>VXBO01005280.1:219709-245877 GCA_013400135.1 Rhinoptilus africanus
AGCTATAAAAGGGTAGTTAAAAAAATAATAATAAAATATGGCCTGGATGCACCAAAGGAGGTTCTAGAATCTTCTATAATGGACATTTAAAGGGCAGGTGGAAAATCGATGCCAAGAACAAATCACATATACTTGAGCCTGGCTCAGCTAAGGATACTGTAGTACTTCTCATAGCATCCCTTCAAAGCTTTATATTAATTTTAAAATTAGGTGATATCATATATTAAGCTAATTGTATAAATGTTTTACAATTGCAATATGCATACATGAACACACATACTCCTGTTAAGACATCTGACTTCATGCCACAATCCACTACAACTACATTAAAGACTGGCTAATGATAGCTCAAGATATAGTTGTACGTGACAAAGCAGCATAAGATAGGGAAGTCTTTTACTGAGCTTCCAGAGGAACTGAGCTAGAGCTCCTGTTACTCAATATTCTGCATTCACTCCCAATCCACTGATGAAAGTTGCCACTCAGAAAAACTGGAAACTTCTAAGTTTGTAGCATCACCCTGTTCACATTATTTCACTACATAGTGAAGGTCACTTCATATCTTAGGTTCATCTGAGCAAAAATTAACATGCCCAAATGAAAAACTTCACTACAAACAAAGATTGAAGGCTACAGAATAGGAGACCCACACCGATTGAATATAAAGTAGTAATGTGCTATAACAACAAGTGGTGTGCATTTTAAAAGTGTGACAAAAACAAAAGGATAGTTTTTACATGTAATTGTTAAGAACAAAACTAGCACGTTCTGACTTAGGATGTCCACTTTAAAAAGAGAAAGATGTTGGAAAGACTTAAACCTATATTGCAAGAATTAAGTCATTCCCAGAGTTGGGGTAGGAGAGGAAAGAGACAGAAATTGGGAATAGTTAACACACCAAGAGAGTCAAAACCTAACTTAATAACATACATCAAGTTTTATACGGAGGAAAGAAGAGGTACTAAAAAGATGCTGGCCCAGACAAAGCAATACAAAGAACAACTGTGTGGACTAGTAGGTCCAGAGACTTCAAGTTAGGTACAAATTTACAACAGTGAGATAACACGCTGGGCACTGGAATCCATGATCCTTTGAGGTCTTCAGTTCAGAACTGAATTAAATAACCAACTATGGGGGGTGGAGCAAAACCCAAACTGCCTTGTATGTGGTGACAACATATGCTGTAGTCAAAATACCAGTTACTGATAAAATATAACGACCTTTGATTATGTGGCAGTGTGTGTGTTGATGATCTAATAACTCTTCCAAGCCTTAATTGTTTGAGAAGTCTAAAATGCCTTTATTTTTAAGCTTATAGTTTAACCATGAGATACAATGGGCAAAGTATAACATGAAAGTAGATATCCATGCCAACCCAGACATATGATTTTTTTTTCAGTTAAGTGACCTGTCTGTTCTCATAACCTTTGTGTCTGAAATCCTAAGAGTTAGCCCCTCACTTACTCCACTGTACTGTTCTTATTCTGCACTGTTTATTCTAGCTAGCAAGTTCTGTCTAACCTAGGTCAGAGGCCAAAAGAAGAAAGTGACTACTGTTTAACATAAAACACTTCTGCACTGGACTCCTCAAGACCTGCAAAGTTAGAGACAGACAGACATGTTAATCAAGCAGAATGGTAAGCAAGTCATAAAGCACAAAAGACAATGCTCTCAATGAGTCACTTTGGGAAAGCCAGATCGGTAGTATCTCTCAGATCTACCACAGTCAGTTGTTCCAGAGATCAAGCCCACCAGCATGACAATGTGCCTGAAACACATGACATAGTATCATAAGTAATACAAAACGTAAACGATACTAAATAGTGTGTGTTAGAGGCAACAGAACCACCAGTTTTATCCTAAGTACATTACAAGTATTTGATAAAAAAACATTACATGTAAGTGTTCTTCCCAGTACCCCTAAGCACAACTCCACATTAGACCTGTTTCTTCTTTCACATTAAACAGCCGGATGCTGCTTATCTTTAAGGAACCTCAAAGACATTAAATAAATCAGAGAAACAGGATCCTAGCCTCAGGCACAAGGTATGTGTTTAAGCAGGCATACCTTCCCTGATCAATCAGCACTTTTGAAACTCAGAGCACATAAATTTGACCATACCAAATAAAGACTGACAACCAATTGATGAATTGAAGACCATCATTCCAGAGTATTCAAATAGGAGGCCTTACAGCATAAGCACATACAGCATGAATATCCTCAGGGCACTGACCCACTCACAACCACCACTCATCTTGTAAAGTCAACCAAAAGTACACTGCCCTCTCTTTGTATTCAGACTTGGCCTCACACCTGCACAGTGCTAGTTTCATAGGCTACAAAGGCCAGACATCACGGAACAGCACGGACATTTCCAGCATTTGTTTCTCAAGGGTATCCATGTAATATCAGCACTAAGATTCATCATATCTTGTTTTTTATATGGCTTTGTTGCATCTTACATGACATCTATACAAATAAGCCAGACAAATGTCATCTATAAGGAAATACTATAAAACAGCAATGTAAAATCATAATCAAAGGAGCACCTAGTGGTTCACAGGTAAACTGGTAAGATTATCCAGTACGACTCTGCAGGAACCTGCCTGAAGTCAAACCACGGAGTGAAGGAGGGCCAAGCACTTCTGAGACAGGATTAGAATTCAAAGTGATCTTGAAAAATTAAGAAATGCTTGAAGGGGGGCACCACAAAAACACCAACCAAACAAATAAACAAAAAGTATTTAACCCAGCAGGGATTAGTAGGTAAAATTTGCTTCACAAGCGCAAACACAGGAACACTGTGTAGCCAGATGTACTGTAGAAAGGATCTCAAGTTATAGGGGATCATAAACTGAGTACTTGGCACTTGGTGCTTTCAGTACGTATGCCAAAATGGAAGGGCTGATTTACATCTCAAAATTTTTCTTTGGAGGCACCCATGTGCATGACAAACCCATGAATTCTTCCCTGGATGTCAAAAGACTACACCATTCCTCAACAATTAAAACCTTCAAATTCCCCAGTGACCACACCTGCCCAGCAACACGACCTCCCCAACACGCAAACACGCAGGACACTGGTAACACACAATTCTATATTGGATCAATGATCCTGTTGTCATGTATACATGGATAATAAACTGCATAAAGTCCATTTTTAACATTCAGCCAAAGCATCGAAGTATTTCTGGTCTCTCTCAAAAGTTCAGCTACAGAATGCAGAGCCAACAAGAACACCTGAAGGAATTTTCTAACAACTTGAATATTTAGTACTGGCTTTGAACCTGAAGGTATATTTGAATTGAAAAAGATCCTGGATTTTAGTCTGACTGCTGTTCCAACACACACATTTTATAACGAATAGTATCTACTTCCTAATACAGTGTTTAGTTTCAGTATGATGCTTAACTCCCCCACAATTACTTATAGCTCAATCAGCCCTTACTGGTCTTCCCAGATAGGAATCTAAAGGTTTGGGATCACGTCTGGGCATTCTTACATGAACAGTCTTTGCCTGTCTCAATCTTAAAAGCAAACCTCAGTATGCTGCACTTGCCATTGAAAATTAGAATAGGCTGCTTCAAACCATATTTCTAATAGTTGGACAAAGTTCAGTTTTTCTAAACTAGTGTCTGTAACACTTAGTATTCAGGTAAATGTGAATTTGAATTGTTATAGTGATGGATAACAAAATAAAAATGCTAGTTTAATACTTTATGCTGAATAAAAATCAGTTTAATTTGTGTATGAATAAAGGTGCACTAGAAATGCTAAAAGATCGTTCATAGCACATGTGACCATTAATATATACATCTAGGCTGTAACATACTCCTCTTCCCAAGTTAAGAGAAGGCAACATCTACCCACTGTGAGAAAGTATATTTAAAGAGAAATTTCCACAGAAAAGGATAGAGGGGAAGAAATCGCTGAAAACAATTGTCAGTTACATAGCAAACCAAAAATCCCAAACCATCACAACGGTCCAAGAGTTTTTTGCTAAATCACTTGAGTGAACCTAATGTGTGATACTCACAAAACAACAGACAAATACATAACTGAAAAATCTCCAGTGGCATGGGGGTTTTGGAGACACCTTTGCTAATTTAAAGGGAAGGCTTCATTGCTCTTGTTAAGTTTCTTAAACAGTAAGTCTACAATTATTCTGGATTTTTCTCAAGTTCAATCATTTAGCTGTGATCCCGCAGATCAGACTGAACTTTAAGTGTGTCAAACCATGAGGCTCTCCTTCCTGGAAGCACATCAAGGTTCTTGCATGAAATCTGATGATCAGCACAGTAGGATTAATGACAGAGGTGGTCAGGCTGATAAACTAGCAGAACAGAAACCTGCTTAAATGAGTATGGAACTGCATCTAAGATAAGGTCGTAATGCATTCTCATTCCTTTGTACCAAAACTGAAGCGAGACCTTGTTTGAAACTGATGTGAAAGAAAAGGCTTTATCACACATTGTCTCCCTGCAGGAGGTCTGTGGTTGTTTCTGGGAAAACAGACACTAGATATTCAGACTACTACCATCGTTCTCTTAGAGTAATGCCACCAACTGCAGACTGACAACATGCAATGTCTACTTCAGCTTACTGAAAGGGGGAACCACAGGAAAAGGTTTTTAAAGAGTCAGCAGACTCTTTAAATTAAGTAAATTAAAGTAAATTTACTTTAAATTAAAGTAAATTAGGCATCAGGGATTTCTCTCATTCAACCTAAGTTCTACAGCAGCTGTGTACCTTTGTATGCCAGTACCTGGCTAAAACAAGTGCTCTCTTAAAATAAGATCGTCATAATAAATCAATTACTATGCACACTGGAAAACTGCCCTTTACTTTGAGCCACTTTTTTCCCCAACCACTTTTGTTTGCTAGCAATCATAATACCATACCTTTCTGCTGGATATGCAAGCACCTTCCCTCAGGGTGCTCCTCTGATGTTCCTCACCAACACATGGTAAAACATTATAGCTATCTCACCTAGTACGTCTGTTCACAAGGTATGTAGCTACTTGACTACAAAACTTTTTGAAGTTCCAACATAAATATGATTGCTAATACCACTATATGATAAATTCATAACCTAAGCACTGGAAAATCCAAGTATTAAACAGGGCTAAATCCTGAATTTGCAGAATAGGGCAAGACACAATCTCTAATCAGCAACCCTAAGATAAAGCTAAGACAAAACTACTCCAAAACATGAATTCTGAAATTCACACAAACCAAGGTCTGTTATTCCTCAGTTACTTAAAGATGACACAAGTCTGCTGGCACCCTTATACAATTCACAGCAGCTTCACTATAAAAGCTGTAAAGATGAGTTCCAGTGGCACACAGAGCTTTACAAATCAGTGCATTTCACATGAAGAAATGTCTGGATACAAAGACATTTGCTACAAAATGCATTAGAGAAAGTTTTCCAAACAGGAAAATAATAAGAAAAAACAAACAAACAAAAAACTAAAACTTTATTTTCAACTGGTATACAAGCTGGCTTTATAAAAACCTGACCTGTACCAAGTCTCCTACACATCCCAAACAGAATTCTTCATGCCCACCCATTTGAAAGAATTAAAAACTTGTGTTAGTGGAAATTAAATTTTATATATCTAGCTAAACAGAAAAACTTGCGTGGAGTGACTTGACTTCACATAATTAATGCTTTTGAGTATTAAAGCAACATAAATATAATTTTAATTTTCCAATTCATATATCTATTCACAGCAATAAAACTGGATAAGAGATTTTTTGGTTTAACATCTTAAAGACCACATGAGGTGTCACGGAATGGACATAATATACTGTGAGATATTTTTTTGAGATAGTTTTCTGGCATTTCACTGAAATGGAAATAATTTGGAGGGTGACTCCATTTAAAGTCAGGAACTAGGACAAGGAAATGAATTATTTTTGCAATGCCTGAAAGTCAACTCAATGTCCTGTTCCTCTACAATAACCCTTACAAGAACAGTCAGAACAGCAGAAATACACCATCACTATAAAATTGGAGTTGCCTGTATGGTTTCACAAATTGCTTTACAAAGATATTATCCACTTATTCGCAACAGCAAGTCACTGACAACATCAGATTTTCTCATTCATACCATTTACTTCAAACCAATCTCTGATTATTTGAGTTAGAGGCATGGCATAACAAGCAGCAAAGGAAACAGAAGACCAGCTAATTGTATTGTGACTTCAGTGCAATAAAATTTTGTAGTTTCAAATTCAGTAATCGTGTAAATCTCCTAACACACGCATCTAGTGTCAGAAGGCAAAGACTATCGAAGGAATGATTACAACCCCAAAAAACTAAAGTAGATTAATTAAAGACATTCACACTCACATATGAGAGAATCAATAGCCATTGTTGTTTAATATACTACATGAATGCAAAAATACATGGCAGAGGAAAAAAATCCACATTTTTTAAGCTTTTGCTGTTTCTCCCAAAATGCCTCAAACTCCCCTCCAAAATTAAAAGTAATATAAAAACAGCTGGAAGAGTGGCAGAGGAAATATTTGAGACCTGCAAGTTCTTCATCACTCACTCATCCTGAATAAAGCAAATAAATACAAAAACAAACAGCTGACTTCAGTGAAAAGTGCTTCTGCTGATACTCTCCTACTTTCTCAGCACCAAACATGAAGCAATCAACACAAAGAGAGAGAAAGAACTAAACACGCACCTTGAACACCTCAGAGAAGAAACCAGAGCCAATTTTCTCACACGTGAAGTCATCGAGACGAGTCAGTCTGGAAAAGGCACTTATCAGGGCTCTGTAGGAAGAGGTACAAACTCTTCCTATCTGGGAGACAGTCCCTTCTCCTCCAGCACCACCATCAAAGTCTTCAGCGCGCTCCAAGCGTGGTGGAAATCCTGCTATTGAATTCCGCTTACTTCGGTCCATTTTGAAAAGAAAGTTTTGTTTTGCTAAGGGAGGACTTCTCACATCTTAGGTAATTTGCTGTCTTCTCTACTCTTGTTGGAGCCTGCAATACAAGAAATTGAGATTATCGTTATTGTAAACATACCTAATGAATTTCCTTGGACTCCAACACAGCTTCCACCAGTTTAAGGGATTAAGGGGAAAAAAAATAAAAGCAGAAGAGATCCAAGTAGGGGAACAAAAATACAAAGGGAAAAAAAACGCCAAACCACCACAACCAACCACACAGCATCATCAGTAAAGACAAACAATCTATTGAACTTTTCCTTTAGATTCATGGAAATACCCTATGCTCTGGCTATTACAAGATGAATAACTAGTAACAACTTTCATTCCCCCCTCCCCCTTTCTTTTTTACTTAAGTTCTGGTTGCTAAAGCAAGCAACTAAGCAGGAGGAAACCCGCAAAATGTAACCNAAAATACATGGCAGAGGAAAAAAATCCACATTTTTTAAGCTTTTGCTGTTTCTCCCAAAATGCCTCAAACTCCCCTCCAAAATTAAAAGTAATATAAAAACAGCTGGAAGAGTGGCAGAGGAAATATTTGAGACCTGCAAGTTCTTCATCACTCACTCATCCTGAATAAAGCAAATAAATACAAAAACAAACAGCTGACTTCAGTGAAAAGTGCTTCTGCTGATACTCTCGTGCTTTCTCAGCACCAAACATGAAGCAATCAACACAAAGAGAGAGAAAGAACTAAACACGCACCTTGAACACCTCAGAGAAGAAACCAGAGCCAATTTTCTCACACGTGAAGTCATCGAGACGAGTCAGTCTGGAAAAGGCACTTATCAGGGCTCTGTAGGAAGAGGTACAAACTCTTCCTATCTGGGAGACAGTCCCTTCTCCTCCAGCACCACCATCAAAGTCTTCAGCGCGCTCCAAGCGTGGTGGAAATCCTGCTATTGAATTCCGCTTACTTCGGTCCATTTTGAAAAGAAAGTTTTGTTTTGCTAAGGGAGGACTTCTCACATCTTAGGTAATTTGCTGTCTTCTCTACTCTTGTTGGAGCCTGCAATACAAGAAATTGAGATTACCGTTATTGTAAACATACCTAATGAATTTCCTTGGACTCCAACACAGCTTCCACCAGTTTAAGGGATTAAGGGGAAAAAAAATAAAAGCAGAAGAGATCCAAGTAGGGGAACAAAAATACAAAGGGAAAAAAAACGCCAAACCACCACAACCAACCACACAGCATCATCAGTAAAGACAAACAATCTATTGAACTTTTCCTTTAGATTCATGGAAATACCCTATGCTCTGGCTATTACAAGATGAATAACTAGTAACAACTTTCATTCCCCCCTCCCCCTTTCTTTTTTACTTAAGTTCTGGTTGCTAAAGCAAGCAACTAAGCAGGAGGAAACCCGCAAAATGTAACCTTCTATTCTACTTCAGTAACAGTTGGTGACCAATCTACTGCTATTGCAAGAAACCATTTCTCATTAGGGGCTGAACAAAGGATCCTTAACTTTAAAAGAACAGATCAACTTTCAGTTGGCACCAGAAAAATCATTACCTGTCAATAACAGTAGCTGGAGCACCCAAACCTTTGTTTGTAAGCTTCCACCTATGAGTGTTCCAAGACCAATTCCTTAACTGGTAAGAACACAAGTTTATACCTACTGAAGATCTAGCCCCAGTCCTGCTACAAAGTTTCTTGTATTCTTACAAGAAACTGCCAGCACAATTCTCCCCAAAAACACAATTATAAAGCCATACTAATTTCAGTTCAACTGAAAACACAGGAAATAAGCCACATTTGCCAAGTAGGAGAAAAGAAAAATAAGAAAAGCAAAAAAATAAAAAGGGGGAGGGGAAATAACAGTAAGCAATTTTTTTTTTTTTTTTTTAAGAGGATGATGAAGTAATCAGGATGACTCTGGAGCCCATCAAATTCAGCTTGGACTGGCAAACCTGACAGGTGGCCTACTTTTTGTTTTTTCTTTAAGCCTTAGATTCAGGACGTTATTCATCTTTTCCACACTTAACTGTTCATTTACAGCAATTTGGTGAGCCCCTGCAAAACTTGAACAAAGTGAGCAGTCACAAAGTGGACAGATTTCTCTTTTTTTTTTTCCTGAGGGTGAATGAAAAAACGAAGGGAGGGGAAGGAAACAATAAAATTAAAAATTAAAAAAAAAGGTGGACAAAATAATCATGAAGCAGGGAGCAGCCCAGGCAATTATACTCCTATTTACACAGATGTACAGAACCCAAACAATACACTAAATTTGAAGAGCATCTCGAAAACAGAAGCACGCCAGCTGTCCTCTGAATATACAGCAGTGCTGATAACCCATGTTTTGTATGCAGTGTATCTTTCAGAGATGCTCTGTGCCAATACATCAGAAAAACACATAGTCCTTCCCTGCCTTCAGAAGTAAGCTCTGTTGAACTGCATGGAATTAATTTGAGGTTCTCCTCTCCAAAAAAAAAAAGCAAAACACCAACACCATACTTTTAAAGGGTGTTTATTTCAAACATCTTAACACTTACCTCTCTCTGAGAGTTGGGCAGAGGTGGACATAAGAGAGTCCTACCAGGGCCTAATTAAGAAAATTTAATCTCCATCAAATCCCACATCACGGTATTCACACAAGATTTTATACGCAGACTCCCACACACATGCACTTACTGCACTTTTCAGTTGATAGTACTACACAGTCTAGCGTTATGGTGTGGCTGACTGCCACACAGAAGATCAGGATCCAATTTCTGACCTCATATTCTTGCCCCATGAGCCTCGAGGGTCTGGAAACAGTACAGAAGCACCATGGGAAGATAAAGCCTGTTATATCTCCCCAGCGGAGAAAAATAGCCCAGAGAACCTCCTCAGCTATAGAGAAGATGCCCAGGAATTTTCAAGGCACGCTTAAATAATTCCTTTTGATCTGAAAGGGACAAACTAGCACTTGGTTACTTTTCAAGGACGTAAAGAAAGAACTGTCCATGGAAGGAGAATAGACCGGAAACCATGGTGTTAACCATTCATTTTCTGGAACAGGAGATCCAAGCATCTTTGGAGACTGACCAGAAAACCCACTGCAATTGAAGAATGATTTTTTAGAACTTATTTGCATCAGAGTAGTACCCACACACACTAGACACTTTCCACGGTAGGGAGCAAGCATTCGCCCCAAAAATGCATGGTCTGACACTCCAGTATCACAGTAACTCCATATGAAGTGGACCCTGGAGCTTGTAGGCACCCCTGCTAAATCTAGTGAAACAACACATCTGCACTGCAGCCCAGCAAATAAGGCAACTTGTAAATCAGGACTGTAAGTTTAAGTTCTCAGGCAAAGCAAGATCTATGCAAAAACAAAATAGGGAAGACTGCTGTTGTCTTAACTAGAGGAAGACGCCAAGTCATGCAGGCTACCTTAAACAGGATGAAAAGCCTACCTCTGTCTTAAGTATCCAGATACCATTAACAAAAGATCAGCTCTCAACAAAGTCTCTCAATCTATTTAACAACAACCAAAAAAAAAAAGTCACCCTCACACATACACATCCTTTTGATTGAAATCACATGGTGAACTTTGCAAAACTCTACACAAATCCCACAACGAAAGAAGAGATTCAAAGTACTTCACACAACATAAACCCCAAAAGGTTTTTCCATCTGGATTCCCAAGTAATCCATTCCTTCATTTTTGCTTGCTAGAGTTTGCCTTCTTTCCAGACAGCTACATGAAGTCCTTGGAAGTTATTAGGATAGAGCTCCATTTGTCTAGTATTCGGCCCAGGACTGCATATACAGAATTAGAGGAAAATTTCAAGTGGGCACATTTCCAAGTGGGCCTCCTGTCATTTTGGCCAATTACACTAATGATCACATTCGCAATGAAATCAACCAAGGTCTAATTAACTGTCAAGACAGTCTGAGGTACTTTAATTTACTACCTTGTATGGTTAATTAAAGTGCACTGAACAGAATCCAGGACTATCCTGCAAAACCTGCAACCAACTAAAAGGTTGTTGGGTATTTTTTTTCCATATTAAAGTTCAGCTTAAAAACTATTAAGTTGTGCTCAATAGCCAGTGGAAAAAAAAAAGACACTAAACACTCTAAAAAAACATTTCCCAATAAATTCTCAGCCTTCAGACCTCTTTTTCTGACATTCTTACACAAGAAAAAACACACTCCACTCCGCTGAGACAAAAATCTTTTAGAAGTACATATCTCAAAATGCATACCTGCCCTACTCATACATTTGTTATATCACTAAAAAGCACAATTTCAGTATGTTTCATGCCCTACCACATTTCAATTTCTTGGTTTAAAACACAAACCTTGAAGAAAAAAAAATAGTCACGTTAATATTATATTAAGATCAGTTTCTCCACTGCATGAATGCATTGATTTTTGAACTGCAGAAATGAGTCTAAATACAAACATTATCAGCATTTATTTGGTTAAGTAGAGGTTTGGCTTTTGAAACCAATGCCTAAGCCCACAAATATTTAAAGATGGAAATCCCATAATAGCACACCCAGTTATACCCCACACATCAATGTAAAACTAACAAGTGACATATATTAGCCAGTACTTAACATTTTATACTTCACAGATATAAAAAAATGGGTAAAGCTTCTCAACTTTAGCAGCATCCCTCTAATGCCTCAGGTTCTTCCAAAAACATTTCAATTCATTACTAAAACTTTTTGTCCCCTGTTTCTTTATAAATATGTGCATATGTGCACTCAAATGTCAAACTCACAATTTCCTAAAAGATGGCCTTAACAACAACAACCATTTTTAGACACAGAAGACTGTCGCTAGGCATTCAGCCTGGAAAGCAATAAATCTGGTGGATGCATGTTATTAATTTGAAAAGGTTTTCTGAAGAACAAGATGCCAAAGCTTTGACATAAGTCATTTGCCAGGAGTTAACTGTTTAAACTCATAGTCTGATGTAGCTTCAAAAACCAGCACTACAAAAACATGAAGGAATTATGCTGGCAAGTGTCACTCAACAAAATAATAAATTGGGGGGGGGGGAAGAATTCACCGCAATAGTGTGCAAATTTCAGAAAAGCTTCAAAGGAATGTAAAGAACAAAATCTGACTGAATTGACTTTGTGGTCATTAGCCTAGACAGGAAAAAAAAAAAGTTTGGGAATGAAACACAAGAAATCAAACTAAGAACTAAGCAGGTAAAGAGAACAAGGCATTCCACAATTTTGTCCTCAACTGTTCTCATCCACTTTCCCAACAGAGGAAAGTTACTTGGTTTATCCATAACTTTCTTTGGGAGAATGACAGTATCAAATATTTACAGATAAGGTAGCTACAAGTAACAGAGCTTGCACTTTGTTTGGCTCAGCTCATTCTGAAACTGAAGTCTTTTTGACTACTTTTACAGGGTAAGTCTTATGGTCGAGTTTATAGTCTTAGTTACGACGTTGCACTCAAACATGAGAATCCCAAAGTTTTCCATTTTCATTTAGGTAACATTTTGCTTTAAATTAATCTCCCATGTAGGGGATAATTCCTAGTTCTAGCCAGTACTGTCACAGTATAAGCTTCCCGCAAGGAGGGCTGACATTCCTCAGAAGAGACCTGCATTAGCCCTACTACACCACTCCAGAAACTGGAAATCTGCTAAACTGCATCGTGGTTTTATAATGCAAACAAACTTCCACAAGAGGCTAAGCTGAAACAAACAGTTCATTTATTTTGTGACTGTAACCAAGTTTGAAAACAGTAAGAGAGACCAGCCATTAACTTACTGCAGAGCTCAGGCTTCAGGGCCAAGGTTGTAGGTTTAAAAAATATTTGCATCAAGCATAGACATAAATTCTGGCACATGTTTAGAAGCGAGGGGAGGAATATTAAAAACCCACAAACAAACAGAAAACCACTCGATCCTTATGCCCACAGTATAATTGCCAACAGTTTCTAGGGTCCAATTTTAATACAAAACTAAACAGAAGGACCTTGCAAAAATCCCTTCCTTTCCTAGCCTGGTTTTAGTCACTCCAATCCACAGTGCAGACAGACTCTAGCCTGGTTAGAGAGCACGGTTAGAGTTAAATAATCACTCAAGTAGATCACGTACAACACACAGCTGCTGCTTCAAATGTATAATTTTAATATATTAAGTTTGCCTAACAAAACAGAGCGCAGTAAAGACACCAAGCAGCAGCTCACGCCTTCCAGGTGTCAGCAGGCTGACATTTGCTTAGCTCCTGAGTAAAACAAAGGGAATCAAAGCCTTCCAATACCAACAGGTACTGTAACATCTCAATAATCACGGAATTTCCCCCTGAGCCCCTCCGTCAGGTTTACGACCAAGGGCTGACAGCTCTATTAGAACTGGGGAGGGTTCACAGGAGACAGGAAACAATTTTCCGTTGTTCCGATGCAGCCAGTGAGACAATCCATCCCAGCAAAGGCAAAAAAGAGAACAGGAATGCTTGAAAGAGGGATGAAGATAAAGTAAGCAGTCTGAATTTCATACCCGACTGACCTCTCTCGGACACAATCTTACATATATACATCATCACACCAGACAGTCCATATTTCTATTTTCCAGATAAAAGTATCATCTCCACAAATATTTAAGTCACACTGTAATCTACCCTGAAAATACAGCTGAAACACCAGTCCACGTTACCGGTTTCATGTTACGGTGAAACAGTCAGTACCACGTTTACTTGAGGTACCGGCTGCAGAAGCAGAACAGTAACACAGTCTTGACTAATTTATTTATGAATTTTTGAAGCGAGAACAGGGCTTCCCAAATCTATTGTTGTTAAGGTATTGGAGACACTGGAGTCTGCTGGTGTTTACATCTCAATCCGAAGCACCCTGGGTACCAAGGGGAAACACGTAACTCACAGTTTGTGAGCCGCAGACCTGGAGCACACAAAATCAGCCTTCAAAGGCAAAGTTATCTCAACTAATTCAACTCCTGGTTGCAAGAGCTATTACAGTTTTCCAGTGCAACCAATGGGACAATCATATAATAAAGTGACTTAGCCACTACCAGAAACATGTTCAACTTAAGAAAAAGTAACAAGACCTTATGAAAAGAAGCTTACTATCTAAGTCAGAAAGAGGACTTGGCAACAGACAGAGACAGTGTAATAGAGTTGCCAATTATTAGATGCACTTACTGATAAATACACAACCTCAAATGAATATGTTAGGGGACCAATAACCAGGAAAAGGGCTTAAAAACAAATAATCTATGAACATTGACCATTTTTCATCTTGCCCAGAAAAGCACTTATTTTTGTGCTAGGCTGCAAGATACTATGCTGCAAGGGTACAACAAAAAACTTTGTCATCGTGCAAACGCATGGTTCTCAGCTACAGGAAGAATACAGAAAGGGAACCTATGATGCAAGTGAACCACAAGCTTCATTCTTTTCTGCAGCAGACACAGAAGCAACAGTCCCCTCCTTTAACCCTGCATTTCTTTAATGAATTTGTGAAGTCGTTTGCAATGAAGAATTACAATGGCAAAAGCAAACGTATAGAATTGGAGGGTATAACTAGGTTACAGGAGGCCCATACCACCATAGCACCTCACTTGGACCAACTTTCTCCTTCCACAGTCACAAAAATACTAAGCACTGAAGTGAGGATTGCTCTGTCCCTGTTTCCTGCTCTGCTCCGCTGTCAGCTGTTCATCCTAATGATACCTCACAAAACAAATTTCAAGCAAAAAACACAGGAGAGCACACACTTCCCACCAGGTACAGGGAACACACTCCTTTCCCTTCAGTTCAAGCTACTGATGTTTTGCATGCAAGTTTTATATGAAGACAAACCAAAACAGTCAATGGAACTACACAGCCCTGTCTACAGCTGTACAGTACACTTCTGCAAGAGTCAGAAAATGACATTTTTATTGGCCTATCAGGATATGGTATGCAACAATAATTTCCAAAGATGATGACTAAATGGAAAGGTTTATGGTTAGTCCACTGGGCATATCAGAGTTTCTCATAAAAAAAAAAATCTTATCTTAGGTTGTAAATTCCACTGCCTAATTAAGTCCATAGAACTATAAGTATGTTGATTTTGCAGACAGTCAAGTATGCTAGAACTCTGATCACTAAAGAAAAAAAAAAAGAATAATCATTTCAGTTGGGGCATACAGGTTTCTCATAAACTAGCAGAAATATGTATTATGAAATATAAGTATTTTTGGGGGGGACAAACAGACAGGCGTAAACTTAAATAAAATTCAGTTCAGTACTCTTGAAATTTTAGCTTTCCGCTACCAAGGTACCGCCTATCAGAATAGGTGGAAAGTCCCCCGTCCTTTAAAGCAAACCCAGTTCCCACCGCCAAAGGAACACAGTCTCACGAGTGCTCACCTGCACTTACACAGCACCTTGCACCCGCGGGCCGTAGGNCTTCCTCCCTCACCGCCTCCCCCCGCAGGGACCGTCCCCTCGCCGGGCACCCCCCGCCCGCCGGCCGTTACCTGAGCGGCGGCGCCAGCAGGGCCTGCGGACGGCGCGGGCTCTCATGGCCGCATACCCGCCCCACGGCCAACCTCCACCGGCCGCTCNAAAAAACACAGGAGAGCACACACTTCCCACCAGGTACAGGGAACACACTCCTTTCCCTTCAGTTCAAGCTACTGATGTTTTGCATGCAAGTTTTATATGAAGACAAACCAAAACAGTCAATGGAACTACACAGCCCTGTCTACAGCTGTACAGTACACTTCTGCAAGAGTCAGAAAATGACATTTTTATTGGCCTATCAGGATATGGTATGCAACAATAATTTCCAAAGATGATGACTAAATGGAAAGGTTTATGGTTAGTCCACTGGGCATATCAGAGTTTCTCATAAAAAAAAAAAAATCTTATCTTAGGTTGTAAATTCCACTGCCTAATTAAGTCCATAGAACTATAAGTATGTTGATTTTGCAGACAGTCAAGTATGCTAGAACTCTGATCACTAAAGAAAAAAAAAAAGAATAATCATTTCAGTTGGGGCATACAGGTTTCTCATAAACTAGCAGAAATATGTATTATGAAATATAAGTATTTTTGGGGGGGACAAACAGACAGGCGTAAACTTAAATAAAATTCAGTTCAGTACTCTTGAAATTTTAGCTTTCCGCTACCAAGGTACCGCCTATCAGAATAGGTGGAAAGTCCCCCGTCCTTTAAAGCAAACCCAGTTCCCACCGCCAAAGGAACACAGTCTCACGAGTGCTCACCTGCACTTACACAGCACCTTGCACCCGCGGGCCGTAGGGCAAACACATCCGCACATACACCCGAGCAGCCGAGCCTGTCATTAAAACACGATTCACCTATTCCTACAGGGTAGCACTCAAAACAGCAAAACCCCAGCCCAGCTTTCACACCGCTTGGCAAAGCCACCATTTCCAAGGTAATCCCCACGCGGCCGGGCAAAGATCCCAGCCGGCTCCGGGCAGACCCTTGCCCCCGGAGCAGGGTTTCGGGAGCCGGTTTCCCCCCGCCCAAGCGGGCGCTGGGGCGTCCCGCAGNGGCAAGCGAGGGGGCCCCATGTGAGGAGGGAGCCCAGCTGCGGGACGCGGGACCGCGATCGCCGCGGCGGCTCCTCCTCCTTCTACCGCCCCCGCCTCCTCCTCCTCGGCCTCCTCCTCCTCACGCGTCCGCGCCCCCCAGCGAGCGCCGCCGCCGAGCTGCCCACAGAGCAGGGGCGGCACCCGTCCAGGAACCGCCCTTCCCTAATAGCCAATCAGCGACGGGTGAGGCTGGATGGACGGCAGACATCGGCCAATAGAGAAAGGGAAGCCAGGCGGAGGGATTCGCAGGTAGTCCACGTGAGTACCCCTTTCTAATTGGTCAGAAGCCACTTGAGAGGCAGGCAGATTGACCAACCAGACGAGCGACAACTACTCCGGGGACGCGAGCGGGAGCCAGTGGCAGGAGGAAGAGAGGGGCGTTGCTAAGGGCGCCTCGCTTTCACTGGTGGAGCCTTTGAGGGCGGGTTATAAATAAGAGAGTTGGCCAGTAGCGGCGCGATGCTCGCGGTGACGGATGGGCGGGAGAGCCAATCCCCATGTGTTTATAGGCAGCAGGGGGCGTGAAGCTGTCAGAGGAACCGGTGCCGTGGAGGGCAGCGGGTCCCGGCAGGCCGCGCGCGCCATGGCCGCAGGGCCGCTGAGGCGAGCCGGGGGTCTCGCATCGCTGAGGCGGGGGGAGGAGGGCGGGGAGTAACGGACTGTCGGTAACGGACTGTCCCGGTAACGCACTGTCCGCCCGGGAAGCGCAGAACCCCCGTGCTGTCCCAGAGGGACGGCCCCCGCGGGGCCTCGCCGCGTACCTCGGGCCTGCGCCGGGTCGGGCCTTCCTGCAACACCCGGCTTTAAAGTGATCGTAATTGGGCTCCGGGGCGGCGTCCCTGCTGTAATTACCCCTAATTACCTCTCCTCCTACCAAGGTTTCCCACAGGGTTCGTCCCTTGTTCTAGGCTCTTCCTCTCTGCAGCTGCCACAGCTTCGGTGAAAAGTGCTTCTGCTGATACTCTCGTGCTTTCTCAGCACCAAACATGAAGCAATCAACACAAAGAGAGAAAAGAACTAAACACGCACCTTGAACACCTCAGAGAAGAAACCAGAGCCAATTTTCTCACACGTGAAGTCATCAAGACGAGTCAGTCTGGAAAAGGCACTTATCAGGGCTCTGTAGGAAGAGGTACAAACTCTTCCTATCTGGGAGACAGTCCCTTCTCCTCCAGCACCACCATCAAAGTCTTCAGCGCGCTCCAAGCGTGGTGGAAATCCTGCTATTGAATTCCGCTTACTTCGGTCCATTTTGAAAAGAAAGTTTTGTTTTGCTAAGGGAGGACTTCTCACATCTTAGGTAATTTGCTGTCTTCTCTACTCTTGTGGGAGCCTGCAATACAAGGAATTGAGATTATCGTTATTGTAAACATACCTAATGAATTTCCTTGGACTCCAACACAGCTTCCACCAGTTTAAGGGATTGAGGGGGGGGGAAAAAAGCAGAAGAGATCCAAGTAGGGGCACAAAAACACAAAGGGAAAAGAAACTTGAAACCACCACAGCCAGTCACACAGCATCATCAGTGAAGACAAACAATCTATTGAACTTTTCCTTTAGATTTATGGAGCCGTGGTGTCAGTCACAGCAGAGGAGCACACTGCATGGAACATCCTGCTCTGCCCCTTGAGTCCCTGCCTGTAGCCTGCTTAATGCATCTCAAATTTTCTGAGGTTTTGGCTGCCAAGCTGTAATAAGTCTGTGATTTTCACATATAAACTGGTATTTTTCAAACTCTAACTTATCCGCGTGTAGGCAGCTTGTAGCAGGTATAGAAAAAGATACCTTCCTTCCTGCTGGGACATGCTGCCAAACTTCCAAGTATCCATTCCAAAGCACGGTGGGACTAGAACATCTCATTAAATGGTTGTAAGGGGGGTTTGGTTTTGTTTTACATTGGCAAGGGATTGATTTTTTTTTCCCTGACCTCATCCTTGGCAAAGGCTGAGCTATTTTTATTGAAACTCTTCAAAAAACAAAGTTCATTTGCTGTAGAGTCTTAGAGTTACCATATCCCAAACAGTTAAAAACAGCAGAGTTGTAACTAAAAAGAGTCATGGACAAGAACACGTTGCTCAATCTTGCCATACCATATTAGTAATATGTTTTCTCATTATCCTTTATCCTTAAGTTTACTTCTAATCTTTTCAGCTCGATCCAAAATGTGCTCAAGGGTGTTTTATGTTGGAAACATCAGCACCAACTCCACAAAGAATACTGAACGGAGATTTGCCATTACAGTTGGATTAAAATCTCTACTCTGCATTTTACTTCAGTCTCAGGATTTCACCCAAGTCTGCAGTGAAACTCTCTCTGTAAATTTAACTGCAAAAAAATGTAGTAATTTCTGCACAGGTAATAGATTAAAAGTATTTTGTGTGAGGAAAAAAGTTGTCCTGTTTTCTTAATTTTCCTTCTCAGTTTCCTTCACAGGAAATTTTCCCACCCTCCCAAATGTTAAATATCAACCATATGCAAACGTCTATTCTAATGACAGCTCAAACACAGGGTGCAGCAAAGCTTTTGTAATTAAGCCATTAAACAATTATTATCACATCCATCATATTTTAATCAGTGAGAGAGCAGATGGGACTGCTCAGATCCGTCAGTGTCTTCTGCTCTCTGACACTCCAGCAGCGCTGAGCTCCACCACGGGGCTTTTCATCAAGACGTAAGTTTTTAGAACTTTTTTTGTTTTTTTCCTAAAGTTAGATTTCCGTGCTGTGCGTTTTGCTGGGATATATGCAAGCGAGTTTAAAGGACTTTACAGAGCCAAGCCTGGAACGCCTCGGTCCCCGGGGCCCTTCGCTGTGCCGGGGTGCAGTGATCCCTGCGGTTTCGCTCCCCGCAAAGAAACCCCCGAGCCTTCTCCTATCACTGTTCCCCTGGTATATCCCTCCTCTGGAAGCCGCTCTGGAAGCTATTCGTTAGCTTCAAGATGACATCTGGTGGTAGGCTTTTGTTACTTCTCCTTTTGGGAGCTAATGGCATCCCAGCACTAAAGCAAATGAATTATCTTTCCCCGGTTCCTCATCATAAATTTCACCTCTTTTCTGCTTCCCAAACAGGATACACGTTGTCTCTGCTTTTGGCCTGCAAATGTCTTGCTGGTAATTGTCCAGGAATGCAGAGTAACATCATTAACATACGCCAGTGTGATTCAGTGAAGTTCCATCTCAGTTAGAAACACTCATACCGTGTTTGACACAACATCCCACGAGGCCCTGTGATGTGTGTCATTATCATCCCTGCTCTGAGAGGGAAATAAGGTCGTCTTGCGACCCTCCTACGACTTTATCTCAAAGGCAAGGCCTATGGTTTGAAAGTGGAGAAACACGTGTTCTGCTGGCGACCACGTGCGTATGTACACCAACAGCAGAACCTTTGTCTCAGAAAGTCCCCGTCCCTCCTCGCAGCTGGCAGAAGTACCCTAGCAAATCTGCAGCCTTAAAATCTGCAGAACGCGAGTGGCTTTTCTACTCTTCCTCTGTTTCCCGGAGAGAGGAAAATGAACATTGCATTAGGAGACATCAAAGAGAGTCATCAAAGGCAAAGTCTTGCAGATGTCACAGCGTACTTCTTTCTAACGACCTCTCTCTTGCATCCCCGAAGGGTCAGCAGCCTGTAAACGCTGCAGGAAGCTCCGATCACAGCGGGTATTCCCCGTTCCTCCGGCTGCCCCCGGCCTGCTGCCCCATGCAAAGATCAGCCGCTCCGAAAAACAGCCCTGTGGCTTGCGGTTTGCTCCTCTCTGCTCTCACACCGGCTCTCCTCCCCAGACAGATCGCTTTGGCTTTTTAAATGTAACCGGTTTGGCAAAAGAGCAGCCAAGGGTGAACTCGTGGGGTGGCAGTAAAAATAGACGTGAGAGAAGTTGGGTGAGAGCAGGCAGGAGGGGGAATTCCCTTCCTCTGGGCTTTGGAAATGCCCCCCAGGCAGAGAAGTTTGGGACATTTCTCCTTCCCAAGGAGAAAGATGCTGCCATGTAGCCACACAAGTTTCCTCCCCTGTAGCAGAGCAGGTGTTTTCCCCCACAGAGAGATTTTGTGGGCTTCGAAATTAAACAAGTGGCAGGCAAGGAGGACTGTCTCTCTCCTCTCCCAGGGGACCAAGGTCAGGGTTTGACTTCACAGTACTGTAAGAAGATTGGGCATTTCAGTGTTTTAACACATTAAATACTTTATGTAATGAAACACGTTGAGGAAAAGCATCTTCCTTAGGCAGGATTGATCAATTTCTGCTCTGATTTACACCAGTGGAGATCTGGAGTCATGTCACAGGAGCTGGAGGAGAGAGTCACAGCAGGACCGCCTGGAATTTGCCCTTGTCTAATGTCAATGCTGTTCCTTTTCTAGCCCTGCCCTCGGTGAACATTTAACAGGACGGCCATGAAAAATGATCCCTTTAGGCTTTCAGTCCCACACCAAACCCCCTAGATTTGGAAAAGCCTCTTAATGGGCTCTGCTGGAGGAGCATCCTCCCACCCACACCTCCCTCAGCCGGCCTTGCAGGTGGCCTTTGCAGACCAAGGTGAGGTTTGCTCGTGGTGAGAGGGCACTTCCCACCTCTCCGAGCAGGGGAAGGCACGGCTGGGGCTGCGCTTGGACCGTGCGCTCCTTGTCATGCCACAACCATCCTGCTGGCAGCAAGGAGGGCTCCGCGGGGGCTGCCTGCACGCTGTCCTTTGGACGAGGATTTACATGCCTGCTGACGAAGAACAGGGCTAACGATTCTGTATCACCACCGTCGCGAACAAGACAACCAGCATGTCCTTGTGTACAAAACTATGCGGCTGCATCACTCCAGAGCTGGCCCCGTGCATCTCTGCGCGGGACCTGGCAACCGTGGGATTGTCAGAGCATCTTCCACCTTCCTCTTCCAGGAGGCTGGGCAGAGCCCAGGCGGGAGGCTGGCAGCAGCGCCAGACACCCTGCCTCGGGAAGCAGAGAGGGCTTGTGCTGGGGCAGATGGATATTCCCATTTAGGCAGTTGCCCTGCTGTGACCAGTGCCGTGGTCTTGTGCTCCCCTGCCTGCTCATCACGGCCATCTGCTGTCCTGGCTTCGGTTCAGAGCATGTCCACACTGCCCTGGTGCTGTGGCACGGCTGTAGCCGAGCTCCTGGTGGTACCGCAGGCACGGAGCAGCACAGAGCCGGCCAGCTTGCTCCATGGTGCTCCCAGACATGAGGCACCAGGATGGTGAGCCAGAACTGAGCCCGTGTCACTGTACCAGGGTGGCTTCAGCCCTGGGGAGAGCCCGTCAGACCATGCTCCAGCCCTTAGGAGCTGAGGGGCAAAGGGTGAGACCCCAGCGCTCAGGGCAGGCCTGGGGCACGGCTCCTCTCAGCAGCTTTTGGGTCATCTGATACCAAAATGCCAATTTTGTAGGGGAAAACCTTAAACATCTGACAAAGGTGTATTCACAGTAACACCCGCCAGAGCACAGAAATATGGACCTGCACTAACTCGGACTATGGTGAATGCCCAAAAAGACCACACAGTCCGATTAAGCACCAAGGTCACCATCCCACACGGCCATCAGTCCCACCCCTCCTGCCCCATGCCAAGGTCCAAAAGGGTTCCTGCATTGCCTGGTGCACCGTCCTCACTCCCCAGCTAAGCTAACTCCCCTCTGGGATCAAAGCACAGCTTTTCACCTCCCCGGGCTCCGCAGGAGCCTCCTCTCCTCTGGTGACACTCCACACACTTGCTGCCCTTACCTCTGCGATTACAACGGTGCAGAGACCTGTTGTGGCACTGGATTCAGAGAGACCTCTGCCATGGCAGAACTTCAGCCTGTCCCCCACGGCCACCCTGAGCTTCGACACCCTCAGCTCTGCCCCTGCTTCCTCCAGCCTGGGCTTTCTGCAGAGATTCAAAACCTCCAGCTGCCAGCGGATCCGTGCTCAGCTGCCTGAGAGAGAGCGCTCTTGGATCAGCACGAAACTGTACATATTCAGGTCTCCCAGCCCCTTCGTTCTCCCTGCCTCCCTGAGCCAGCAAAGTCCCAGTGTTTATTATTCCTCTCCCAGAACGGCTCTCTGTCTCCAATGCTTTGCTGTCTGATCTGCTTTTTCTCTTCGGTTTTGTTTTTCCTTTCTTCCTTCGCTGGGTTACAAAGCTGTGAAGGGCCCTTGGAGAAGGAGATGAGTCAGGACAGATACGCAGGGGGAAGAAGACGAGCTCCCAGCCTTGAAGTCAGGTTCACTGCCTGCGTCACTGTTATTAAAAATAGATGAATGGCAGTGCTCTTTGCATTAGAGGAGCGATAGAGGAGATGTAATATCCCAGGCTGCAGAGCAAACGCTCCCTCTGTCTGCCTCCACGTCACTCCAAGTAGTATCTTCCGCTCTTTGATAAATTCTTGGCTCTGACTTGTGGAATTTAATTTGCCTTTCATAAAAAAACGTTTTAATGTTTCAGCCCTGGGGAGGGGGAGAATGACTCACCTTGGGTTAGCTCTTCTGCTCCAGCCAGTTGGCTACCAGCTCCCTTGAGACCCAAAAATCCCTTCAAGTGCTGAGTCGTCCCCCTTTGAGAGCAGCCCCTCTCTCCATCCCGCGCTGAAGTGCTTCTGAGGGATGAGATATATCCGGGGGTGATATATTGGCTCATCTACCCCAGGACCAACTCTGATCATGCCCAGTCCTCCTGAAAAAGTGGGTTTTCAAGGTGGCACGGGGCCGGCTGGGATCAGCCGAGCTCCCTGCAAGGGCAGGGGGAGAGGTGTGCCAGTGGTGCTCCCGCTGCCTGGTGGCAAAGGGCAGAGGACAGAAGGGCTGAAGCACAAGAAATGAGGTGATTTACAAGAGCCCAGAGCCCAGGTGAACCACCCGCATCCCAGCAGTGCTGGCCACGGCTGCCGTCCCTCTGCCCAGGACTCACCACTCACCTCTTGTGTGAAAGAGGCGATCGCTCCTCAGACTGCGCGGGGCCGCGCTGGGGGGACAGTGGCAGCGGGGCCAAAGCTGCTCAGCTCGCTCAGAGGATGCTCAATCCGTGTCATAGCCCAGGCTGGGGGACACAGCCCAAGCACTGAGCTTACGCATCTCTCCCAGGACCAACATCTCCCTCTCTCCTACGTATGCCCTTACTTCCCCTCAGCCCTTTTGCCGCCGCTATTTTCCACTCACTTGTTTTCTATTATCTCCTTCTTCCTATTAAATTAACATAATCAACATTATCATCTCTGGTCTGCTCCGTGCTTTGGCCACCAGCCAGAAGCAAAAGGACAGGAGCTAAATAAAGCCACTGCAAGGGAGAGTGTGACACTGGCAGAAGTCGATGCTGTGGTTTTCGAGCACAAAACTTTCCTTCAGAAGTTATTCTAAGTCCTCAACTCTCGCTACTCCCCAGACCTGTCTGGTCTACACACTGCATGGGTTTGCAAGGGTGTTTGCAGTCCTCCTCGAGAACAGCCCAGGGTGACAACCCCCCGAGCACGTCAGAGCCCCTGTGTGGCCCACACGGACACAGAGAGCTGCTGCCGGGTATCTGAGGGGAGCGTTTTTGCTCACTCCATGAGAAAGTGACCGTGCACTAGTGGGACGTTAAAGTGCTCCTTGTTTTTCCTCCCTTCTCCAGGGTGGGAGAGCAGCAATGTCACCGCAAAGACATTGTCACACCAGAGTGCAGTCACTTTTCTTGCTCCCAACCGTCCCTTCCATGCTATGGGGAGCCGAAGGGGCCTCATTAGTGTGTTAATCATAATCCTAATGAGTGCAGAGAACAGCTAAAGTAATAGCAGTGACCTGCAGGGGGGCTCATCTGCCCAGGTTTATTGTGCTGGTCACAAACCCCTTGGGGAGCCACCAGCCCAATCCTCTCCCTGTCCCCCAGCTGTTGAAGATACCCCGTGCCATGTCTATACGCTTAATTAACGCAGAGGGACCGGTAACCTTGACGACTGAGAGCCGCTATCTATAAGCCAGCTGAGATGGATATTGTTTCGGCATCTCCAGAGAGAGACCAGAGGAGAGACATGAGTCATAAGCTTGCAGGCATTGGACACATGCATGGAACCGTGGTGGGAGCCAGCAGCACCGGCGTCCCCTGGAGATCATGTCCTCCCTGGAGATGGGTGCCAGGGGGTGGAAAATGCCCTGGTCCCTCGCTGGTGCGATTTGGCAGGCTCCGAGGTGCTGGTTGGGTGCACACTGCAGCACCCAGAGCCCAAGCCTGTGTGGTGCAAAGGAGGTTTTGCTCTGCTGGGCAGCCCCGCAGTGTCTGGGGGAGCAGGAGACTCTTATAACTTAACAAAAAGTTATAAATACGCTTGAAAATAATTCCCCTTAGAACTGGGAAATTTCTGTAAGCCCACTTACTTCTGCCTTCACAGGATGCCAGAAAATGCTACATCTAGTTTTGGTAGCGAAAAGTAGCGGGCAGCTAGAAACACATTTCCAACGAGGCGCTGAGATTTAGTCTTTTTTTTTTTTTTAAGAGCCAGTAAAAGACGCATTCAGTTCTGCATCAGATCAACCCTGTTCTCTTCTACCTGCCTCTGAACAGAGAGCAGGAACTACCAAGGAGCCCCACATTGAAGAAGGAAGACAAGACCTCTCAGGAAACAAAATTATCCATGTCCTCCTTCCTCCTCTGTCCCATGGTGCTGCAGACATGGGCATCGGGATGGAGAGGGGCACCCACAGCCCCACCTCTGCCAAAGCAGCCTGAGAGAGGGTCGGCAAGGCCCACACCATATCATGGGGCTCTCAGATGCCTCCGAGGTCCCATATTCTTTGCACTTTTGGGGCGAAGGGCACCTTTCCAGACCAGAGAAGCCCCAAACCTTCCCGTTGGTTGTGTGAGAGCTGATGAGGCAGGACAGGAGGGCTCACGCCAGCTGCACCACACGAGGCTGGGGTTGGAGAGGAAGCACCGTGACAAAGGATTTGCAAGGGGTTTTTTGGTCCTTCCAGAGAACAGCCGGGGCACAGGGTAACTGGCCAGGTGCTTGGCCACCACCAGCTTCATAATTGGATTTCTTCTTCAGAACTGGTGACCAGAAAAGAGCGGTCAGACTTCCTGGAGAACGGCCGCTGGCTCAGCCCTCACAATGCCTGGATGGGGCTGGCCAGCCCCCTGGAGGCTGGGTGGGATGTGGGGCCAGGGGTTGCCCCAGGGGTCACAGGATGCCCTGAATAAACAGCCGTGGCATCTTGAGCACCCGTCCCACCCTGGCCAGGGCAGTATCCAGGAGCAGCTCTGCACCCGGCTGTGCCCACACACCTGGGCACCTCGAAACAGTGCTGGGCCCCTAGGGCAATGCCCTGTGCTGGGCTTGGCCACTGTCCCCATCCCTGTACGAGGCAGAAGTGGGGGTGCCATGAGCTATGCGGGACCCGACTAGGGGACAGTGAGGGCCTGGACCAGGGTCACTTGGGCCAGCGGGGGGTGACAGGGTGGTGCAGGACTGGACCGGGGACGCCCGGGACAGGGAAGGACCGGACCGAGGGTTCCCTGCCCAAACGAGGGGTGACCGGTCCAAGGTGCGGGACTGGACCGAGAATGCGCTTCCCGAACCGGGGGTGGTGGGGACCCACAGGCGATGCCGGGGGCGGTGCCCAACCGGGGACCGAACCGGGAGTGTTCTGCCCGAAACGGAGGTGCCGGGTACCGGACCGGGAGGGGCGGGGACGGCCCGGGGGTACCGGGGCCGGAC
>VXBO01005280.1:246309-274705 GCA_013400135.1 Rhinoptilus africanus
GCTCGGCTCCACGAGCAACATGTCCCCACGTGGGCAGGCGCAGTGTGCAGCGTGGCGCTGACAGTCCTGTTCACCACCACGCCGCCGAGCCCTGCCGCCTGGCTGGGAGCGCGCCCCGAGTCGGGGGGCTGTCGCCGTCCCCCGTGACCCTGGCAGTGACAAAGCCTGAGCTGGCATTTAGTGGCTTGCCTGAGGCTCGGGAAGCAAACGTGTTTCCTCTTCTTTGCAGCTGAGAAAAAACCCTTGGGCAGACCCTGGTTAGATCACGGCACGGTGACGGCAGCGATAGAGACCAAGGGGTGACATGTAGAAATTTGGTTTCTAATAACTAATTAGGCTGGTAAAACCCTAGTATAGGTGCCTGCGGGGCTGAGCCCCGGCAGCGAGAGCAGCGCTCAGGCTGAGGTTTTGGGTGCCGGATGCGGTTTGGCTGGGTTTGTGGCTGAGCGCAGGGAAGCAGTCCTAAACCTGTGCCCTTTATGTGGGCAAAGCCTTGGGTAATGCTGCGCTCCCCGTGCGAGGGTTGCTGCGCTGTGGTGGGGTGCAGGGAGGTGACCCACCACTGGCAGAGAAACAAGTCAGGATTTCCATTGCCAAGAGGAGGAGGAGCTCGGGGCTGCTGCTGGCTGTGTTGGCCCCGTGTTTCGCAGCATTTCCTGCCCCTGGCACACTGGGCTACCTCCACGGAGTCCCCTGCCCCAGCTGGCTCATAGGAGCCCTCTTGCTGTAAAGTCCAAGACTTAAATTGCTGGAACGTACCAGAACTAAAGTTGCACTGAGTTTTCCCTGGGATCTTTCATGCTTAGCGTCCCAATCCCAAAGTCCTCTCACAACCTCAGGAAATGCCACCTCTGCAGCTGGCCTGGCCCTTGTCCTCATGGCTTTTAGGTCCGCTAGCTAATTACAACCACAGTTGAGAGAGCAAATGTTTTGTGAAAATAGATGGCACGGAAGAGATACCACCAATAAAAAAATGCCCCATGGCAAGCACGACCCTTAATGAGACACTAGAGAATCCCAGCAGGACAGTGATGGGGGAAGGGAAAGGTTTGCATGGAGATTGGCCCCAAAGTCGACAATGCCTAGACAAACATGTCCAAAACCGGGCTTGTCCCAGTTCAGTGAGCTGGTCTCTGCCCTGCTCCCAGCACACGTCCCCGTTGCCCCCTTCTGTCCGGCAGTGCCTGCTCCCGCTCCCCGGCTGGGTTTGCTGCGGGGCCGCAGAGGGGCTCAGGCTGCTGCGTCCCCCGTGCTCTGCCCACCCCGGCCTCTCAATGCAGCCTTTCTTCACTGCCTGCGGAAATCCACTTCCTCCAGCACCGTTAGTCTTACAAATAAAACCCCGAGTAATTTTGGTCTGGGCATTTTGCTGCCTTCTCTTCCCACACCAAGCTGCCTCACAAGCGGAGGGGACAGTGCAGAGCCAGGACCGGCACAAGGGCATAAAGCCCTGTCTGTTGGCACCCAGGGCCGTGCACACAGATGGGTAGTGTGTCTGTTTGCAGAGCCCTGCAGCCAATTAGCCATGATTTTTTCCCCTTGTTTGCCCAGGGTGCGGGGGGGGAGTGGATGGACCCAACCCCAGCCTGGCTGGAGGGCTCCAGCCCACCTGCACCCAGAATCGAGCCACAGCTCGGTCCTCTCCTCAGGGGGGTACCTGCGGCTGTGTGGGGTAACCTCCGGCTCTGGAACCTAGAGCACAGCCCCGTCATGTCCTGCCCTTGGTCTTCAGTGCCATTTCTGCAGGTGCTCTTCCCCCAGCCCCGCGTCTGGGGTGGATCTTGGCTCCCTGCTGCCCTTTCCAAGGCTTGACTCACTGAGCAGGGGTGAAGCATTCCCCTTCTTCGGCTCCCTTGGCCCCATCCCTCCCGGCAAAGGGCATCAGGGACAATCCAAAGTGCAGAGGCTCCTCTCCCTCCTTTCCCACCGAGACACTCTGGGTGGGCAGACAGGTCTCGCTGCAGGGGTTTCCACAGGATCACCTTGTGGTGACACTGGTTGCCTTCTCCCCCCACCACACTCTATGGGGCAGCTCTCACAAGGCTCAGCATCACTTGTCACTTGGGTCTGGGGCCGTGTCCTGGGCCCTGTAGGGCTGCTCAGGGCATGGCCAGGGCATGGGCTCCCCCTGCATGACCCAAACTGCAGCTGCTCAGGGCAGGATGCATCCTCAAAGCCCCACCACCGATGAAACCAGCAGCCACACAGCTGGAAGGTCCTGAGGGCTGCCTGGGGCTGGGCAGATTTCCTGATGTCCAGACTCCCCCGAGCTCAGGCCACGCTGCACTGGAAACCAGACTCCCTGCTGACATGGGGCTGCTATTAAGGCAACTGGCTAATTAATTTTCTCCTAATGGCATGAGCGCTTCCTCCACTGCAGCTGTGACTCCCAAGGTAAGCAAGGCCAGGGCTGGCTGATGCCAGTGCTCCCTGCCATTGCTGTATTTTGGGGGTTACAGAGCTGTGCATGTCCCCAGCAGCCTCTGGGCAAAGGGTTCTTCATCACAGCTAAATCCTTTCACCGAGGAACAAAGCAAATAATGCAGGAGCCTCCTGGGCACCTTCTTGCCAAGGAAAGTGTTTCGTAGCTGCATGTGGCCAGTGGAAAATAACTGGCTGGTGCGGTAGTGGTGGCTGAGCAAGGCAGCCTGCTCTCCCCTTTTGCCCTGCCGTGGGAATTCAGGATACGCCCCCTTGCCTCTAAATGGGGGATCAGTGACGGGGCCTCCTGGAAATCTGTGGAAAAGCACAGTTCCTTGCATGTCTTCCCACCCCAGCTGTGTGCTGCCCCTCTCCCTGGCTCAGGCTCCGGCACTGCCGCATGCTCTGGGCATGTCTGTGCTGCTTTATGGCTTTTCCTAGTACTGAAGAACCTGTGCTCGGTGCTTATGGTGCTGTTTCCAGGGCTGCTCATCTCTGCTCTCACAACACTTGCTGTGCCCAGCTCTGCTATGCCACCATTGGCTGGTTGTCCCCATCCCAAATGCAGTGCCACCAAACGAGGCAGCAGCACTGACACACTCCTGGCTCCCCTCTGTTGCTTCACAGGGGTTCAAGCTTGAGGCCTGGCATCTGCAGATGCCCTGGGGAAGTGTCTTCCTGCCTGCCTGGACAGGCTGGCTGCTGGGCTGTCCCACTCAGCGCTGCGCTCGCTCGGTGCCCCATATCTAATCTGGGCCCCGTCTCGTGCTCAGCTCGTGGCCCCCTGCCTACTGGGCTGGAAGGAGCTTCTCGGTCAGGAGACCCAGCTTCTATTCCTGTCCCTCACTGCAGCCCTTGCTTTGCAGCGTGCCTGGCCTGGCAGCTTTCCAGGGCCGCGCTGGGCACTCGGCACCCCCACTTCATTTGTACCCCCCCTGTTTTGCTGCCTGTGCAACAGGGCACGGTTCAGCTCGCAGAGGCCACGTGGGGTGCAGTGAATTAACTTGGTGCTGCACAAGAGTTCCGCTGTGGTCCCCGAGTGGGCTGTGGGATCCAGTCTGTCCCTGTGCCTGGAATCCTGGCAGCAGACGGAGCCAGTTCTGCCTCTCTGCCAGGACAGTGACGGTGCCGGCATCAGCTGTGGCATTGAGAGCACTGGCGCCTGCAGCAAATGCAGCCCAGTGGCATCCTGCCTCCATCGAGGTCCTGCAAGGTATCAAACTGGGATTGAGTTTATAGAGAAGTTGCCCTTTATACCAGGTCTGCGTCTCTGAGCCTCGCTTTGTCTCCGTGAGGGTGTTTGCTCTACAGCATCCCTGGGTGCGTCTGGCACCGACTTGAAGGGCTCCAGAAGTCTCTAGCCACTTTTTTTTATTCCAAGCTCCGAGTTAAGGAGAAGAGGTCAGGCTTCACTGGTATCTAATCAGCAGCTGCTCCAGTTCTGCTTTTAAATGAAATGAAGAGCCTTGGTTTTAAATCCCACTGCATGGTTTTATTTGCATTTGTACTCAAGCTCCTTTTCCTTGAAGAGGTTGTTTAATTACCGTTGGTTGGTAACCATAAAAATGTAATCACTGGCAACAAAAGGTAATTTCTACACTTAATGGAGTACTTTGCTAAGCAAGAGGATATAAGATAATTGCTTAAATACATATAAGTTACAGCTTATGTTGTTACTTTTTGAATATACTATTAATTTTGCATTTTACTAGGTTGTTTGCAACTTGAGCTGTTACACTTAAATGTAAATTGTATTCAGTTAGAGCACAAAAACAGAATTTTAGAAGGGTTTGGGTGCCTCTTCCATGAATCAGAGTAGTGGTTTGACACGCGTTCTGTAGGAAGCTGATGTAAGTGAGGTGCTCTCCGCAGACAGTGACAGCCTGTGCAGGAAGATACATCCAAAGCAGGGAGCTCTGCTCCTACGGGCACTTCTTCTGAAATCCTGGTGGATCCTTTCTCGCTTTGTGCTCGGCGCTCGCCTGGCTGTCTGTGTGCCTCTTCCAGCAGTGACTGCAGCCTGCACCCCGCTGCCCTGCTCTCCCTTGAGCCCCAGCAGCCAGCCCACTGCTGGCTTACCTTCTGTGGCTCTCTTACATCTCACCCTAAGAAGGATTTTAGAAATGGTGGTAAAGCCCATGGCTTGGAGTTGGGTTTATGTTGACCCTCAGGGAGCTCAGGCCGCTGTTGCTGGCTGAGATAGGAAGGAGGATGCAGAGGATGCTGCTGGGACTGGAGCAGGAGGGTTGTGGCAAGAGCTTGTTTGCAGGCTGGTCCAGCTGGGGCCCTGCTCTGTCTTGCTGCCCTGCTTTATTCTGAGAAACAAATAGATGGTGGGGTGGTTGCTGTGGCAGAGGATGAAGGAGGTGTCCCCGTTCTGCGTGGCTGTCCTGACTGGTTGTGCAAACCTTCCTCAGCCCCTCGCTTGGCCCCAGCCCTGAAACTTGGGCAGGGAGCACAAAACAGGACTGGCCCCATCTCCTGCAGAGCTGGCTTCCTTCACTCCTCTCCGTAATGGCATATTTATACCATGACCGCTCTGGAGCTGGTGGGAGCTTGAGTTGATGCGTGGAGGTCCCTCGCTGTCCTTTATGCAGCGCTGGAGAGGGGACGAAGCTGTGGGATGATGCTCAGAGCCCTCCCTTCTCTCTTGGATCAGGGAGTGTTTCCCACCCTTGTCCAAGGCAGGGGCTTCTCGGCTGGCTGCATCCCTCCTCCCTTGGGGCTGCTCTCTTCCTTCGCCCCTCTCGTTTCCCAGACAGAGGTCACTGCAGTCAGCACTGTCTGATGGGAGCTGCCGCTCCAAATCCACCAGCCCTGCCCTAATGTGGTCTGAGATCGCTGGTTCTCACCGTGCGCAGACTGAGCCTGGCGGTTAGCACAGACGTGGGGGGCTGTAGCCAGGGGACCACCAGCCAGCTCCACTTTAGCAGGCACTGCAGCATAACCAAAGCAAACCCTTGGTTCCCTCTCAGGGAAACAGAGATGCTGGTATATTAGCAGAGCCCTTGCTCGCAGCTGGTCCTGATGCTTCACTTGCAGTTCAGTCGTAGTTGCTTTATGAGAGATCCAAGGGTGACTGCACCTTCACCAGCTTTGTTGGGGTGCTGCAACTCTCAGGCGTTGGAGGATCCCAGGGATGGTGAAGCATCCACACTAACTTCTTCCCCTTCCCTCTGAGACAAGGGCATGGTTCCCTCCTGTCTGCAGGAGCTGATGAGAGCGATGCCTTAGGCAGTGTAGCCACAGCCTCCCTGGCATGTGGTGCAGGAAGCAGAGCTCCTCCAGGAAGACGCCAGAGTAACGAGCTCTGACCTGCGTCTCTATAAGTAACTGATAAACAGTTAAAAACATCATCGCTCAGCGACTGGAGCAGCAGCGACAGTGCTGCAGCTGGGGATTTTCCAACCTGTTGGGCACCAAGGATCCAGGGCAAACCACAGCGTCTGGACCCTGGAGGATCACAGCTGGCGTGGGGTTTGCTGGGTCTCATCCAGCACAGCCAGCCACAGCGGCTTCGCAGCAGGGCCGTGCTCTCCCTCTCTCCCTTGTACTGCAGGGTTTGCGCCGGAGCTGGGTGGGAATGGATTGCAGTAGGTGACTTTTGATGATAAAACTGTGGGGAAAAAAGTTGCGACACTGCAGCAACGATGTAGCAAATCTTATGCAAGACCCTGGGCTGGTATTTTAAAACAAAACCGAAGTAAAAGTCCTTAATGCTTTCACTCTTAACACCCACATACTGACAATCAGCAAGGTGCGCCCACTGAGGGTTTCCTCAGGTGCTTTGTTTGGTGACTGTGTGCTGGCTTTGGATGTGGCCTTACCCCTTAGGAGCTGACAGACAGTGATGGTGGTCCTGTGTCTGTCCGGGAGTGATCAGGATTTGCTCACTGTCCTTTGTTTCCTTGCCCAGTTTAAGGTTCTTGCCTTGTTCCCTATCTTCCCACAGTCATCTCTTAATGGCTTGAGACTTTGTGTTAGCCTGGTTTAGGCTCTCCCTTTTTTTTCAGGCTTTCTTTTGCTTCCTGAGCTGGGTGTGCTGAGACGGATAACATGCTAAACCAGGTGCCATGTCCTGCTTTCCCCATCCTGTGCCATACTTGCCAATTTTAACATCTCTTCTGCAATTCTCTATAAACCAGGTTTTACACACCACACTGATGTGTTACGCCAGGTCCAGCCTGGCTGCTGCTACAACAGAAGGCTTTCTGCAATAGTCCTGCTGTGTTTCTGGAGGATGCGGGGCCGGAGCAGCCCATCCGCCCACGCACCTCTTCCTTGGTCGTCATGGACATTGGGCAATTCTGTGGAAAGGAGCTGTGTGGCTACTCATGGAGAGAAGAGCTTAGGGAAACACTGCTCCCACTAGCTCTCCTCGCAGATGGTGGGGAGCTGTGTGTGCAGCCCATCGTTACTGGCAGGGTGGGGGGAGCTGCTTGTCCCCAGAAACCCTCCTGGCAGGGATGCCAGCTCCTGACACTGCAGGGAGATGCCCCCGGTGTGTAGGGTGCAGACTTGTCTGCCTTCCCCCTGGCTTTCCTTTCCTAGTCAGAAACTGGCACAACCGTTTTAGAGTTGCTCAGGTCTTTGTGCAAGCCAGCTTTCCCTCAGCCTTTCCTCTGCATGACCCCAGTCACAGCTTGCCACCCCGTGGGACGCTGCCCCAGGCACAGGCCAGCTATTCAAAGCAGCACGCAGCCAGGCTCGCTGCTGGCCGGGCACCTGGCCACCACCTTTCCTGTTTACCCCACGGTGACAGTGCGGCTCTGTGTGCGTCTCTTGCTGCGTATGAGCAGGTAGTCGGGTGTTTACAGAGCGAGCATCTGCCAATGTCCAGCCGGGATCCTTCAGCGTTGCCCAGCGCAGGCTCTGGAGCTGCTGGGATCTCACCCTGTGGGCAGCGCGCTGAATAGCAGTATTGGGTTTAGGGCTGGAAACTGTCGCATGGAGAGGTGTGAGCCTGATCCCCGGAAACACAGTGCTCTGCTCTTTTCCTTCCACGTGTTACTGGTGTTAAGTGTACCCTATGCTTTATCTCCATTTCAGAGAGCAACCTCCTTTGTTCAGAGGCACATTCTGGCCAAGGACAGCTGGATCCAGGCAAGGCCAAAGGGAGCATCACTTACGCCTTCGGTCTTCATGTTTAAGTTGCCCCAGCTGGGGCTCCCCTTGAGAGCTTGTTCTCCAAACGCGCGGAGCAGGGTTGTGCTGCCTGATTGTGCATACCCCAGGGGATCCCTCCTGGGACTGGGGCCCCGGGCCGGGGAAGCATAGCTCTGTCAGGCTGCTTCGAGGTTTTGAATTCTCCAGCTGGTTGGGGTACTGCAAAGGTCTCCTGAGGGAGATGTATTGTGTCTTTTTTTTTAGGGCCTGTTAAGTGCTGTAGCTGGAGAAGAGCTCTGATAACTGTGTCCGTTCTGAAGAGCTTTTAAAAGCTGCTGAGATTTTCCCAAAGCCTTAGTACAAGAGTGGGTTGCTTTGTTGGTGGATGAATGTTCCTTGGTTACGGCATTTGCCTCGGATGCATCTCCACTGTGGAAAGAGTGGGCATGAAGATGGATTTTCTTCAGTACCTTTATTTTTTCTGTAGTTGGCTCATCATGCCTCTGTGGCTTGGGTAGAAACTTGAACAAAAATAGTCAAAATATTGACCATGCGATGTTTTTAAATTGTCTGGAGAGTCCCTCCTGATGCGGCTACATTTCTCTGTTTTCTTCCTGTTTACACCCTAAAAAAGCCTCACAGGATCCCTGTTTATGAATGGGCAGTGTAAGAGCCTTGTGGTTTTCCTCATCCTGCATGCTGTCACACTGTCTAGCAGCTGTGGATCTGGCGGGGGGGGGGATCCTTGCTCGCTGCAGGTTCCTGCTAGGAAAGCTGGCAGTTTGCTGTAGTGGGAGGCTGAGTAGCTCCCCATTTCTATGACAAGTCACACTTTATGGTGGTGATGTGTTCATAAATAGCTCATGAAGGCAGCTCCCAAAGTACACTACCAGCCCTGTTAGCTGTAGTACTCTCTTGCTACCCATTTTACCTTTCCTGCTAGCAGAAAGCCCACACTACTACTAAGATGACTAAAGCAATATATGCTTTACCTTTGCCAGCCCCAGACTTTTTCAACATTACTTTTCTGCACTTCATTGGGCCAGGGAAGACAAGAGGATCTACTTCCACTTTTTCCCCACTTGTATTTTTTCTGCAGCACTTCTGACTCTTTCTCAATGAACCAAGGAAGACTTACCTAAGTTTCTCACAGAATCATGTCTCAGGTGGTACTTTCAAAAAACCCAAATCCTCTAAAAAGGTTTAAGAAGTGCTCCAGGGTAGAGGGGTTAGTGATGCTCCACAGAACAGGAGCACAGGGGTTGAGGGGGGAAAAGGGTGAATCAGATCCCTGCCGAAGAGAGGCCAGGATGCCAGAGGAGCTATTTGAACCCCTTCCCCAAGTGTGAAGCTATGCTGGATTTGGAGTTAAGGGGATGGAGAGGTTCAGTTCCTGGCCTCCCTCTCTGTTTCTCCTCTTGGTGTGGGATGTCTGACAAACTTCTCAGCATTTCTTAACTCTGTTCCATAGGAGAGGGACAGGAGACAGCAGAGACCTCAGTGACACCGTCACCTTTTCTGGGCACAGTGCTAACCTCGCATCAGCCAAGGGAAGCCTCTGACTTCAGTGCAGTGACTACTGCCATTCCTGAGACAAGCCTGGAGAAAAACTTGACTGCTGCAACACTCAATACCACTGGAGCACACACTACGGAGAAGGAGGATGCCTCCATCCCTACCACCCCTGTGGTAGTCTCCAAGACAGAGAGACTGCAGGCTTCCACCACTGCCAGCCTCGAAGATGTCACAGTTACGCAGCACGAGCATGACAACATGACCTTGTGGGTCAATAGGAGCACTGAAATCTCCTCCCCTACCCCGACTGCTAGTACTCTGGAAGAAAACCAGCCCAACCATGAAGTCGCAGATCCTTTCAGCACAACTGAAGAAATGGATGATGCCAGCAGTGCAACCCCAACGCCTCCTCTGAACAGTGTGCCGGGTGAGGTTTTGCCTTTCCTGTCTTTGCAAAAGTCCATCCCCAATGATGCACAACCTTGGAACTTCTGTGAACTCTCATTGGAACTCGAGAGAGGTGGAAAAGGGGAATGTGCCCCTAAGCACGGCCAATTCAGTGGGACTGACTTGCAGAGGTGCTGTTAGTTCAGCATTCTCTTTGCAAACCCCATTAATTATGGTATTAATTGTGCTGTCTGCTTTCTGATGAAGACATTGATTGTGTACAGGGAAGTTCTTTATATATCTCATCTGAACAAACATGTTTTGGCAGTCCTGCCCAGCTGGATCTCACAGGGCAGTGCACCCTCCCTTAACACAAAGCATGGCAAGCACAAGCATCAGCCCATCCATGGGTTCCTGGGCAATCACAGGAATCACCTGGGCAATCACCTTATGTTCAGATCTCTGTAGGCTGCGTGGGGACACCTTGGGGCCTGCCAGGCTGTCGCACACCCCTGATGCAAGGCAGATATTGATTGACCATTGATTTGCATGGTGCTCATGCACAGCGGCATCCTTCGACCTGGCTTGTGTCACAGGGTCCTGCTGCTCTGTGGCACACAGACACAGCCTCAGGGGATGCTGCTACCCAGTCCCTGGGAGCTCCCTTTGTGCTTCCCATAAGGAGAGATGAGAGACCTTTCCCAGCCTCTTGCTCTGGGGCAATCCCCAGCTCTTTGCAGAGCTGTTTGAGGCTTCTCTGCTCGCCCTTTGTCCCCAGAGAACAGGCCTTGAGGGCCCAGCTGGGGTTCACTGACATTGTAGATCAGCGCACATGAAAACCAAGAGGACTTTCTAAAAGCACTGTGGCTTATAACATGGCTCAGCTGTGGCTGTGCTATAGGACCTGCTTGTTTTCCAAAGGGTTGCCAATACGCTGTTTTTCCTAGCAGTCTTCCTTACAGCCTTGCTTCCATCTCATCCAGTCCCACAGAACAGTGTGCTTGCACTTTATCCTTTCATTAACGGCTTATTCCTGTCTTGCAGCAACAACTAGCAGTTCTCAGCTGGGGCCTTCTGATGGGCAGACTGTGGGGCCCACAGCAGCAAGGTCTGAAACCAGGCCAGGAACAAGCCTTGCGGGTGCCACAGAAGAGAGCACCATGAAGCCCAGAACCTCCTCTGCTCCCATCTCCACCACAGGAAGCATGTCCTCTGCCATCGCCTCCAGTACTGTGACAGTGAGACCCCTTTTGACCAGCTCCACCATTACCAGCACAGCTGCCATCCCCACGAGCCCATCTGCATTGGAGCCCGTGCATGAGAAAGCTTCTGTGTTGGACGCTGGTGATGATGAAGATCCAGGTAAATGTTCTGCTTTTGTCCCTGCTCTCGCAAAACATGGCAAAGGGTTGGGGGTACCTCAAAATTCTTCTTGGTGGTACTGAGCAGAACCAGAGAATGCGGGGCTTTGCTACTCCAGCCTTGAGGCTCTCCTTTGGCCTCATTCCCTTGGTATCCTTGCAGAGCTACCCAGTTCTCCTTTGGCTGATACAACAAGGGCTGATCCCTTGGTAATCACCGTGATCTCCGTCTTCATTGTCATGGTGGGCATCCTAGGCCTGGTGGGCTTCTTGAGATACCGCCAGCACAACAGCCGCATGGAGTTCCGGCGCCTGCAGGACCTGCCCATGGTGAGTAATGCCTTCAGCCCAGCCTGACATGGTCTGGCTCGCTCTTGGCTGCTTTGCAGTTCCCCTTCTACTACATTAGCAATGCTTTGGGTATTTGCAGCAGCAAGAATGCTCATCACAACTCCTGTTCCCTCTTAGGTCCCTCTCCTTCCATCCAGAGTTTGAATCAAGAAAGCAAGTCTCAAGGTTGACCACTAAAGAAGCTCTCTGCCTTCCCCTCACTCTGCAGGGGAATGCTAAGAGGTTAAAAAGAGGGAGAAAGGGGAGCTCCATCCAAACTTCCCCTGAAATGACACCTTGTTAGCCTCTCCTCCTGTGTTATATTTGCTTTGTGACTGTGACAAAGCAGATTCTGTGGTCTGTTCCAGGGAGGTTGTCTGTCTGTCTTGTATTTGACCCTTTGGGGATGTAAAAAGATATGGGGGTTTCAGAGGCTGCATTAGCTCTGGGGAAGCTGCAACTAACTCATTGTGCTTTCTGGGACAGAGGAATACCGATTCCCTTCTGCAGCTAGCTAGCAAGCTGATGCTGTTTGAAGCTGAGTGGAGTTTTCCACAGCTGGGGTTTTCCGCATCCCTGCAGCAGGAAGGCTCTTCCTGCATACACCTCTTCTCTCCAAAAGCTGCAGCAGGAGGGGACAGCCACAATTCAAAGACCCAGGAATTGCACAAGGACAGCATTTGGGTGGATTGCCGAGCAGATGGCCACACTGTGACAGTGTGGATGAGATGGCTGTGCTACCTGTGCTACCAGGCTGGGACAGCATGCTATCGTGCAGACATCTCATTAAAGCACGCTCTTCTCTGCTTCTAGGATGACATGATGGAGGACACCCCTCTCTCACTCTACAGCTACTAGGCAACCAGGCTGTCCTCTGCCTGGCCGGCTGAACTTCCCACAGGAGAAGGCCTTGAGGACTTGGTCCCAGACGATCTGCTGAGGAATGAGGGGCTGTGATTTGCACACAACTGAAAGATCTTTTTCAGATGGCTTTTGGTTTTAGACATTTTGAATAGTTCAATGTTGAAGGTTTTATGCTGGGAATCAGAGCGCAAGTCTGGCCCTTTCCTCGAGGCTCTCCTCAAAACAATGCTCTGAAGAGGAGGCACTCCTTTTAGTGTGGTGACCAATTAGCAAAGACAACATTTGCCATCATGTTCTCCATGGATCTTTTCTGTCCCTCTTGGCGGCTGCTGCTTTCAAAGGAGGTGGGCAAGCGATCCATACAAGAGCTCTTAACACTGGTGGTGTCAGCACAGTGCTAGCAAAGGAGACTGCTCTTTTCTGAGGGAGCCAAGGATGTGTGATCAGTTCTCTTGGGCTCCCTCTTGTTCTGTATTTTTAAGGTTGTTTATTTTGGGGGTTTTTCTTGCACTTTTTTTGTTCCTGTTTCAGCTTTAGTCCCGAGATTGGCACTGCCCATCCTGAAACACCTACTAGGAGGATGGCAGACTGCACTGCCTCCTTCCTACCTGCATACCTTTTCTCTTTAACCAGGGAAAACAGTTTTGTGCCCACTGGAGAAGTGCCCTTGCTACTTGACATTGCTTTGAAGTTGCTGGGAGAAAATCAACATAATTTTAGCTTAACAGGGCTTGATAGGACTCAGTCTATTGCCAATTAGACACACTGATTTGGTCTCTCCAAAATTAGGAAAGTGAGTCTCCCATACTTGATGCTTTCAGCGTACGCAAAAACTCCTTGCCCAGGCTCAGTAAATGCTTTAGTCCATTTCCCTGTCTGGACTGACACATGCCTTTCCTCAGGTAGCTCCCGTTTTGCTGCTAGCATCTGGTTGCTGAAAGTTGTACACAACTAGTACTGCACTCTCTCTCCTCTGCTAATGCAAGGTCAAAGCTCCTTTACCTTCTAATGTTGGTCCTTGAGCCAGTTGGTGTCTTGTCATGAGGACAGATCCTGGATGTAGGTGCCTTCTTCCCCTTCCCTTTGTAGGTGTTAGGCTGATTAGATTCTGCGCTTTCACCTCAAAATATCACTGCTGTACACTGCAGCCAAGGCTCTTGAGGTCCCTCAAGGAAACCCATGGACCAGAGCCTGAGTGTAAGTCTGAGGATCTTCAGGTGTCCTCGCCTCAGAAAGACTTAAAATGTGTGTGACATGAAAGCCTTCATGTAATTAACACCTGTTCCTGTTTTCTAATTCACATTTGACCGCAGGTAAAGAGAAACACATGCCTTCTCTAGAGTGTTTGGTTTTTGACTAAGCCAGTTGCTCCCTCAGGATACAGCAAGGGCTAGAGATTACCTACCACATTGCTCTTACAAGCCTCAGTCTCTCCTTTCAGTAGCAACACTCACTGACCTCACAAAGGACAGATACCAGGCCTCACTAGCAAAAGTAGCTTTTTTTTCCCAGTGTTGTTATTGTTTGTCTTAGGGAAAGGGGAATTCCCCATCAGCAAGGCTCAAATTATTCACAAAGCCCAAAGATGGAGCAGAACCAGTCTGGATCAAATAGATGAACTGGGTAAGGCAGCAGTTCCTCCTTCCCGCGTTACTGCTTCCGAAGTGGCTGACAAATGGCTGCAGCGCAGTTTGTGTTCAGCTGTTGGCTTTGGCCTTGCATCTGTTTATTGTAAGGATGCCCAGTAAAATAGGGAAGAAGGGTTGGTTCTCTCCTACTGTTATTGCATGAAAACTAAAGGGCAATTGTCATAACTCCAAAGCTTTTGTATCAAGCATTGTCTGCACAGAGCAATCTCCCTAGCTACAGACTTGTTTCCCCTGCCGGAGGGCAGGGTGCTACTGGCTTTTGGCACAAAGAGAGGCAAGTTAGTGGTGGAAAATAGAGCTCCATCCTGGCTGGAACTGGTGCAGGCTGGCATAGCTGGAAAGTGTCTCTGCACACAACCGAAGGGGCAGGGGCTGGTTGTTCTGGTTTCCCACGCATCGCTCTCCAGGGGAAAGGGGTGAGGAAGAAAACTCGCCCATCACCAAAGTGCAACTTTCTTTGTAAAATATGTTAATAGTGGATTTTTTTTCTGCAATAAAGTTACAAATGCCAAAGGTGTCCTGGTCCTCATATTTTCATTGCAAACATCTAACTGAAAAGCTTTTGTAGATCACAGTGAATCCCGTGATAGCTCAACAGTAGCAGTTTGGGGTAGGAAGACTCACAGAGCCGATGTTAGTGAAAATGCCAGGCAGCTATAAACCATAGCTCTGAGGGCTCAGGCCACCACCTCCTGCTTATGCTGCTGCTTGTCAGGGTCGTTCCCTGTCTGGGTTGACTGACATTAATTTCTAGGTGGTTAAATCAGATGAAATCTGGCTTAGAGAACCACACTAGACCAAAAAAACCTAACATACACCTTTAAACTCTCTTCCTTTGCCTCTGATTGAAGATATCCTTATTCTTGTCTGTTGTCAACTGTAACCCCAAACTCTATTTACAGAAATATCCTGAAAGCCAGCCTAATCCAAATCTAAATAGCAGCATCTGTCATGCTTCTTTCTATAGTACAGGAGACAAAGCAAATTGAAAGGCACGTACTTCTTTTTGTTTAGCTTTATGGCTGTTTTGAACTCTTCCCTTTGGAGCTCAGACCCACAGGGAGGTAAGCGCTCATCGTTTATTTCAAAAGCCCGTCTCTTGCTAAGAGTCTCTTCTGAGCTAATAGTCCCTCCTAGCTGTTACAATACTTGAGCAAAATCATACAGCTCATGTCACAGACTGTGTTACAAGATATTCTGCTGCAAAAGCAAAATATGGTGAGTGAAACTACTTGGCCGTTGGGCTTATGCCGTTTTTGAAAGAGTTCCCACAGTGCATCTAGAAAAGCAAATCCCTGGAAGATCTAAAGCGAGGGGAGAGCAAACGGAGACTTCTTAGCCTAGCAAAGTGCTTGCTGAGTAATCCGATGACTTGGGGGTGAACTCTAAAACCTGCAGAGATTTCAGTCCTATCCCAACATGAAACCATACGAAATGTGAGTAACGGAACAAACATGCTACAACGGAGCCAGTATTCTCGTGTCTGAAGTCAGCATTATTCTGGTGGTTTATGTTGGAGTTACCTCTGTTCTGCCTTTTTACCACCACCCCACTCAGGGCTGATTCATTCTTTGCAGAACAAACTGCTGAGCTGCCTCCTTAGAGAGGTAGCAGGGAGCAGATCTGTGTTAGCTGGAGAGGCAGCAGCAGGACAGGCTTGTGCAGGCAGCCACCCTCGGGAGGCACAAAGCTTACTGGTTTTGCCCAGCCAAGTTCTGACCTCCCAGCCAGGTGATGCAATCTCTGAGGTGGCGAGGTTTGGAGATGGACCATGGGCCAGTTGAATGGGCTTCATCTTTCCGGTGCAGCAAAACAAATCGACAGAACCAGAAAACAACCGTTGCCAAGTTCTGCACATCCCTTTGAACACAGCTCTTGCTTTTGATGAGGCTTAGTTTTACTGCCTCCCAGGCTAAGGCACAATTATAATATTAATTAGCAAGGGGACAAGAATCCATCAAATCACTCAGTTTAAAGCTAACTAGGAGGGCAAAGAAACCTAGATAAAAGAAAAGCAGGGTTTGAAACCCACCTGTTTTCTCTGCCTTCCCCTCCTCCCCGTTCCAGACGCATGTTTTGAAGGGAAAGGGATTTAAGCAGCTGAAAAGTGATGGTGCTAGAGCTGCTGTGCCAAGGGCAGGGCTACCTGTGCTACATACCAGTTCTCAGCCTACTCAGTTGCCCTTCGTGGCTCAGTGCCTGTAGTTTAGCTTTGGACACTGTGTCATGTCACACTGCAAGTCTGTAAATAAGGCTACAGACAGTGTTCAGAGGCAGAGAAACTGCCATGAGAAGCACTGGAGTGGACAAGGCAGCATGTGGATCTGGTAAGACCAACAACCCCATGAGGCTCTCCCATGGATGATAGTCCTCCGTGCTCACTACCACTTAAAGCAAAATGAAAAAGCCAGGCTCCTCCTGGGAGCAGGAGCGCAGGAGCAAGCCAGGGAGGCAGAGCAGTAAACTTTCAGTAATGAAGGCCACGAAATGATGCATAACCTGGGAAGCTTTTAGCCAGTAGCTAAGCAATGTTCTTCTCGTACCCAGGAGAGAACAGAAAATGCCTACTGTCACCTAGGAAGGAAACAGGAGGCTGCACTCCTCCATGTTATTTATACTCATTTTTCTATGACAACATTGAATTCAGTATAAATGTGGACTTGTCATGGGGGAAGGGGGAGAGTATTTCTAAGTGTACCTCCTGAGCCTCTGCCAGGGATGTTCCCATCTAATTGCTATCTCGGCTTCATTGCACAGCATAAGCGAGAGGGATCTTCTCTCCAATCCTTCCTTCCACCCCCTCCCCCCCCCAAAAAAAAGAAATCATGCACTTCCTCTCCATAAAACACCCCAATCTGTGGTCCTACTCATATGTAGCTAAGTGATAAGCAAACCTGTAAGACCATGACTGCTAATACAAAAGTCTCCATGAATATTAGGCCCCCAAAACTATTTGTGTTTGGGTTGTTGGGTTTTATTTTTAAATCCCCCCAAACTTTGTAAGATAATTAAGGTCTTCAAACTTCCCCATCCACCACGTTTGAATGAAGACTCTTCCCCACTCTAATGTTGCAGGGAACATGTTTCCTCACAGATCTGAGAAAAATCAACATTTGTCCAAAGCACAGCTTCAAAACAGTCTCAGAAGGTAAATCACTTAGACCTGGCCAGAAGAGGACCTTCTAATTGCGGATGGTGATACATAGCTTGCAAACTAGATCCCCCACCATCGCTGATTCTGCAACATTAGTAAGCTTCCATAAGCCATCATTAACTACTACATGAAGGAAGCACAGATAGGGTGCTAGACAGTGTCAAACTTGATAGATTTGTGCATTTTAAAGACAACGGGGGGGACATATTCATCTGCTTGACAGCCTGCACAGCCTTCCTTGTGCTTTTTCCCACTTCCTGTCTAATAAATATACTTAAAATACATACTCAACACAGGTCTGCTCCACGTGCACCAGCAGTTTAACAATGGTTAGCCTCAGTTCCTCTGTAATAATTTTTCTTTTGAAAGGCCCATCAGCCAAATAACTCCCTGAACCACAAAACCAGCGTGATCTTGATCAGATGGACAGTGGTCACAGCTGCAAGAAAATAAGTATGTGTTTGTTCCTACTGTTCAGCTCCCACTCTGTTTACAGGTAGACCCAATCCCCCACCCGCAGTTCAAATAAAGAGCTAAGTTACCAGAGGTATCTCCTCCCAGTCATAAAACAGGTCTCCCTGTGATGAACTGCCCAGAATTAATATATCCCTGCAGCAGAAGCCTTTTGCTAGCACTCTTTGAACTATAATAGAACATCTGTTGACAATCTCCCGCAGGGTAACTTCTCCCCTCCCCTGTTTTAATCCTCTCTCCTTCAGAAGTACTTTTGCTCCAAAATTAGACACATCAGTTGCCACAGAATGCCTCTCACAAGCATTAGAGTGTTCCCTTTCACACTGGTCTTTCTTAGGAGCTGTAAGAAGAGGGATGAGCACTCATCCCTGTTCAGTCTTTTCTTAAAAATTTGCTCTTATGTCTGAATTCCAGAAGCTTTCGATGATAAATTACAGGTTCTGCTTGGAACAAGACAAGGTTCATGGGTTCTGGAACATGGCTTTCAGACAGATTTAGGCACTCATTTGATTCTGACTGAGAAGGGTTTTACTGGGGACAACTGCAAAATTAGCAAATTTCCTTTTTCTTTGTGCTGATCCTGGCTATGCTTTCTGAGCACACAGGCGGATCAAGCTGCTAATATGATCATTCCTTCAATTTCCCTACTGATAAGCTTGGGGTCCAGATAAGAATTTTAGCCTACTTTTTAAAAGGATTTCAATATTTGTAGATGGAAGGCAATGGTGCACAATACTATTTGTGGCTGACTATCAGAAAGGGAACCCATTTTCATAAAGGGCTGAGAGAAGCCCTGGGAAAACAGCTCCTGTTGTTTTACAGAGCCTAACCTGCTGGCCCACACTGAGTGATAGAGAAGTGGTCACTTGCATCCTGCTCAGTCTGTTCTTAGATGCAGCAAGTCACTTTCCAGCTCAGCTTCAGTCAGATCCAAGCCACCCAAGCAGGCTTTTATATCCTGACCATAATCTACCAATGGCTGTTCACACATTCAGGTCTAAGAAGCTGAGTTGAACTCTGGGAAGCAGCTGTTCCCTGGAGAGGGAATAACAACTGATCTCAGACTGATCTTCAAAGCAAAAGCCACAGTTCATGCAACTAAATGAGATGGAGGTCACAGGAGCAGCCTCTGCCACTCTTATTTTGAGCTCAAGCCCTCACTTCTTGACTCCTACTGTTATTCCCAGCAGTACCAGTCTCTGCCCGCTTTTCAAACCAGCCCTAACCAAGCTTGGCTGGGCCCCCATTACAGCATCCCTTACTCTGTGCCATATCCCAGGATCCTTTGTATTGACTGAGAAGTAGACAGCAAAGAGAATGCCACAGATCTATCTCCTGCTCTATCCCATCTGGTAGACTCCAAAGCCTTCACCATCAAATAGGTCGTTGTCCTCTTTCCCCATACTCTAAGGTTTTCTGAACTCAGTGTTGTTCATTCACCTCTTCCCTTCTCCTTCACCAGCTAGCAATTCTAAAATTAAGTTTTCTCAGAGGAATAAAAAAATTCAAACCACATTAGGAAATTTCACAAGGCTCTTTTTTTGTCACTATGGCACTTTATTCTCATTAAACAAACCCATCAGCCTCCCCTTTATGGTGGTCATGGAAGTTTCTGTTCAAAGAACTAGATTTCTTAGCCTGTTTTGAGCCACAGAAGAGGAAGCAATCTACCAACACTTGTCAAGTCAGCTGCTCCATATTGGGTCTTGTCAGACAGGGTATATTTATGGTCAGTCCATATCTGTTCTGTTCTTGCTATGTATAGAATCCCCCTAAATGGCATAACCTAAGCCTAGCTATATATCCCTGAGCCTTAGAGAGTCAACAGTTTAAACAATATCCAACATAACCCAAAATGTGCAGTATATTGAGGGGAAAAAAAACATTTGAAGGCATTAGCAGAGACAACACACAAAATTCTCTCAATTAGTTCTGATCCACCAAGTCAAAGCTCATAAGACAGGATTGTACATCCCATCCCACAACAGGGGAGTGGACTGAAGCAAAGGGCTGCAGCTAGAAATTCTCTGACCTTGGAGGAAACCCCGCTGCTGCAGGCGAGCACCACAACATCTCACCCTCTGCAAGCCAGCCGGCAACTGCAAAAGCTGATTGATGGACCACAAATCAGGCCGTCCATCAGTGTCTGTCACCTAGGGTGAAAGAACAGAATACACAGCGCTGTGCTGTAAAGGTACAAGGTGCAGGTCTAAGCAAGAAAGCATGAGATGACAACCAACAGTTCAGGTCTCAGGTAGAGTGTGGGACTGGGCAGGTCTGTGATTGACTTACCAAAATGGCTGTTTCACTTCCCTGAGTTGCCTCCCTTGGGTCAGCCCCACACCTCATAGCTTCCAGTTCTGGTAAATCCAGGTAACAAACAAGTCAAGAAGAAAAGCTTGGCTGCCTAGAGAAGTCAATATCCTTTCCATCTTTTATTTGTTCCCTACAGTAAAGAGGGCATCTTTTAGTTAACATTAAAGGTCACGCAGCTTTAGTTAAGGCAGGCTGTCAGAGAGGTCACTGCCGAGGTCACCCACTCCAGCTATTTCTAGCCACCTCTCCAGCACAGCTCTCCTCCAGTTCAAAACACAGCATATCTTTACAGTCTACACCAACAGAACCAGGTATTAGCCTTCCCCAGACTCCTTACCCCATATGCCAGCCCTAAAAACAAATGACAGCTTATATCTAGCCCCTCAAGCACTACTGTTTCAGTGTGGACTGCAATCCATGTCAAACTCTTCATCTTCTATTGAAACAGAGAAATACCAACAAGCATCCTCACAAGCTACATAAGCTCAAATAAAAATAGGTGCCCATATAAATGAATCATGGTCCCAAGTGTCCCAGCAAGCTACCAACACAGCTACTGGGTGCCCTTGCTGTAGTATTGGTCAGGGTTTCTGGTGCTACTATGATATAAATATTTACTACTAATACTAAGCAACAGGTTCTTCTTCTTATTAACCTTCTTCTTATTAAATGAGGGATACTGCTTGAGCATTCCATCAGTAAAGCTCTATAAAGGAGTCCATTCTTGGCACGTGCCTCAGAATAAATGTTAAAGAGAAAAACTTAACCCTTTGACAGGACATGAAGCCTCCTTAGGCATCGTCCTAACAGCAACCTGACATGTTACGACTGCATCTACAAAGCAGTTAATTGTAGCAGGTTTGCTAGTAAAGTCTGAATCAGCAGGATTAGTAAATTGGAAAAACAGAACATAGGGCAGTTTAATATGCCTTACAGCCTCCATTCACAAGAATCTTAAGCATCTTACTAAAGTAGGGCATGAATTTTTTCTTTTAAAGGAACATTAGTCCTTTGTTCCTGATTTCCTTTAATGCTAAGTGTTAATGCAAACACAAGGGGGTTTTATATCCTAAAAGCAAGGCATAAATCCAAAAGGATAAAGAGGCTGAGAGACGAACCTTCTTGATGTGAGCAATTTTCACCTTCCTAATCTCTTTGGCTGCGTGTCAGCACCAAAACAGGAATGGAGCCACATTAAAAAGTGGTATCTTGGCGCTGTCAGAGGAAGTGATAAGTATCATAATTGGCCCTCACATGCAGTTTTACATTATCCTGACACTGGATGGGGAGGGAGGATGAAAGAACAGACAGGCACGCACATGCTACTTCTGTCCTGGCACAGCCACAGTGCTCTCGGAGCAAAGTTTTAACTGTGGCCCAATTGCTAGGCTATGGCTCCAAATTGTAGTGCATTCCTGCCTTTAGGTGCCTAATACTCACCCCTAACAGTAAAACTGGGGACAGCAAGTGCCTCTAATCAAATTATCAATGTGACCTCTGGAATGCCCTGAACAGCAGACATAAATAGGTTCTGCAGACCTCTGTCACGTGTATTACTGTGGAAATCCAGCTAGGCTCTTCAGATCCTGAGGGTGCAGGAACCAACCACACTTACCTTCAGGCACCTTGATCTCTGCGGTGCTGGAAAGCTCATCGGAGCTGAAGCCTCTGAGGCTGAACTCTGAGATGGAAACCTCACCCAAAGACAAAACCACTCTGCCTCTCTCAGCGAGCTTTTACTTCTCTCTAAAAGAAAGGAAGCAAGCAGCAGGTTAGGTCAAAAGTTCAAGGATGACCTTGCTGAGCCTAAGCTTCCACTGTCTACCTTTTGCGACACCTCTTATCACATGGAGAAACTGCTGCTATTCTGATTTAATAGCATTTATTCTTGCATGAGTACAAGCAGTGGCACAAGGCAGCAGAAAACAAGTTCCATGATACACAACCCTAGGCAGGAAAACACATTGGTAAAAACGTTCATGTGCTGGATTCCATCTGTCTTTGACACCAGTGACTCCAGCCAACTCCAAATCGTGCAGGTTTAAAACACAAAGAATCCACCAGCTCATTTCTGCTCAAAGTCACAATGACAAATCCTTCCAATACAGGGGTTGGTTTGTGTTGGAAACGGACAACAAGGACACCTGACCTGACCATGAGATCTCTAAACCAAAAGGAGGTTGGAATACCATGTCCCAGAGTGTTAGTAACTTTGGAGTAAGTGGGGAATAGTTCCTATGATCTCTGTCTTTCCCTGCAGGCTCAGTGGATGGCACCTCCTTCAAGAACAGACTTTTTTACTTGATCTTTCAGGTCAGAGACTGTAGATCAGATTGATGAACAAGGGTAACACTGACAGTCCCTTAAGCTTAGCAATGCCTACTGGAACAATTATTGAGGGTGGGGATGGGGTGGGAACCACCACTTTGACGGGGTTTCTGGCAAAGTCATGTCACACAACAACAGAAGGCAGTTCTGCTGAGCAATTCAATTGTGTTTTCAGCAGATGAACGGTCTGGCAGCAGAACCTCTGCCTCCCCACCTAGCCCCATTCACATTGTTATGTCAGTTGTGCCAGCGCAATTTTCTCCTGCAGCAGCACTGTGAGGCACACCACTTTAGGAACAAAAAAAAAACAACCAAAAAAAAAAAACAAACCCAAAACAATGATTCACTTGTTAGAACCAGCTCGGCTCCCTGATCGGATTTACAGCACACCAACAATTGCAGTGGCAGAAACTCAGGATGTAATGTGCTGTGAGGCCAGTGCAGGAAAAAGCAGAGGGGTAGGCACATTTTAAGCTGATGTTGACAGCACAGACACATCTCATGAAATCACAGCTTGACAATAGGTGGGAGAGTGACATAATAAGGGAAGGCCTTAGGCTTTTAGGGAAAGAAATAGGGAATCGATATTTAATTACAGGAGAACTGCAATGAAGTTCCATTACTGGAAACATCTCACCAAGTTGATACAATATCCTTTATCAAAGAAAACCTAATAATAGAGCTACACTGACGTCCACACTCAGTGTCCACCAATACGTCTCCACTAATAAAGATAGACATTATTATGCTTATGGTCAAGAGGGAGAAAGATCAGAAAAACAGACAAGGAACTAAGATATTCTTTAACTCCATTTCAGTTACCAAATTGCCATGAGTCTTCAAACAATTTGTGTGACTCTTGCAGGCTCCTACCTAATGCAGAGCAATAGTTCTTTAACAGGGTCAGAAATAGGTTTCAAGAGCTGTGGATGGAAAGCAGAAGGAAAGTCCCTTACGTTATAAGCAGTAAAACATTGTGTCTCGATGATACTTATTTACTGATCTGGAGAACACAGAGAACGAAAGATCCTTTCTGTATGAATATTTTATGATGTTGTAGCCCATGTGACACCAGCATTAGCCTGAGGGAGATAAATTGGAGTGTTGTGTTTTTACTAATAATAATTAAAAAAAAAAAACCAAAACACCACCCAACCCATACCTGGGACACGGACACCTCACAGAGACATCGCTGTCCTCTCCCAGAGGAGTGGTGCATATTCTCTGGATGCTGTTTCACTGTAGCACAAAGCTGTATGGGGACGCGAATGCTGGGAACAGTGACAGGAATTCTCAGCTAAACCTGTGACAGTTAGGACATCTGGCAGCTGTCCGAGGGCAGCCGGGGTTGAACAGAGGATACAATTAAACACAGCCAGAAAGATCTAAGGATCTTCAACAAGGAAGCTCCGACGTCACTCATTTCTCTCCAGGGAGCAGGTCAGAGCCCTTGGGTAGGGGTGGGGGGACAGCAAGGGCCAAGCTAGTGGAGGTTAGAGGCACAAGCAAAGCTTGTTCCCACCAGCCAAGCATGGTGAGAAAGGAAAGTGTGGCTGACTGAGGAAGCTGGGAAAGAGTTAGAGTGTAGGCAATTCAAATGAGCACCTCGTCTTGGAGGCACTGATTATTATTTCCAGTAATTTCAGCAAAAAGCAAGTAAGGTACTGCCCAACTAACAACCAGGAGAGCACGTGGAGTGCACCACTGCCCTGACAGAGTGCTTGGGCCAGAGACAGAAGCACTCCTGATTAAACAAGGCTGATGAGATTGCTCAGGGAAGCCATGAGCTAACTCAGACCTTGCCAGCTCATCTCTAAGAACAGCTGGGAAAGGAACAGAAGGTACTCATTCTCAACGCCCACATGGGTGTTATATCCTAAAAGCAAGGCTGAAGGTGCTAACTCCTGGGATGCAGATTTCTCGAGGCTGCCATTTCACCCTCTTCACTGGCTTTTCTCAGAAGGACTGAACACCTTGCCTGCATCTCCAGGAGAGGGCAGACGCTTAAACCATACCTGCTTCAAGCTTTGCCAGTTCAAGATTTAAACAGAAGACCTCACCTCACAAAGCTGACAAGCTACTACCTCCAGCATCAGTAACGCCAGTACAATTACTATCCATGGAGATGAACTGTGCCCCACAAGACAAATACTCTATCCAGGTGGGCACAAAGGACAGCTGGCAAACAAGAACAGCAAGATGAGAAATCAGTCCCCTGCATCTCTGAGCTTGCGAATCCAGCCCCTGTGAGAGCAAGCTGCAAGACTAAGAGCTGTCTTGCTGGAGCTCTGAACACCCAACAGCCAGCAGCACCCTCCTGTGACACACTTCTGCAGCTCCCAGGCAGTTATTCCCCTTGAAACCCAAGAACTGCGCTTTCCCTTGCAGCAGCTCTCATATGACATCCACTGACCTGGGCATCCACAAAATTCCCTGAAGGTGTATCCCCTCTACCTGATGTGGCCAAGCTTCTGCTGGGTGCTCCACTTTCCCATCCTGAGTTAGTCTAAACTGTAACATTGTGCTTTGTGTCTGCTCAGCAGATCTAGCACCTGAGAAAGAGGGGACAATCACTTCCAAGCGTTTCCCAGCAGCAGCTTCTGATCCACCACACCACCATTAAACCCTGCAGAAAAGTCATGTCCAGATGAGGTCAGAACAACTTAGAAAATGTACAGAGCTAGGTATAACATGCCACCACTGGTGAACATGTTTCCGGCACTAAAGGTAACACTCTGTTTCTTTATATTCTTCTAGATCACAATGACACCCTACCTGGCATCATCTGTAATCTCTTCTTCATGGTTTCTGCATTTCCTCAGCAGAAATTAAGATTTTGCGACAGCTAGAATAGCAGTGTTTTGGCCACAGTGATCACCTTACTCAACAGAGAAGTTGAGAGTAAGCTGCCATGTCCCCTGGGAAGCAGAATAGATGCTGCTTGGTGCAAAAGATGCAGGCCATTTGTTAGCCCTGCTCTCATTTCAACCCTTACCCCTCAGCTCCATCCATTCCCTATTCTTCAACCATTCTCCCTTTTGTAAAGGCCGTCTACTTCTGCAACAACTGAAAAAAAATACCTATTTAATTCTGGCTGCAGTAGAACCTGTTATATCAGAATACATACAAACATTTATCTTTCTCCCCACTTATACATATTTTGAAGATACCTTTCTAACTGCCCTCCATCATTCGGTACTGGAACAGAAAGGCCTCTTGCTCTTTCAGCAAGCCTGTGAGGCAGGAAAAGTGCCTGCCATACATCTTGCACACTGGCTGTCTTGATCAAAGCCTTCTAGTGGTACTACAATACTTAACAAAAATACTTCCTCTATTACAGGCAGCAACAGCATTTTTCAGTCTGGCCACTACTCACAGTAAACTCTCCATACATCAGTTTGAATACTCAGTTCTCCTCCAAAGGTCCCAGTAGCAATGGTTGCTCATTCCAACAGTAGGTCTGCCACTGGTCATCAAACCATCCAGTGCCTCTTTTGGATGAAAGCAGCATGACTATAAAACAGCTCACTTTGCACTGTCAAATTTGAGTTCCATTAATTTAACCAGTTGCAGACATTTGGTTCAGTAGTTCTTCCTCTTGTGAACCTGTGCAGTAAAGAAACTTGACGTCACACAGACCAAGAAAAAGGCCATGGATAAACAACATTCTGCACCTGATTTTCTATCTCTATTGCCAGGGAAAACCTCACAGAACTATATCCACCCACAGCTCTCCCAAGGCAAAGGGTGGATTCAGAGGTTGCAGGCAAGCCCCGTGCATGTTCTCCTCCCACAGCTCTCCCAGAGCACAGCATGGAGTCACAGCTTGCCAGCCCTATGTATCCTTCTTTACGTCTCCTGCGGTGTTGCCTGTTCAGTAGTGTTCCCTGGCTTAATTTTCCTGAACAGAGATCCTCAACTATAATATTACAGTACTTCCCAGGAGGGGCTGTTTCTTTTAGACCACTTGGGCAGCAACAGGTTGTCCTGTGCAGAATCAGAGTTCGAACCATGCAAGGAGAACACAACACCACTCACTGACTTTATGCTGCAGTTGCTCCAGCTCTTTCCTCACACATTCATCATTTTGTCACAGTAGTTTTTTGCTGCTTAAAGAAAGTGGGAAAGGTTACTCTCCTCCAGTACCTCCCCTGCACCAGCCCTGAATCTCTAAAGGTTTATCACTGACATCTCATTTATTTCTTGTGGGCTGATGGCACTGGGACAAATGAGATGCACCATCTCCATACTGCTGGTGAAGCACTTGCTGTTGCTAGTTATAGTGTTCAGCTTTCAACTCCTCTGTACTCCTCAGCAAGGCCTCCAAGCTGCTCTAAGTGCTGTTCTGCAATCACTGAGTATCCTCTGTAACAGCAAACGGGAAAGGCAGGTGATGTTAAGGTACCAGCTTAGCTCTTCAGTTGCTGGGACCAAAGGGATAAGAACAGGATTAAGGAACCCCCAGTAAAATGGTTTCAAGGTTTGGTCCCATTCCAATCCCTGACAGGGGCAGAGTACAGCAGTAGCCCAATAATTCCCCTCTGCCACTGTGCTGTATCCTCAGCACACCACAGAAACACTGTCTTCCTGGACCACTATATTGAGAAAAACAGGCAAGGTGAACATTAAAAATTCAAATATTTGAACTAACCACCCTCAAAAGCAACTTGGTCAGCTGATTAAATATTGTGCGTCACAAGGGTTTCAGCAAAGGACTCCATGTGAGGATACCTGACTCTAGACCAAGCTTAGTCATGGCCCTCCAGGAAATCAACATGTTCAAGTTGTTTTCCACTGTCCATTATCTCTCCTGGGAAGCAAAGGGGATTCTCAGGTTTTCAGATCGCTAAAGAAAAGGCAAAAGAAGAAATGAAAAAGCCCTTTCTGCCTTTTATCCAACATGTTGTGCTCACTTGTTTAGCACAGAGATGGCACTACATTGTGCCAAGGTACACTCACTGCCTATTGTTTCTTCAACAGGACTTCAGCAACCTAGACAATAAATGATCTGTGTAAGCAGCTCGCTGCTTCAGTTCCAGTGACTTTACCTTCACTACCTTCTAGCTTATTCACCTGCTCCTACTGGAGCTCTTTCTCCTGCTTAAGTCAATCCACAGACTGAATAAGTGCTTCAATGATCCGAGTTGATGGGCAAAACCAGATTTTATATGAGAACTACTTAGTTCAGGAAATAACATAGTTAGTAGGCTGGTTCAACTTCAGAAGCTGGAAATACAGCGAAACCCAGAGAGAACCAACCTTAATTCTAAATAAGACTGATAGGAACCTTCTGCCCTCCTCCTACAGAAGGCATGGATATAATAAGAAACAACTCTTGCGGTTCTAGAAGACATAAGAGATCTCCACAAAGTTTGCACGTCTGCAGTAGTTCTGTCCCCAAGAACCTGCAGATCTAGTGTCCTGAGGCTTCTTAAAACTCAGGACTAATGGTTAGAAGACGTTCCATAAGAACTATAAAGATTATGTCAAACTGCTATGAAGATCCAACTCTGAGGCTTCGTCTCCAATGTGGCCAACGTATTGGTAGGGAATAGGGAAGCCGCAAATAACACATACTTTCAGATGGGGCAGGAGAGAGGATTATCACTAATTTTAGTGAGCAGCGTCTACCCACACGGGAAGGTGGGGCTTTCAAACACTGTATGGTGAAAGAAAAATATGCACAATTCAGATTGGTATAGCACAGATGGGCATGCTGTGCAGCGGCGCTGGGAAAACTTGCTTGTAACAGAGAGGGGATCTCACCAGAGCCCTCAAATCACCTTGGTGCAGGACGGCTGCTGGCTGCCCTGTTGCAGGCGCCCCTCAGCTGCGGCGTTCTCGGGGCCTGGTCTGTCAGGGCTGCGAGCCCACCCGGGCCTGCCGCGTCCTCAGACCCGCCTCAGCTCCCGCCTCAGCCGGGGGCTGGGAAAGGGGCCAGGGCTCGCGTGGAGAAACCGAAATTCCTCCCTCTCCAGCGACACAATCACGCGCAATGTTAGGAGTGTCAGGCCTCTACCGAGGTTATCGGCCCAGCCACCGATCCACCACGGCAGCAATCTGCCACGGGGGGACACCGGCAGCTCCCGGGGAGCTCCCAGGGCCGGCCCGCGCGGGACACGCCCCGCTCCCAGCCCGCCGGCGGCGGGAGGCGGGGCGGCCCCTCAGGCCGCGCAGGCCCCCACCGGCACCGCCCAGCACCACCGCCCCCGCGCGGAGTATGCTGGGACATGTAGTCCCGCCGGGCGGGCTCCCGCGGCCGGAAGGAAGGGGCGCACTACAAATCCCAGGGTGCCTTGCGCCGCCTCCCAGGAGGGGCGTGGTGCCCCGCGCGGCGGGCGGCATGGAGGGGCGCGTGGCGGAGGGGCTGCGCGGCGCTCTGGGCCCTTTCGGCTTCGAGGTGCACGCCTTCAAGGTACTGACGTCAGGCGGGCCTCGCCGTGACGTCAAGCAGAGCGACGTCACCTTCCCCCGGGTGTGCGGGGGTGGCG
>VXBO01005280.1:275582-295961 GCA_013400135.1 Rhinoptilus africanus
CGCGGGCCCCGCTCGGTGCCGGAGGCGGAGCGCCGGGCGCTGGGAGCCCGCCCGGTGAGCCCGGTCAAGGCTATCGCTGCGCGACCGAACCGCGCTGTTAAAGCTAAATACGGACCCGTGCGGACCGACAGAGGGTAAAGGCCTCTGAGCAAGCTTAAATTTTAACCGAGCTGCAGAAACACCGGGCTGCGGAAGCGCGGGCGGGCTCGTCCTGAGCCCCGCTCTGCCCGCCGGAGGAGGGGGCACACGCTCAGCCGCCACCAGCGCCGCCGGGTCCCTTCTTTGCCCACCCCGGAGGAAATCTGCCGTGAGCCAGTCTACAGCATCACATACAGATCGAACCCGACCTTCCCCTCCTCGGAAAACGCTGTGTTTGCCACCGGAAATATTTGCGTGTCCTGCTGTATTCTGGATCTGACAGAAAGTAAACGGGAATGGGGCGGAGAGAGAAGTGAAATCTCCAGAATTCAGAGAAGAATTTAACGCTGCTTTCCCAAAACACAGCAGCAGGATCAGGGGCAGAACCCAAACCAAAAAGGCTACAGCTCCCGGAGGGAAACCTTGAGCGCTGTATCTCTTTTTAGATTTAATTCTCATGCAGCTGGCCCTGGTGCACTGGCTGACGTCAGCTGGGAAATCAGCAACCCTTAGATGCAATTTCTTGTAACATCTCGATTCAGTATCCTAACCAAGAGTCACAAAACTGATTACACTTTTGTATCTTACTTTTGTTGTAAGAATGTAAACTTATTTTCCATTCTGTGTTTCCATGTGGGCAGGTCTGGCTGCCACTGTCACCGATAAAGTCACTTTCAGGTTTATTTCAGTGATACTTAGAGGTGAGCAGTGTTTGGCATTTTCAGACAAAATATTAAAGTTACATTAGTTGGCATTTTTCTGAACGTTAGATCTGGTGTTTATGGCATCCCAGGGGAGTGGGAGTTACCACAGCCTGTAAAAAGGCTGATGTTTCCGTGCAATACGTGGGCAGTGCAGGGTTTTGGCCGTTACCTCCTCCTGCCTGGCAGTTGCTGGTCTGAGCCCTGTCCCCTGGTCACCTTGTCCTGCTGCCCTGGCTCGAGCCCTCATTTCTGGTGTGTGTTGTACCACATCCAGCCCTGAAACAAGTATCAGAACGTGGCCTTGTCACAATCCACTGCTACAGCTGATGGTTCTGGGAGCTTCACATCCTTCATTTTTCCACGTAAATATTTCCTGATGAAGAAATAAACCATCGACTTGTCACATAAGCAAAACAGAAGCGCCAGTTTCTTTCTAGCTGAAGCTGAGGAAAAAAAAAAAAAACAACTTGTAAAAGCTTTATCTAAACCAAAACATCTGATTTGCATTGGCAAGACTGGTTGCTCCTACTTGAGCCAAGCTGGATAAAGAGCACTCTTGAGGTGAATGCAGTGGATGATTCTTATCTCTCACATCAGGAGCAGCTTCCAGAAACTGTAAATCCCAGTATGCAAACCAGCATGGTTTGAATGGAAGGCACTGGGCAGGCTGCCTGTCTGGGTTGCAAATGAAGGTGGCTACACCTCTTTCCACTTTTTTAAATCCCTGCATGCCCACTAGCGAAAGAATGGTGTCCCTCTTTTAATGGAGATTTGTTTTTCTTTGCCAAAGGTGGGATGGTACAATGCTGTTCTCCAGCCAACCTTTCATCTCCCCTACCCGGATGACACACTGGCCTTCGTGGTCCTCAGCACGCCTTCGATGTTTGACAAAGCCCTTAAACCTTTTGTGAACAAAGAACGGCTAAAAATAATCAGGGATCCTGTAGATCAGTGTGTTTCTCATCATTTATCACGCGTGAAGGAGGTAAGAACCTGAAATACCGATTCCTTTTACTGCTGAGGCGTACAGCCAGGTGGGCTGAGCAGTAGACAAAGCCCTCCAGGTTCCTGACCACACTCTTTAGAAGGGTAAAGCATTATTCATGATGGTAATTCTTACTAAGAGCATCGGCAGGCTGTTGACCTGCTTTACTTGCGTATTCTGTCTCTTTGCCATTGCAGCCTGTAGCTTACAGAGGGCTTTACAGTCAGTCTTTGAAGGCACAAGGCCACAAGCCCGCTGATAAGATTTCAGTAGCCGGATGTGGAAATCTGCAGGCTTCACGTGGGCCTGATTTGCTGGCATCCAGCACTTCGGTAGTGGCAAATCTTTTTCCATGAGCCTGGGCTGATGTTTTTTTATTTTCCTCAGAAATTTCCCGACCAGAAAGTGGATGTCATCTTTGATTACGAGATCCTGCCAAGCCGAAAGCCCAAGTTCTTGGCGCAGACGGCTGCCCATGTTGCTGGAGCCGCATATTACTACCAAAGGAAGGATGTGAAGCTTGATCCTTGGGGGAAAAAGGTGAGGCAAAAACACAATCTGGGAAGAACCACCAAACTGCAATCACTGAATTCTACAACTATTGTTTACTTGCTAGTTCTTCCTGCAGGAAAATAGAAAGTCCGGATTACGTATAGATGCATAAAGTGTTTCAGCCAGGAATCGTAAGCTCCCAACATTCTTTGGGATGGTTAGGGAGATGCATACATGGGGAAAAACATCTTGATCTATTAGACCTATTTAGGAGAATAAATTTCAGTGTCAAAGACGACCTGTTGCTTGGAGCATTATGAATAGAAAAAAAGAATTGCACTGTGGTTAATTTCGGTGTTAGATTTTCAAAAAGGGACCTGTCCCCACATTACAGGGTCACGTGTGTGGGCAGAGGAGGATGGGAATTAAATGCAATGCTTCAGGCCACATGTTCAGGAAACAGCTTTTCTTTCTTCTCTATATAGCATGCCACCAGAGGGCTAGGAGCGTGAGAAGTTGCATCAAAGCTTGATGCTTTGAACTCTTAACCATTATTAGAGACAAAATGAGACATCCTAGATCCTTCTTTTTTTTCTTCCAGAAGATCTATGGCGTATGTATCCATCCCAAGTATGGCGGTTGGTTTGCTATCCGGGGTCTCCTCCTGTTCCCAGATATTCAGGTACCGTTCCTGGAACAGTCTGCCCCTGTGGACTGTGTGAGCACAGAGGAAAAAAGGATTGAGTTGCTGGAGCAATTCAATTTCCACTGGCAGAACGGCCGCTACAGGGACATAATTGAAGTGAAGGAAAGGTATTCGGAGGAGCAAAAAGCCTACTTTGCCACTCCTCCAGCGGAGAGATTCAGACTGCTAGGGCTGACTCCAGAAGCCCAGAGAAGCACGTCTCACTGAGTAGCATGGCTCCACGAAAGGACAGAGGGTAAGCAAAGTGTGACTCCTCAGCACCTTCTTTTCCACGGAAAGAGGAGGAGGAAGGCGTGCTGATAGAGGGATGGCAGATCCAAGCGGCATGTGCAGCGTCTCGGTCCAAACATCAGCACTGCATCACAGCCCTTGTGGTCGGGAGGAAGGCAGGAGCAGCCCATTCTCTGCTGTTGCTGATGTGGTGTGTCTTTGGGGGAGTCTGGGAAGATGCCAATTAGCCTTTGGTAGGGAAAAGTTCAGACTCTGGCAACTGGAAAACCCATGCTGCTCATTAGAGAAATCAGTTTCGTTCACAAGAATTTTCTTTACAAATCTTTTGGGTTTATTCTGTGTAAGAGCAAAAAAAGTTAATTTTCAGTGATTATACTCTGAAATACATTTTTTTCCTCTGAACTCAGGGAGGATACTTTTTTAGATATATCCAGCATTTATTACCCTGTGTCGTAGCTTTCCCTAGAGAATTAACATTCAGTCTTTTCAATCTTGCCTTCCTCAGAAAGAAAATTTGTTGTGTACTCCTTCACTTGCAGTGAAGCTGGCTTAAATTAATTTAATTTAAAAATCTTTTTAATGTCTCCTTTCTTAGCATCCAAACTAAAATTCTCCGGAGATTGTTTCATTGAGCCTGTGCATGGAGCGGGAATGAGGAAAACAGCCAACAGCAGCCGCCTCCTTCAGGGTGGTTACGAAAGGGAAAGGGAGAGCTCAAAGGTCACCCACTGCTGGAGCCTGCCCCGTTTCCCCTGTACCCGGGGTCAGCTTCTCAGAACGAGACAGTATCCGTAGGTCAGTTTTAAGCACTTATCCATTGTAGAGAGCAGCCAACTAAAATCCTCAGCAAGATGCTGAATAATGTCTATGTGAGTGGAGTTTTTCCTCATATTAAGATAACTGGCTGAAAAAGTCAATTCTCATGACCTTTTTCTAAGGTAGATGAGGTTTGAATTTAGAATATTTTTCAGTGCCGTGCCAGCACACACCGCAGCTTCACTACCATAGTTTCCTGTTGTACTTTCCACACGCGGGAGATCGTAAAACTTCGCGCACATAAAAACCATTACATGAAGCGTCGTCGCACACACAAGCAAACAAGCAGAGAAAAAAAGAGGAGGTATTCATGATGTTCATGTTACTTCTATTGCTGGATAAAACATCTTCCTACAGAATTGTAACATTTCTTTTTAGATGACTTTGTCCTGTTAGATTTGTTCAGCACTTACAGTGGCACTAGGAATCAGGAATTCATTTTATCTTAGAGCACGCTGAGGCTCAGGCCTCATTAAATTAATATATTATAATAAATTAAAATAATATTTTTTGGTAGTTTTATTACTTGACTGCAATGCAATGCTGCAAATCACTAGGCACTTTTTCCCTTTCCTTGGTATCAATGTGATGATGCAAAAATACTGACTTTGCAGAACTGAGCCCTTTCTTTTTATTTTGTGTTGTGATTCTTCATAGCTGTTGTAGACCCAAGTACTAAGGTTGCCCTCACAGTAAGTCACAGCTTGATACAATTTTTCATAGTCTATAGACTAACTAAGCATAACAAGTTTGTTTTCCTGTAAGCAGAGCAGTGAGCATGTGATCGCTGGGTTAGTTCAGTGTATCTGCTGTTACAAAAAGTCTTTTGTTGCTTTCCATGCTTTGTTCACCACATCTGACTAAGGCAGACACCTGACTTGTTGTGCGATAGTGGTATTGTGATTTTTAATTTAAGCAAAATAATGAAATTTGTTGAAATTTCTGTTCTTTTGTTGTAGAATTACTTCTGGTTGAAATGTTGGGTGACCTTCCAGAACTTTCCCACTGAACTGTAATTTAATTAGTAACATATAAAAAATACTGATTCTCTTAGAAGGATAGATAAAAAATGGAATCAGATTTATCTTTTTATGATACAATTTAAAGTATTTTGCTATTTTGGGGTTGATTTCTTAGAAATATTTCATATTTTGTCTTAGTTCATTTGTTAAACAGATTGCCATAGCCATTTCATTCCAATTTTTGTAATTTATTTCTTCACATGGTATTTTGGTAAATAAAATATACAAAGTTTTAAGTAACCCTCAGTACCGAGTATTTTTATTTAAGCAATGCATTGATACGCAATGCTGCGTTCAGTTTTGGGCCCCTCACTACAAGAAGGACATTGAGGTGTTAGAGCATGTCCAGAGAAGGGCTACGAAGCTGGTGAGGGGTCTGGAGGACAAACCTTATGAGGAACGACTGAAGGAACTGGGGTTGTTTAGCCTGGAGAAGAGGAGGCTGAGGGGAGACCTCATCACCCTCCACAACTCCCTGAAAGGAGGGTGTAGAGAGATGAGGGCTGAGCTCTTCTCCCTGGTGACAAGGGATAGGACAAGAGGAAACGGGTTCAAGTTATGTCAGGGCAGGTTTAGATTGGATATCAGGAAACCTTTTTTCACTGAAAGGGTTATTAAACATTGGAACAGGCTGCCCAGGGAGGTGGTGGATTCCCCATCCCTGGAGGTGTTTAAGAAAAGGGTAGATGAGGTACTGAGGGACATGGTTTAGAAGGGGTTTTTGTCAGGGCAGGTTAATGGTTGGACGTGATGATCTCAAAGGTCCCTTCCAACCTCAGTGATTCTCTGGTTAACTTGTGGAGAGCTAAAGATTTTAAAGTAATACCAGTCGCTGTGGTTTTAACATACTGAAAATAGCGAGCTACTGAGGACACACAAAAGCCATTATCTGAAAACACAAGAAAAATTTAGTTATCTTGGTAGAAGTTAGTAAACTATTATGGCAGGCTTATCTGGGATATCAAAAAATAAAACATACGGCACATCATTCATAAGTTTAATAAATGTTTATCTTTCCCAGGTCATTTCAGAAAGATAATTTAAGCAAGCACATGACAATCCCTTTCATTTTTTCCTCTGTTCTTGTAGTAACAAAAGTTCAAGGTGGCTGATACATAACTGATATTTGAGGGATTTTCACTCAGTAACTTGAAAGTAATACCTGTAAGTGCTGTAATTCTCATTTGTTAAAACATATTGGTGAATATGGAGTCACAGTAAGGGCAAACCTGTGTTCTTTCTGCTTCTGGCAATGCAGTTGTGTCAGGCAGAATGGAGTACAAATATTTAATAATATATCTATTCCTGATACAGTAACTTTGGAGTAAGTTGGATTGGTTCTTACTGGCTTTCTCTTAGCCAGGTCACTGAGATCCACAGCGGCAGCTGGTAATTTTCTTCCCTTGCTGGTTGGAGCATAATAGTCTTTGTCTTATAAAACTGAAGTTTGAAAACCTGTCTGACTTATCTCATCTCTTGGGACAAGACCAGACATGGTGAGGAAAAGATCGTTCATGGATCCTGAGACACCGTGAAGACATTCTTATTTTTGGCATTTGCCAATGTCAAACAAGTAATTGCAAATACTTGGATAGATTTACTAGTTCGAGTGTCATGTTTTACATTTTTAGACAAGTAAGTTTTTCACTAAATCCTAATTTTAAACCATTTATTAAAGTATCTTTTTTTTCCTCAATATAGCCAGTAGGGTGGAGTATTCAAGAGCTGAAGAGTTAAAAAAAAAAGCCACCAAAAGCTACTTGAATTTGAATTTAGTTTTAGCAACAAAATATTCAGTACATTTCAAGCTAGTAAAATATTCTATGGAGAATTAACAAATTTGTAGTTTTCATGCACATAGCATTTACCATTCATCCTCTCCTTCAGTTAAACTTCCCTTGTTTTGATTTCATCACTAACCTTGAAAGAACTGAGATTTTTATTAAGATTAAAGATGTGACAGAAAATACTGATTAAATGCAAAGCACAACCTAATCTGGTGACATGCAGCCATGAGGATTATTGCTCAGAAAGAGAAAACACTTGAGAAAACACTGTTGGGTTGGGTTGGGGGTTTTTTTGTACCAGTTAAATCAGTTACATTTCAGTGGTGCCGAATAAGCACTAATGTTTATTTGTGGTATGAAGTACAGTTTCGGAAACTTAATTCCTGATACAGCCTTATTTACTTCTGCTATAAAAAGGATGGCTTGTAGCAGTCCTGTCTTCCTCTAAACTATGGAAGACTGATGATGCTTTGCTGTATAAACCAGTGCTGGTTTGTCAGACAAAAATAGCCAACTTCATGAGAGTGGTGCTCTTGGGTTTGGGGTTTTTTTGGTTGTTTGTTTTTAGTGGGGCAACATTGCCCTCCTCTGGGTCAAAAGTATAATTTTACTCATTCGCTCTAGTATATATGGCCTTCTCTTCATTTGTGACCAACGTTAATGGTGGTGTAGCTACTATTTAACATGAGTTAAATTACTGAAAATGCACAGTGACTTGATGAAAAGAAAAAATCTGAGTAAAGACTTCCATATTTCTGAAATAAATGGCAGCTACTGATCAGTGTCACTGTGATTATCAGCACTCTCTGTTCATCCCCATGTAAAAAGTATATTTTTAAAGTTAGCTTTGAATACTGATTTAAGCAGCAACAGGTCCAAAGTTCTTCCTCTATGAGGAAGTGGGTTTTGCCGTTTACTGCAGGGGAGAGCCAGCTGTACCTCTGCAACCGTAACTTTCACAAATTCATGTACCAAAAATGGACAAATGTATTTCTCAGACTTTTTTGCTGTGAAGTTGGCTTCCTGTTATATCATATATCCTGTGACAGATCATCAATCATGTTTGCTTCAGAAAGCTAACAGAGCACTTCCCTTCTAGGTTTTCAAGGAGGAAACAGAAAGAAACAAGGAACACAAATGTGCTTTTCTCTCTGCAACTGAAAAACGGATACATGTTCACAGTACTTAGAAAAACAGCACTTTAGACAAAAAAATGGGGTGTTTTGTTTTTTTTTTCCAATAACTGAACTATAATAATGGGAAGTATGGTGAAAAATTTAACAAAAAATGACCACAGAATAAGCAAGAAGATACTTTAGTGGAATGTTAAAAATCACTCCAATAATATACCACAATCTTCAAAATGTGATTATACGTCTAAAAGTATTTGAAATGGCTACTTCTTGAAAAAAAAAAATTACATAACTACCATTCATTAATATTATCGCTATAATACATTTCTCATTTAATGTTATTTTTGTCAATGTTTGTACGTAATTCAGTGAGCAAGCAATTTTATTTTTTAATAACTGCATATGTTTTATTTTTCCAAAACACTTCCTAAAGGGAATTTTCAATAAGAATTCAATTTTTTTATGTCTTCAAAGTTCCTGGAAATCATACATCTTTACACTAAGTTGTCCTGGGTTTTTTTCCTCATGTAAAACAAAGGACGGGATAGGAGAATTCCTGTGAGTAAATTAAAGGAAGAGGTGGGGGTAATTTCTGGGTTGAAAAATATCCTACAGAATCTTAAATTTATGCAGAATAATTAATTTTTCTATGAATGCATAAAACCTCTTAATCCTTTCAAAGGAATTACCTAGTTTTAGGTTTTAATTTCATGTCATAACCTTTTCTCCCAGTATTGTTGTGACTAGACTTCCTGAGTCATTCGCTGCTGCTTCAATCTGTTAACAGCCTCTTCTTCCAAAATATAAAAAAACCTACAGCAGTAAGAATGAAAAAGAAATTCACCTTTTTTTTGTGTGCAAAGTGAATTAGACTATATAAATTAATTTTAAATTACATTATCTTATTAAAGATTTTTTTCTCTCTAGACAAAGGGTATGAATCTCATTTGTCAGTGCACTTCAAAAATGTGTTGCAATGGAATATGGAACACAAACTTACTGCACTCGCAGTTTCAGAGGACAGTGCAATCTTAAAGACTTCTTATGTATTCATATAGATATGGTCCAGTGGTATCTCGCACAGAGGCATTCTAACCAGACACATGTTCCGTATGTACTATGATTTAAGTTTCAGGTGAAAGAGCCAAGTTTCACATTAATGTCCAAACCTATCATCACTAGGCGTGGTGAGAAGAGCTTACCGCAGGCACATCGCTGTGCAGGAACACGGCAAACAATTCACAGCGTGGTGGCAACCTGTTCTCTGGCAGCCGCAGAAGCATATGCGGCACAGATTAACTGATTACGCAGAGTTGTTCGATTTCCACAGGCTTTGGCCTGTAAAGCCATTCTGTAACATTATACTCCTATGTTCTGTGAGGTGCTTACATTATACCAACGTTACAGGTGAAGGCACTGACTAGTGACCTCCTATAAACACGGCTGTGTGCACAGCCAAAGTAAAATCAGGTTTGAGTGCATATTAAAGGCAAATTCATCTGTTTTTTTTCTTTTCTACTATTAAAAAATGGAAGCTAATATATTCATGATTTAAAAGATTCCTGCTGTTCTTTGATTTCCTAGTTAATTGGTTTTTTGTATGTACCATTAATTTGTATCAAAAAAAGACAGTGACAGCTTTAACACGCTTTCTGAATTGATGTCCAAGTGCGCTGCATTCCTACTAGTACACGCGGGACAGAGGTAACTACCCTATGGCTTCCCACCACTCCTCTGCACTTACCTCGTTTCTCCCTTTGCAAAGTAAAAACATTAATGTCATGGTTCCAGTCCTTTATGCTTTATCTGTCTAGCAAGATACTTTAGAATATATATTTACACAGACAGTCATTTAATACTGAACATCAGACTCACTAAAAATTTCACAGATATATATATTTGCTTCAAACTATTAATACGATAAAACATGTTATTTTAACATAATCTTTACATGACTGTTGTTTTGATGTATAATATTACTAAGAAGTATAGCCCTGGGGCTTTTGTAAACATACACTCCGAACCAAAGTGCATCATTTTGCAATACCTGTGAGCTGTGAACTACTTGCTTTTGTTCTTTGAACTCTATTGATTTGATGGACAATCCAATGAACTATTCATCATAAACGCAGGAGCACTTGTTAAGAAAATGGTACATTTTAAATTTAGTAACTTTTTAGAGTGCTTTTCAAAACCAGTGAGAAAATAATTTTGTAACAAAGTGCTAATTCTTTAAACATTACTAAGCAATTTTTTTCTTATAAACATCAAAAAATACATAATTATTAATTTTGAAATAATATACTATAAAAGATGTACAAAATCTAGTAAATCTTAGGTTCTGTATGTCAAACTGAGTCACATTCTGTGTATTCTATGATAAACTTAACATATATAATTTAAGTATGATTTAAGCACTGTTTTGTATTATACGTACAAACAAAAATCCTGTTGACGCTCTTACACAAATGCTATTCTCTTTGAAAAATTACAGATACTTATCACAAAAAATAAGGGAGTAAATATTCTTAATTTTAGATAATATATGAAGAACACAAAGTGTAGGAGATTAATTTCCTTCCAGTATTACTCAGTCTCCAATAAGATCAGACAAATCAGTACCTAAAGCCATTGTCTGTAACACGGAACAGGACCATCAACATTTATTTTGAGGTCAAGATCACACCACCTGAGAGGTGATGTCCGGGCTACTTCATCACAGCCGTTAAAAGTTCAGTTTCAAAGACTGACAAGAGTTTGCTCTTGTTAACTGTTACATACAATTTTGAAATAATATTTAATCACATACCATTTTAACAGTTTTACAGATCTCACCAAACAGAAAGAATCCCATATATTTTTATATAATTACATCTACTATATCTGCTTACCAGTGTAAACACCTGGTGCTGTGTAGTTCAGCCCTCAAAGACAAGAATAGAAGTATATTAAAGTGAGTTTCATTATCATATTGTCAGTAGATGACAGCTAGTACATTTGTTTCTATTGGCACTCTGCTTTTGAGAGGAAAGCAGTATCATAAATTTCTGTAAAAATCCATAAAGATACATGCAGGTATTTAAAGCAATCCAAATAATTTTGCAGGGTTTATCTTAAGACTGAAACTTCATATGCTTATAAAATACGTTCTCTTCTTGCAAAGCGGCAAGCCAGTTATATAAACCCCAGTAATCATAGCAATTGACTACAAACTAAAAGAAATGGAAAAGAGACACAGTAACATGTATTTCAGTTTCCCTTCATCTGACTATTTAGAGTAAGATATTCTAAAGAAATCAATGAATACAAGTTACCCACACTAGGGAAAAAAATGCAATCAGTCACACATTTAAAAAAAAAAACCCAAACATTCAAGATTCTGTCCTTTCTGAATAGCATCTGCTGTATACATCTCCAGGGAAAATGGCACTAAGCAGTACGTGAGACTGCAACAGCCCTCAGTCTTGTCACCAAAGCTAAGAAGTGCTGGTGTGTTTTTGTCTCACTCAGAAATATGGCACCCATTGATCACGAAAGAATAACTGTAATGAAAATACAGCAGGCATCTTGGTACATGAAAAATAATTCCCTAACAAATATAGATTATAATTATTTAAATGTCATAAAAAGTAGGATGTCATGATGCTACGAGTGGGGCGTAAGCCCCAGAACACTTAATGGAAATTACAAGAATCAATATTGAGTTTAAGCAACGAGATAAACCCAGACCCTTCTTGATGTGAAGTTCTGTGTGTTACCCATTTTGTGTGTTTCCCATTTTGTGTGTTACGCTCTTGGAAACATTAAAATGGCAGCATGGCAAACATTCCCTCGAATGCCTCACATGGATGAGGAATTGAAAAAAAAATTGTTTAATTGCATTAATTCTCACAACCATTTTGTGCAAACATGTAACACAGTTCCTAACCCATCAGTATTTTTCCTTATTGGATGTTTTGGATTTCCGCATGTCATCATTCACCGGCGATTATGATGTTTAAATACGTACCTTTAGTGGTGTCTCAGTGTAACAACTCCAAGGGACAACTGCAGACCAATTGTAACCAAAATGTTTTTCAGTCACAGAATTTTTTCTCAAATAGCAGCTACTTGAGTAGCTATTAACTGCTTTTCAAAATAAGAAAATTATTGCAAGAAGACCACTATTACTATTGGGACACTGTAAAGGTGGGAGGTATTAAAAACATGTTGTTGGAACAGTATTAGGCATCACTAAAAGCAGAAGTGAACGCAATTACGTTGGCAGCGAGGGTGAATGTCAACAGCTAATAATATTTTCCTGTGAGAACTTGTGTCTCCACGTGACCAGTGGCCAAAGGAAACAATCTATCAAACGAAACACGTTATATCAGAGGCGCGGGTTGAATAAATGAAGACAATAGGTGTTTTTACAGGACACCGCTCCACCCAGATCTCCCACCGCGGGAATTCTAACCCCTTCTCTCCCCGCCGCCCCTGAGGGAGGTGTTCCGGGGCAGGGGGGCGGGGCACCGCCCGCGCGCCCCCCGCCGCAGCCAATCCCCGGCCGCCCCGCGCGCCCGCCCTTGGAAAAGCGCGGGCGGCGCGGCGGGGCNCGGCGCGGCGGGTCCCGTGAGGGGAGGGCGAGCCCCCGGACGGCCGCCGTCAGACCCTCCTCTGCCCCAGAGGGCCTCCTGCAACAAGGGAGAGGCGAGAGAGTACGTCTGTTCCTTTGAAACGCACTTTTTACATTTGAACAGTGAACGCACTTGAAGGATTTGAGAAAGGCCATGGTGAGGGTCATTAATTAAGTTGGTCATTAAAGGCCCTTGGTCTGGGCACAGAACAGACTTATTGGCCACACTATCAGGACTTCACATAGCATTATATGATGTAATGGCCCAGTCGGAAGAGGTGCAACTTCACTTCTAAAAAGTCACTTTAGTCACATCATCAGGGTAAAGGCGCCCATTCCACAGGGCTAGACCACACCAATATTGTGCCCTCCACAGAACTGCTGTAATCATTTCAGGGCTAGTATAGCTGAGGTAAGTATTAAGTTAGCCCCGACACAACATCTTTTCATTTGCTGGGAAAGGAAGTTTGATAGACAAAAGATAACATAGTACTCAGCCATACTGCATTAGTATTCATTCGCTTGCATATATACACACCAGCGCCACCCAGGATGTTAAGCCTCATCTGTTATCTTGAGTAGATTTTAAATACTAAACAAAACGATCCAACTAAGCATCACTTTCATATATCTTCAGGAAGATTTGTGATATTTAATCAAGACCCAAGGGATTAGCTATTTTAGTTTTTACTGCAGTATTTGCTCATAAGGCTTCTGTGAGAAATCTGTTCTTTCCAGCCACACAAGACAAGTTTACTTACAGCATGCAACTTTCACTTCTGACTCATCTAAGTAGCCCTGGGCCTCAACTTTATTATTGCTCACCTTAAGCAGGACAGAACTTGTCTACTACTTGAAGAGATGAAGTTAGGTGCAATATCTTGGCCTTTAAGAGTTTAATCTTTACAGGTACATAAAGATCTCAGTGTTCTAACTCACTTACATGCCTCGGCTCCTTACCCAAATCCTCAGCTTTTAAGTTCAGGACTATATTGCAAGCCACTTTTAAGCACGAAGCTACACAGTTTAATGCAATTTAAGGCCAGTCACATGCTTTGCATTTTACAGTACGCACATGATCATTTATAATACAAAGATTAAAGACAAGGCTGAGCACATTTGAGTAGCAGATTTTACAGTGCCATCCTTCTTTTGATCTTAGTCATATGACAAGCTAATGGATAATTGGCATATTCTCACTCCCATGTACTAGGAGAGACTAGAGATGAACATTGCATATCCAAGAAAGTTTGCTTTCCAGAAAGCCCAGTCTTCCACTCCTGTATATAGGTTTTCAATTGAATGTTGGTTTCCCAGAAAATTATCAAAAACAGTCAGTTTTGACCAAGACATGAGTAGGTTTACACTGTGCATGAAAATATGCCTGGTCATGTTTATACTTCAGGCTCAGGGCACAGCAGGTAGCATTGCTTAAGTCTGACAAATATCAAACCACGTTCCTCTGCCTATATTCTTCATGACTTGGCTACTAAAGAGTACTTCACTACTGCAACATGAAAACTGTTAGTATCTCCATTCTAACGGAGCTGTAGAAGGCCTTTGGGAATCGAGTTGTCATCAGTAGACTGAGCTTTCAGAAGTGCAGCCTGCGTTGCTCTTTCAGCTCTCCTGATGACTACAATGTAAGAACAGTAGACAGCATGCTCTTTCCACAAGTTTATTTAATAGAGTTACAAAAGGATACAACTGCTCTATATGCAACACATGGCTAACCACATACACTGCATTGTCACTAAAGTCAACAGGGCTTGATGTACAGATGCTGATGATCAGGATTTTCTATGAAGGTACTGTCAACAGGACAAACTTTCCTTCAAGTAAAAAAAGTTACTGTTTATACCTATAGCATGATCCCTTGACTCAGATGCAATGACTTAGTCAAAGTTCAGTAACTGATGCTTGCTCTTTATGTAAGGCATACTAGTTGCCACTCAGACTGAAAGTTTACTTCTGCTTGGCAAAATACTCTTTACTCTTCTGAACATCAGGCTTGATTGTGTCACTGCCAGGCTTCCAGCCAGCTGGGCACACTGAAATGATAAGAATGTTTAAGTCTTACCAGCTGCTCTTCCGGAACATGTTTTACACAACATTAAAGCAAACGAGCAACTCAAAACTTGTATACATCTTTGCAACATACAGACAGTGCATCATTCAGCATGGCATTACATTCAGTTTATTTTACTCTTTTCCATTTGATCACTGGGTAGCAGCACCCAGAGAACCAGGTGTTTGCTCATGGAACAGTGGGCCTTCTACAGATGCATCCCTCCCCAGCTCCCTTAAAAGTTTCACAGAAGCTTGACAGAGAGGTTAACACCAACACCAGCAGCCTGAGTCAGAAGGCTTCACAACTATTACAATACCATCTCTCCTTGGATCCAGTCAAGTCTATGTTCTCCTTATCTTTAATCAACCCTAGTCCCACTCTCCAGTTTAATGAGGAGGAGGAGGAAGAGTTAAACTGCTTCCAGTTCTCCTATATGGCTATCAAAAGGCCACCAAGATGCAGTCTGCATGGCCTCAAAATTGCAGTGACTCCTCAGCAGCATTTTTTGGACAGTCTTCCTTGTATACAGCCATGCAAAGCTTAATGTGCACTCCACACAAGCCTGGCTATTTTAACTACAGTATTCTCAGCTTCTGAGTGTTGCTACACACCTTATTCTGATCTTATTCTGTTTAGATGAGACTGCAGTCCTAGTTCAGAGGAAAAACTACTCCAGGGCCTCAAGTGGCTTAATTTGCAAGACATGTGACTGGTCCGTCATCAGCTATTAGGGACATCTCCTCAGCTGACAGTAGGATGGCATAGTAGTTCAGAAACACTGACTCTTCAAACTAGAGCACAGCCACAACAGCAGCTGGGTTGAATAAAATCTGTCATTGATTTACCAGTTTTGAAGCAAGTTAAGTATGACCAGCAGCAACATCAATTTAACCATAGCTGAGGACTACTAATACATACAGTAATTTCAAGTTTCCATAACCTGTCTTAAGCCTTTTATCTGCAGTGCTTTTTTTGGTAGCTCCTGCAGAAAAGCTTCCAGCCTCAAGCACTTCATATCACTCTTGATCTATGGGCAAAGACACACATCCCATTTGCCCACACTACACATGGATGCAGATCAGCAGGCTTTCTAGAAATGTAAATGCTTAGAACATAGCAGTAGTACCGATGGTCTCAGCCTACCAGATCTAGGAGCAGAGTCTAAATTATGCTTGCCCTTGCAGACTAACTGATTATGTGTTCTTTTTGTCTCAAGTATTTTGTGTGTCTAACTGAAAGTGTTGTATGCTTGGCAAGGCATCCAGCACCAAGTTTTGTTTATGTGATATTTCAACATTAGCAAGTATTCAATGGACCATTAACTGAAATAAGATAAATACAGTACTACGGTGTTCTTCAACAAGCAGCTTTACATGACCAGCTGCATTTCAAGAGGCACAATTACTGTGCACAGATCTATCAATGTACTTAGTACTTTCCAGTAAACCTTGATTTAACCTGCCTAGTTTATACCATTCTCTAGGGAAACACTGAAGATCAGAAAGAAGAAGAACCCTTACCTTCTCCATGTTTGTCTGTAAACTGGAAGGCCTGAACAAGTCTGAGGGTTTCATCAACAGAACGGCCAACAGGAAGATCATTGATTGTTATCTGCCTCAGGATCCCCTTCTCATCAATTATGAACAGACCCCTAAAAAAAATTTAAAAAACAGCCCTCAAGTTAAACACAGCTTTGGAAAGACAGATTAGACTGGAGTGAGTTCCAAAAACTCAAGTTGAGTATTCTATTATAGCAATAAGTTTATCTAGTGTTACAAGCCTCTTCCCAAAACCACATACCTTTGGTGTATGCATAGCACCAAAACATTAGTAGCTGAAATCTTAAGAGGCAAGTCAAAACACTAATGTAGGAAAGCAAAGCAACACTTCCTATTTAAGGAAGATACTAATGGAAAAACAAAATGGAATAGAAACCTAAGGAAAGGCACTCTTACATTCAAATAAAAACTACACACAACATTCTCAAGAAAAAAAAACCAACACAACACAACCTAGCAATGGCTCAGTTAAGTCTTCCAAAGTCACATTAAGAGTTCACAGTAGTTCAGCCCCCTCAGCAACTTGAACTCTGAACAGGTGACTAAAAGATAAGGCTTGGGTTTTAATTAATCTGTACTTTAATCACTAGATTAAATACCTGTAATCACTTTCATGACTATGTAGGCCTCATTACCAATATTCATAGAAGCTCACCTGTATGAGATTCCTGCACTGTGCAGACAGGTTATTAAAGGGAAGCAGCAGGCATGTATCTTCCTTACCGAAACCATGAAAAGTCTAAACACTAAGAAGAACGAAGTAGCATCTCCCCTTTCAGGAGCGTTTGATAGCTTGAAGCAGTTTACATTTAGAATAGCTAGTAGTTTCAACCTGTTGCAGGTGTTCAAGTATATGCAAGCTCTGTGTTCATCTGACATGCTCCACGTATTGCAACATAGACTTTAACAGCAAATTTACTTTCTTGCATATGGTCTTATGCATATACGTACCTGTATGCAATACCTTCATCCTCTTTAAGTACTCCATATTCTTTGGCAATGACACGTTTTGTGTCAGAAATCAATGGGATTTTCATAGTACCCAAACCACCTTGTTTCTTAGGAGTGTTGATCCTAAAAGAACAAAGTTTAACCTTAAAAATATGGACAGTTCAGAATAAAGTATAAGGTAGAACAGAAGCTGATCCTTTCTGCCATATCATACTCTATCTGCCAATGACGCAAGAGGAGAACTGAACAGCATGCTCGGTTCTGTTCAGAAGCATCTAGCCTTACCAATACTTACCAAGAGTCTTTACTTGATACTTCAGTAAGTTAGTTAGAATATTCTCAGGATTCAGTTCCTGTAATAACTGAGGCCAAGCAGAATATTCTCTTAGGTTAAAAGGTTGATTCTTACCAAGCAAGGTGACAGAAGTGAGAGTCAACAGAAGCTCCAATCACTTCACAGTTAATTTTCTTGAATTCATCAGCTCTGTCACTGTATGCAATAATTTCAGTTGGACAGACGAAAGTGAAGTCCAGTGGGTAGAAGAAGAAAACAACATATTTTCCTAGAAGAGCAATATAACCAGTTAATCTCTTATACTTTTATAAGAGTTGTCATATTCAATATCAACCATTCAAACAGTGATAGAGAAAGGGCTTAATACAACACTACCTTTAAGGACTAAATGGCAAACTACACATGCCTCTAAGATTTGCTGTATAGGTGGCAAGCCCATAAAGCACCTACGGGATTTACACTTCAGCCAAATGCCATCTGCAACACAAGGCAACTCCACTGCTAGTAACTCAGAACCCTACCCAACTGACATGTCCAGAACCAGACTGTGAAATTTGACAGGGAATGCCTGTCTCCTGGCTCTACTCCCATAGGCCTGCCCAGAGTACACCTAGTACCTGCACTAGAAGGCCCTGTGGTTGACTAGTAACAGAGTGCAGAAAAGCCGCAGGTCTGAAAGGCTACAAGACAAGGAGATATTTTAATTTGAGTGGGCGATTAGCCTGTGCCTATTCACCACCCCCATGAAGCCTGAGGGCTGCAGGTTCCAGTTCAAAATCTCTTTCTAGAGCCACCCACATTAGTGCTTGAACACTTCAGGCCTTCCCTTTGATTTTAGTAAGCTTTTTTGGTAAGGCAAACGTTTTACTAGTACTCTAGAGAAAGGAACTTCATTGGTTAAAGAATCTACTTTCCATTGACAGAAAACCCACAAGAGAAGACTCTGCCATTCCACATAGTACTTTGGAGATGTTACATCAGTCTCACAGTATGATAGACAGGCCAATTAAGCCTGATCCAAGGTAACAATTGAGAAAAATTTTACACTAATTAGCAACAACTATCATAGGTGGAATATGCAGCCATACTGCTGACAGCTTCCCAAGTAAACTCCAGCCACCACTGAGAACCACTGCACAAGGTGTGTACTTCAGTCCACTGCCAGGTGGTCACTAATACTTCCAAACCCCAAATCAAGATGTATCCTTAGACGCCCTCCACTCCTACATATGGCCAGATTATAGCTGTAAAATTAGAGAATCGCATAAACTTACCTTTATAGTCAGAGAGTTTGATGTCTTTGAATTGTCCATCTGGCATTACAGCCGTAGCAGTAAAGTCAGGGGCTGGTTTTCCAATGAAAGCATTTCCTGAAGACATCTTGATTTAATCTAGATAAGAGTTAATAACAATACAATTTAGATAATAGTACATAGTATATTTGCACCTGGAAGTAAGTATTCAAAGCACTTTATCAATTTAGACTTAACACCAAAGACAGTTTATCAGATTTTGGTCTTGTAACACTAGGCTTAAGAGTGAAACTAGTTTTAATATTGTCACATGAGTAGTCCAGTCAAAACATTGGCATTTTTTTCCTAAAAAAACACCACCATAAGATGCAGTTCAATAATCACAGCCTAGATATCCAGACGAAGCCACTATATAGATTACTCGCACTTCAAGATCTATGGCTCATTAGCCTCCTGACAATACAGTAATGGTTATATTTGACCAGCAACAGCTCATCACCTTCTAAAGTTCTAGCAGTATTCAGCAAGTCTTCCAGTTCCACTAGGTGAATGAGTTAGAGTCTGGTGTTCAGAATTTTTGATGAGGAGATCCTTGTTCAAGTCTACAATGGAATTTAAGCCCTCAAAAACTTTATCACCCTGTTGATTCCGGAAGAAAAGAACTTCTGTTAATCTCCAGAGAACAGCGCTCTGCATAACTGCACTTTAGCCTCTGAAACAATTAAGCCTTGTTTCATTTTCAACTAGGAAGACTCACGGTGTACAAGGGAATTGCATTCTATGTTAGCAATGAAATTCTGTTCACAGAGTCTTAAACCTGCACAGCTAGGTCATTTCCACTGCAAGTCTACAGAACAAGTGTAAGAGGGTACACAAGGACAAGAAAACTCCACTTCTGGCTTCCTGCCCTAAAAGCCAGTCACTTTAGAATTCCAGTTGCTTCCAGAGCATAATCTTTCAAACAGGTAACTTCATGAAGCTCATTTCTTCAACTCAATCTTCTTAAAAGTAATTTCACTAAAGTCATTCTATACACTACTACAAGCACTGGCTGCCTTGGCGATAAAAAGCCTCTGAAAGGTTAGCGTGAGTCTCATGTTGCCAAGGAAAGCTGAGAGTCAAGGATTGTTCCAAGTCCTGCCTACAAGGCACTAAGTCAATTCTAAAAACAGTTGAGAGCACCTCATTTCTTGGCTCCTTCCCCCTTGCCAGACACTTTTTTCCTGGAGGACTACCCCATGAACACTTATCCTTCAATCCAAGTTTAAACTTATCAGTTTAGAGTCTTCTCAGTAGAAGTTTTACCTTTGAAAGTTTCTCTCACCTACCCTGACAGTATATAGACAGTAACCATCTACCTCTCAGTTTTCATTTTGAGAAGTGCCAGACTGTACAGTGTTTTTAACTGCCTTTTGCAACAAAGCTCTTTATCCAACATGTTCATCCAACAGTTTAGCCTTCAACTGCAGCAGGCTGGGAGTGAGTCTTATGAACGAATTGATTCTATGAACGAACGTGGCCAGAATTACAGAGCATTCACAGGATTGCACTGAAACAGTCTAGCAGGAAGGCATCGACCATCCATCCCTCTGCCGAGCATCACAGGTAGCCACGAATGCAG
>VXBO01005280.1:300092-328383 GCA_013400135.1 Rhinoptilus africanus
CTTCATATAAGAAAGCTGTAATTATTTTAAGTCATGAAGGAGACGGAGGATACACAGGGTTTCGAGGGAAAATAAGAGATGACTGGCATGTCATTGAGGTGAATGGGAGTTAGCCATTTACTTCATTATCAATACAACCCGACCTTATTAACAAACAATAAGGACTCACGGTGTTATATAGGTCTGGGGTCAAATCTTTATCCTCTCACTCTGTATTATCAACTGGGTCCTCAACCTGTTACTAATTCCCAAGGTTTTCATTGATTCTTCTTCATCAATGGGAAGACTGATCCAAGTCATGCCAAGTCAGCCAAAAATCTGAAAACTAAATTAAGCCTAATCTCTGAGTTTTGGGGGTAGGATGGAAACTCTTGGAAGATACAATATTCACTGCAGGGACTTTTCTGCTCGTTCCCAGAGCAAAGCTACTCTGAGGGATATTGAGCCTGAGTGAATCTTTATAAGCATTGTGTTTGGATTCCAGACTGAACTGAAGCAGCTTGGTGCTTTTTGAGGACCAAATCCCGAATTTAAATATAAAAGTTTTATTAAATAATGAATACCAAAGGCCATTAAGGACATATGACAAAACTGCTTGCTCTAGTCAAAAGCGCTAGATGTGTTTACCAACTGATTTTTACTCTCCTGTTTTGCAGTTTAGAGTTGTGTTTCTTATACCTCTTAAATCCTGATTATAAATCGTAACAAGGAGAAAACCGCAAAGGAGTAACAAACTTTAAACGTTTGCCACCTACATCACTGTGTAGTGTTGCTGGGTGACCGTACCCATGTGGTGATTCACCCAAGAGATGACTGGTTTCGGTACCGGATGAAACGACTCCTTAAATAATAAAAGCAAAATAACATGTGTATGTATACCCAGAAAAAAAAAAAAATTGCACTCACCTTAATGCAAATAATTTATCTACTGCTGTTTCTCTTGTTATAGCATGCTTAATCTTTTGCAGAAAGAAGTTTGTTACTTTCTTAACATCAGTGGTGTTACAATAATTGAGGTCTATGAATTGAGCCGTGTATATACTTACCCATCAACTCAGGCCATTAACACCTGAAAAGTCATGTAGTCCTAATTTAAATATCTAGAACAATGTAGTCTTACTGCAAGTCCAGCATGCTTACCAATGGACAAAGCAGTAATGACTTTCTCATGGTTTCAGACTCCTTTAATGCTTCTTATGCTCATTTCTCACACTTTCAGATGCATAATATACCCATTTTGCATAGCTGCCACAATGCAGTTTGTTCCAGGTTTGTGCCCTAAGCACTGCATTTCCATTCATATGACCATGGCCTCATTATTTTTGATTAGTTTCTGAGATAGTCTTTCCAAACATCAGTTTCTGGAGGTTTTGGAGTGATAAATTTTCAGGGACACTCCTTGCTCAGTGAGCAGATGGGTTTCTGTAGCCTTTTTCAATCTTTAGTTGTAAGATGTTACTTAGGAAAAAAAAATAAATTCTCCGAGAAATAAAGGAGTCTTGTCTACCCAAGTGAGTGCTGGAAGGACAGACTCCTCTCCACACCTGGCTTCTCCATGCTCTGTTCTTCACACAGGGGATTAGCTGTGGTGTAGTGTTCTGCTAAAATAGCTGCCAGACAGGATCAGCTGGTACCTGATTAGCATGGAGCATCAGAAGCCCCAGTGCAGGCCTCTCTGCACCCATCCATACTGCTATGGCCACAACACGTAGTTTATGGATTAACAAAGAGGAGCTGGCTGGCCCTGCAGTGCCGGAGCACTGGAACTATCCCGAGATTCCCAAATGCGTAACCATGCCAGATTTTACAGGTATCATTTTGATCACAAGTATCTCCCATGTATCTTGGTTGGGAACATGTCTCTGATGTCTCTGATGTCAAAAACAAAACCCCTGCTTTGTGTAAAAACAAAGGCAAAGAAATGGGTTCGATTGCAGAACACTAGCACACATTTGGGTTTCTGTGCGTGTTGTTGGAAGAGAATTTGAGGATTTTACGTAAGTGTATGCAGGACTTTAGAATAAGATGAACTTGTTGGAACAGCAGTGCGAACTGGGCTTGGGCAATGCTGGGCACATCAGTTCTACGGCAGAGCTGATCCACTGGACTAGATGATCTCCAAAGGTCTTTTCCAACCCCTGTCACACGTGCCCTCCAAAGCCAGCACGTTAGGATATCATCACGCATGTTCTGTAGAGCTGATCACTGCGCGCACAGAAAGCCCACCAAATCCTGAACGTACCGAACTTACTGTGTGCATGTGGTACCATCAGGGGCACAGCCAGAGTAAAATCCTGACCATGTGGGGACATTTTAGTATAATATATGCAGAGAGTCAACTAAAAAGTCAACAACTGACATGTTCCCAAGCCGTGGGGCATTTATGCATGAGCAGCTGGTGGTGCACAATAGTTTTAATGAAAACAATTACGTATCATTAAATATACAATGCACATAGTTGCTTTCCTTGTTTTGCTCAAGTGCAGACGGTGTTTCTAGGTCAAAATGTCTTGCATTACCTTTTCCTTCTCTAAATATCTTTTTTTTTTAAATTAACAAACTGTATAGTTGGATAATCACTGCCTTTTGATGACAGAATGTTTTACTCTTCCTTGCCTTTTCTCTTTTACTCCCTGTTACGTTATCAGAGGCAGAGGTTTGTTAAAGTTTTCATATGTGATATTATTGTAATTCAAGCTTCTTCTATTGCATTAAGACTGTGGATTTTCAAATGGATTTGTGATTGACACGGTTTCCATAAAAAAATAAATCGAACCCAGCAGTGATTCCTCCCCCTTTTTTCTTTTCTCAGTTTTCTGTTTCCTCTCACTTTTAATTGTTTTGTCGTGTCCTTGCACTCTCTTTCCACTTTCCTGTATTTTTTCAAAACGGGCTGCACAACAGAAAAATCTGGTCATGTGCATGTCCAAGAGATTAATTAACCTTTGTGCCTTTAAGCCTCCTGAGCCATTCAAGTCAGAACAGCAGAGAAAGAATCTGTAGCAGAATTATCTTTCTGGAAATAAATAACAGCGTCTTCAGAACCCTGCGGGATATATAGATTGCCTTATTTCTGATCTAATCTTACTAGTTTCAAATTCTGAACGTTTATAAATTACTTACAAAAATGGAAGCCTGGAGTAAAAGTTGAAACTGGTTATCATTTCCTTGAGTTGTATTTAAGATTAGATCTTCCCTTCCTTACAGGCCAAAGTCTGCTCCTGTTGAAGGTTGTCTCTTTGCCTACAATAGCAAGATTGTACCTACCCAGAAGCAAGCACTCAGGTAAAATCACTCCGCTTTAATCTTACTTTCAGTCTTCTTGGGCAAATAAGGAAATGCATTCTTGTGCACCTGCAACAAAAGGGGCCTCGGTCCTCTTGGGAAGTGCCACTTCTTAATCTCGGGGCACCTTTTATTTACCACCTTTTATTAGCTGAAGCAAAATGAGTGTGACTGACTTTGCCCTTTCCCCGGATTCTTATTATTTAGGGCTGCAAACAAAACTGGGGAAATTCTGTCTGCCTAACAGTAAGAACAGCCTGAAGAGGCCGAGGCAAACAGCAGACAAGGAGACTGTTACGCGACTGCTGTGCAGCTCCTGTAGCCTTTATCACTTAGGTTTGCGTGGTGCGCTTTATGGGGTTTATCACTCTGTTACTTGAAATGAAAGTCCTCGGAACCAAAAGTAGTTTAGAGAGGAGATACTGCTTTATTTGATGTCAGGTGCTAGGGGGAAAACCCACAAATCTAGCACACCTTACTGGGGTATTCACCCATTATTTATACACAAAATATTCTCATTATTCCCCGTACCTAATACATAACTCCACCTAGGCCTACATATTCATCAGGATGGCTGAATAGTCCTTTTTACCCATGTGTATCAAACTTTGCTGCGTTGGCAAAACACTTCTCCGCAGGCGTGAGCGTCTCGGTGGTCATTTGGGCAAGGAGACCCTTCCTCACATTATCCGTTTAAGGCATTGAGTCATCTCAGGACAGTAAAAGTGTGCTGTAAGTTTGCCAACTTCTTGAGGAGGTTCTTTGAAGTAGCCATAACTCTCTTTTAATTGGTATAGAAACACCTATTTGACATACAGAAGAACCTTGGAGTGATTAACTACTTCTTGTTATTCCATCCTCCTGGTTGTCTCCTCATTATCTCTATCTGTAACATCAGCTCAGCGCATAACTATTTCTATAGAGTAAGGAGGTCAGTAATTAGCTATTTTCTCACACAGTAAGAAACAATTATTTTAGAAACAAAGCACCGGCTTGCCTTTGGTAACAACTCCAGCGCTCGGCCACGAACGGGACAGCCCGGGCAGTGGGAATTTCCCCGGGGAACCGAACCGGGAGGCAGAGAAAAACAAATGGGACAAGCCCGGGGGCGGCCGGCCCCGCACTGGGAGGGAAAACGCGCGCAGCCCCGGCATCGCTGCCAAAATCCAAACGCCGGGGCCCGTTCCGTCGCGGTGGCGGCTCCCGGCCGGAAGCGGAAGCTCCGCGGCGGCGGTACAGGCGGGCGGCGGCGGCAGGAGCGGTGGGTGCCGGGTGGTGTGTCGGTGGGTGAGGGGGCTGGTGCCGGTGGGGTGGCTTTATCGCCCCCCCGCCGCCGGGCGGACCCGCCCTGGGCCGCCCCGATAAGGGGCACGTTTGGCGCCTCTGGGGCAGCCGAAACATGGAGGGTTCGTCCCCCTTTGCGGGGCACGAGGCGATCCGGTAGCGACGACTTCCGTATTTTCAATCTATACCTATTAGAGTATCTGTGCATGTTAATTTAATTCATATTTATGTGTGTTTTACTGACGGGAGACTCCTTGCTTTGCATTAAAAATGAGTTGTAAGTGTGGGTTGATGCGCAGCTGTGGCTTGTGCTTCTCTGGTTCTTAAAGCATCCTTTGAATGGCTCCGAGCTTTAACTCTTTTATGTGAAGGTGGCAATAGGTGGGTATTGTTAAGCCAAAGCCACATCTTTCTTGTCCAGAGCTACTTTGCTTCTATGTTTATTTTTGTCTTTGCCTTTCTGAAAAGAGGCTTCCAGCTTTTTAATGAATGAAATAATGATGGCTAGCAGGCGTTGTAGTTCTCTTACTTCTTGTTAGGGGAGGAATCTGAGTGGAAACTATTAATTAGTGTGTTTTCTTCCAGTGTCTCTAATTCTGGCACGTTTCCAGTCTTCCAGAGGCTGTAGTTCTGAACTTTCTGCCATGTTAATGCACAACAGTGTTACATGAAGCAAGATGGTTCTTAGAAAAAACGCTGATGCTAGTTATTCATTAAACATGTGTACCTTGTCTTCTGGGCTGAACTGTTGCATTTAAGATGATTGTGTAACATGTTTGTTTAAAGCATATAGTTGTATGATATCTGTATTACAAGCCAGTGTGAATCAAAAAGCCTTAAGTCTTTAGTTTTACTGCATAGTGTGAGAAGATACCTTTACCTAGGCAACTAAATTCAGGTAAAAAGCACCTACTTGCCTGTAGCTAACTACAAAATTGCTACGCAAATTCAGAATAGATGAGAATACTGCTATCGCTGTTATCCTCTTGCTGACTTCCTACCCCAAAAAATAGATGTACACACACAGTTTGGTTCACTGATGCCTTCAGCACTAACATCTGGACTTAATACATCTCAGTGCAAATTCAGAGCCATTAGTTTAACCACTGTTTTGCACCAGGAGATGTTGATCTCTTACAATCCCGGTAAGACTCTGTAAAGTATCATCTCAAATGCTATTTGTTAGAGCTAACCCTATAAAGCAAGAGGATAGCATTGATAATCTTACATCCCTTCAGGTGCTGGGAACCCTGAGTCGTGCAGCATTGAACAGACCTCCTCTGATTCACGCCTGGCATGTTGTGCAGATCCTGTCCCTAGAGAGGGTTACCCTGTTTCAGTCACTTGAGCTAATGGGTATTCTCTTAGAAGAAAACGACTCTATTAATCGTTTCTACTGTCAAACAGATAGGATGTTTGCATGAGAACTTCCTGCTTTTTTAGATAAAGGCACGTAGGTGGTGTAATTGCAGGTGCCAAGTGGGAGCTGCCTGCTGACTCCCGTTAGAAATAGCTGTTGAGTTTATCTCTGGCCGTGGGCTGTGTCCCCCACAGCACAGGCTGAAGGCCATGCTATACATGAAGCGCAGCACAAGGCAAACCTGGACCTAAAACAAATAACTGTTACGTGGATCACTAAGTCCTTGGTGTGCGATGACCTTCAGGTCAGTATCCAACTAATCTATTATGTCTCTGTAAAACAAGTGTGCTGGTCGGTGTCTGCTGTAAATCTACAAAAATATGTCTTGAGAAGCTAAGCAAGAAATTGAAAATAAAAAATTTCTCTGTAAGCACATCCATCAGCCAGGACTTAATTATCTCAGGAAAATGATAACAACATGGAGAAGGCAGAGCTGTTTTGGGATAGTATGTTCTGTGAATGCTCTGCTTTGAAAATATGTATTCCTCCTACAGCCATTCAACCAACATTACATGGTTCCACTCTTGATTTTTGTTTTTTTAAACAAATAACATTAATGTTTGGACACAGCAGAACTTGGGAAGTAACTTCCTCAGCTTCTGCTGAAATCAGCTTGTCAGCATCCTGAATGCCATTTCTTTTTAACAGTTTGACCAGAAACATAGATTGTGAGGACACTGGGACACGCTGTAAAACCTTCCTTTTTGATTAAAAGTTTTGCCATTGTGAGCTGATTGCTGTTTGCAGCAGCTGTAAAGCCAGCAACGGGTAATGGAAGATCCTGCTGGACCTTTGTTCTGTTGAATTTCACAGGGAAAATGCTTGGATATCACAGTGCTAGGCATGAGAGAGGAGTCCAGGCTCAAAGTGACTACTTGCTCTGCACGATCTTTTTTTCATTCTCCCTTTAGCACAGAAAAACACTACTCCTCTCTGAATTTGTGCTAAATCAGGTGTGTGACACTTCTTTTAAGAGCAATGCTAACTGTTGCATTGTTTGTACTTGAAATGCATCTTAGGCAAGAGTTGAGCTCTCAGTCTCAAATTTCCATCAGAGTCCACATGTTGATTTTGGCTGTATAGGAACAAGGAATCTTTCAGCTCTCTAAACAATAGTGTCCATTTCTGATGGAGCAGGGACACAGAAAAGAGCAGGAAGACAGAAAGTTATTTTGGGATTAAAACCACGCAAATATGTAGGAACTTAGTATTTAGCTCACTATGCACACAGCTATTTATAGTTCTACATCAGAACAATTAAAAAAAAAATTATACATGCATCAGTTTTACATGATCCCTGTACTGAGGTGTTACTTTCTACTATCCACCTTTTGTCTGCTTTGCTAGCCCCCACATCGCATCAGAGAAGAGTTTTTTAGTGTTTGGAAAAAAAAAAAGTCTTCTCATTTGGTAGCATTTTCCTGTTGCAGGTGTGTAACAATTCATAAACAGTTATGCTTGTTGCAGAGGAAGCCAAAATGTTTCTGGTTTTCTTCACGATGCCAGCCAGCCTCGATAATGAGCTGTAGTTCAACTCTGAGTTGGTGAAAATTGGGATTCAAGGGTGACAAAGCACATATCTGGCATAAAAAGATGGGACTGATCCTTCAGCAGTGATGTTATCTGGAGCGTTATTTTTTGTTTTCTTTTGGTCTTGTGGGCTATGCCTTCCTAAATGCCTTTACCATTCACTCCTAGTCAAACCCCTACCTGTATCAGGTCTTCAAACTTTAATCTGCAGCATCTGTTATTTTAACAAAATGTGTTTATCCCTAACTATAGCAATAATTAAAGCTTGGTTCCTGAGCCAGCTGTTGGTAAAAGAGTTGGTAAAAGTGGAAGACTTAGTGCAGAAGTCCTATGGAATTATTTTACACTAAGGGCAGACAAAAATCTCTTGCGCCCTGCTGCCTCATCAATGCTTGCTGCTAATTGAAAAAAAAAGAAAAAGCATGTTTTCACCTGAGCTTCTGTATTTATTGTATGTTATTGCAGGATGCTTCTTTTTGTTCTTCTCAAGCCTGAGGAATCTTAAACCTGGGCACTGTAAAGGAGGGCTCTTTTTCTGTTCTCTCCAGGGTAGCTGTTCATCTCCTTTATACCAGTAGAATCTGTAAAGAAGCTACTTCAGCTTGATTCTAGCATCATGAGGACCTCTATGATTTTAATTATTTATTTTTGCATAGAAAAGTTGAAGTGTTGCAACTTACGGAACTGCTGCAAAACTCAGTTTGTTCTTTTTCTTCTTTAGGCAAAAATGTCTGCAGCATGCGACTTCGTTGCACTCCACACTGGGCAGAAGATGCCTCTCATAGGACTGGGAACTTGGAAAAGTGAACGTGGCCAAGTAAGCAGAGAACGATACAACATGGCGCTCTCAACCAGTGTTTGTGTGCTTTTTTGAAGATCCCGGGTCTGAGGCCTGGATCCTTTGCTTGAATGGTTTTAGTCTTAGGTCTAGTGAAGTCAGTGGAATATATGTGTGTATTTGCATGATTTTAACATCTTAAGGCACAAAAGCAGCAGCAGAAGTTTCCTTAAGACTTGTTAATGCAGACCTCAGGCAGTGGTGCTCTGGGAGATGAATCCAGAAAGAGATTAATGAGTAGGGTGAGACAAGGAAAATGCTGTAGCTGTAATATGGTGCTTGACTGTTCCACTGGTAAATCCTCAGGCTGCCAGTTTGACCAGACATCCCTCTGACTTTGGCTGATGACTCAGCTGAAAGCATTATTTTGTGAGGCAAGAACCCTAGTTGTTCTTGTAATAAGTCCTGTTCCAGTGGTCAGGCTACATTTAGCAGAAAAACAAAGAACTTGCTTGGGTCACCCTGCTTTCAGACTAAGACGACTAACGTGTCATTAGACATTCACTCTAAATCCACTTTTAAATTCGCTTCTAAATCCAATGAACTGGCAACACCACACTTGGAAGCCATTCTGTGTGTTATTACAAACTGTCTGTGGGAATGTTTGCACGTTATGGACCATGCTTCCTACTGTAATACTTCTCCCCCTTCTCTATCCTTTCTGTTTCATTTATTTAAAAGATAAATTCCTGGAGGCAGAGGTTGCCTTTCACAGCAAGTATGTAGAGTGTCCTCTTGCTTGGTGGAATTCTTAGTTTTTATTGTTTTAAATGTTGTTTTTAATGGCTTTTGTGTTAGCTTTGTGATGGTTTTTGAAGTATGTTGGATGACGTTATGCTCCTGACTGAGAGGGAAAGTTAAAACCCTTCTCAAGATGACTCGTGCTATTTGCTCGTGCCAGCTAGAGGAAAAAGTGGGAAACAAGCTATAAAAATTAAATCTATTCAGAGCAACTTTATTGTTGGGCTTCCTGTCCAAACAACTGTCGGGACAGTGGATCTGTTGGGAATAGAAGCTGTGCTAATGTGGAAGATAAATTGGTTTGAGAGCTCAGTCAACCTCTTAAATGAGGACAAGGGTGAATGTTCAGCTTTGTCACTTAAAACATCAACTGACAGCTGAATCAAGTTTATTAACATGCAGGAACTTAACTGATGAATTTCTGTGCACCCAAAGCAGTTTAATGTGCATTGTGCTAAAACAAATGCCTGAAACTAAACAAACAAAATACAAATGCATTATTTTGTGCACTAATTGTTCTGAGGAAAGCGCGATCTTAGAAAACAACTTGGAAAGATTCTGCTTGTGCATAATTTAAACCAAGCTCAGATGGATTTTGCCATAGTAAGCAGCACTTCTAGCAGCTGAACCCCACAGGGGATCCAGAGATGATCTTTGGGGTCCCATGGAAGTCAATGGGAGTCACTTCTGTGGAATATTTATGATCTTCAAAGACTTACTCCTAAAATGTATTGAAGACATGATCTAGAAAGTGCAGTGAAAATGACCAGAGTTACAGAAGTTGCTACTATTCCTTTCCTATGGAATAAATAAATTAGTATTTACCATTCTTCAAAACTGTTTGCATTGTTTGCATTTTTTACGCTATCTTTTATCAAATTCAGAAGCAGTTTGGCAGTGTACAAATGATTTACCCTTAAAAGGACATGATGTAGTTCAGGGAGAATAATTGCAATTATGAATTAAAAGCTAAGGGCCAAAAAATCTAGAGAAGCAGAATAATAATAATTGATTGTATTTAATCTAGTTGTTTCCCAAGGAGAAGCTGTTTGTCAAAAGCTGTTTTGTGCAATGGCTGCATTAGAAGCAGGAGTGGAAGTGGAGAGTTTTTAGATTATTTCAGGTAAATATTTTGCAGATTGTAATTATTTTCCTTGCCAAGCTGCTTTTCAGTCCTCACCTTACTGTCTTGATTAATTTCTTTATTATTGCTGTTGCTATTCCTGATCCTAAACAAGCCTTGTCCTTGTAGCCAGATCTTGGTTGTCCAGTACAAAGGTGTCACTGCAGCCCTAGTTTCCTAGATGATAAGAATAGGTGGTGGAAATTATTGAATCTAAATTCACATTGGAAGATTAACTTAATATGATGTTTTCTGTCTTACATGATCAAATGCTAGAAGAGAAGTTTGTTTTACATGTTACCATGGGAACACGATGGAGGGCTATTGAGTGGAAGGGAACACAGTACAGCCGCTTATGAACTGGCAGCATGAATGAGATCAAAGAGAAGTCCATTCAGCTAGGAGCATCAAAAATACCAGTAGCATGCTTTTTTTTTTAGTATTGGATTTTTTAATATTGGAGCTTGATTATCTGTAATCCTTTCATGCTTTGTTCTCTGCTCTCAAGTGGGCCATCCTTTCAACCTGGAGAATTGATCCCTACCAGATGAACAGTCCAACCTGCTGTGGGGTTGAGGGAAGTTGTTGAGGGGGCCTGATTCTGTGGGGAGAGAGAGATGGAGGGTTGAGGGAAGTTGTATTTTGCTGTGCGAAACTTCAAGAAATCTGAGGAGGAAATGTGTACCTCAGAGAACCAGTCAGACTGGGTGTCTTGTGACAGGATTGCAGCTGTGGAGGAGACTTTTAAGTTCCTGAAAAGTTTGTTGGACAATCTAGAGAATCCTTCTTACGTGCACAAAAATCCACTGCTAGTCGTATATATTAAGGGAGGAACTTGGATTCCACATCTGAAGGATAGGAGGCAAAACTATTTTAGGGAACATCAGCATTGCTTATGTGGTGGTCTGAGTTCCTTTTCAGCAAATTTTAGTACAGTATGTACAAACTGTGATATAGCACACATGTCCAGTCATGTTGCATCTGAATATGATGTGGACTGGTGATCTGTGTTGTTGGTTGGTTGGTTTTTTCCTATTTTCCTTCATCAAATATACTGCTAAAATGTGACGACTTTGCAGGCAGCAGGGAAGGCTGTTGGAGCCTTTTCTTTCCAAGTATTATTGACTGGAATTGTTAGCGTGAAAGCCTCTTCATAATGGCTTGGGGCTGTGCAGAAGAGGCTCCCTAGTCACTTGAACGCTCTATTGCTTGGAAGTATAAAGATGGCTTGTTTTTCACCTTGCGATGGGCAAATTGCAGAACTGGAAATCTAGTTATGGATATTATAATGAATTGAGACTTTCAGATTCTGTTTCTGAATCTGCCACTGTTAGCAATGTTGTGTTCCTCCATCTTCAAAAACAAAAGAGGGTGGGTAGAAGGCCAAGTCTTAAGTTGTGTGACTCAGTTTCCCCAATGCAAAATGGACTCAGTAGTTGTTCCTTCCATAGCAGTATTGCCAGACTAAACTAAAGAAGATATGGAAAGTTGGAGGGATCCTTTGGCTGCTATTACTTCACAGCACCAAATATCCAGAAGCACATAAAGCTCCGAGTGCTTCTGTCACCTTTTTTCCCCCCTCCCGCCCCAGCCCCGCAGGAAATGTTTGTACCCATCTGAACATAATCTCAAAAATACAAAACTTTCTGTTAAAACAAAGTACTCTTTTCAGGTTTATAGCTGTCTGTTACTAGGGTTTCCCACGCCCGCACCCCCACAATAAAGGTTTTTTTGAATATTTTCTCTTGATTATTTGCCTTGTACCTGGAACTGGAGCTCCCAGTTTACATTGTAGGCTAAGAGTAGTTTACACAAGTATAAATGTTGCCCAAATCCAAACCTTATTTAAATGACCAGTCCCAGTTTTTCAGTGCTAGAAATTTATCAAAACACTCTGACATAGAAATATGGCCTCCTTTTTATCACTTTGCAGAGATGTGTTTGGAGTGTCTTATCCCTAGTTTTCTGTATGTAGTGCCCATTTTTTGGCAAGTTTTGTACCTGTTTGGATTTAAAAAAATGTATTATCCTGGTAGAGGAAATGGGGGATTAGTACAGACAAAGAACACCGCTCTTTTGCTTTTCCTCTCTGCTTCTGTTCCACAGCTCCCACCTTTTTGGAACAAGGATATTGAGTCTTAAAAGCTTTTAATATGTCTCAAGTGATTTTAGAATTACTACGACCTTGACTTTGTAGTGACCTTCTGAGGAATGTCTTTGTGAAAGCAAAACAAAGACTGTAAATACCATCCTAGAGAAAGGAAGAGCTTACTTCACTGCTGTAACAGAAGTGCTTTGTCATTCTAGCTAAGGGAAACAGGCCTACATTCCAGTTTTCCTCTCAAAATGCCAAGGAATGCAGTCAGAATATCCTGTGTGTGCCTTTACTGCAGTCCTTGACAAGAAAAATAAACAAAATCCACCAGTAGAAGTGATATCTTTTTCATGTCTGATTCCCCCTTCTCTTTCTGTAGCATCTGAAAGCAGGACTGTACATGTTTTTAATTGTTGGTAATAATTTTGTAAGCTTTAAAACTGAAAATGCCAGTACTTTAAGTTGAAAGAAATCAGACTCTCTGGCCTTGGTGGATGCATTTTTAAATTTCTTGACAAGAGAGACATAATCTCTATAAATAGATTAGAGCCCTACTGCATCAAGCCTTACACACGAGTCATTTACAGGCTCCCATAGTCTTGAGAGGCAAGTCAGAGAAGAGAAACGTATAGAAATCACTGTACAGATAAGATGTACTCTTACAAAACTGTAGCACTTGAAATGGGCAGATGTAAAAGAGAACATGTGCTTACTGTCCCCTGGAAGTTAAATAAAATAGATTTTACTTAATGCTTATCAGCCTAATGGGAGTTAAGGACTGAGTACGCTGCAGTCTGAGTAATTCTTGGTTCTTGCACAAATGGTTATTAAAAATCTTTATTCAAAAGTTGTTCAAGAATCCTTGAAAAGATGCCAGTCTGTGTTTCCTTCTTTAGTTTCTAGACTTCTTCCGTATCTGAGGCCCACATGTGAATATGTTTTGTGCTTGTGCTTCATTAGAGCTTTCAAAAGCAGAAAAAGATTTGAAATACAGAGCCTTTATTCCCAACTGTCTGGCTTATGTGTAACAATATGGAGTGAGGCATGTGTGGCTCTTGGCAACACCTTCATTGTCAACAACATGGAAAGCAAAATGCCAAGCTGTGAGCTTCATCAGGAGATTCCCTGCAGGCCATGGGTTAATATTCAGGCATGATTTATTTGAAAACTGCTTCTTAATGCTCACTTGATATTTAAGAAAAGTGTGACAACTCTAATTAAGCATGAATCCCTCTTCTGTTTGGTGAGTTCTTGCATGCTTGGCCTGTGTGCATGGTTTGTTTCTTGTTACTCTTGGAGCATCTGCTAGCAATTAGCTCCTTAGTCCTAAAGGCTGTGCTGCAGAGGACTGTAGCATATTCTCTCTGAGTCTTATGACCTTATGTAGGTGTGTACTTTGGGGGTGTTCCTCACAAAGTCCCTAATGTTTGGGGGCTCCCCTCCGCTCCCTCCAGTCATGTGTCCCTTTCTACTGATTGCATTGGGTAATCTGTTTCTGATTACAGGTGAAAGAAGCAGTGAAATATGCCCTAAGTGTGGGTTATCGCCACATTGATTGCGCAGCAGCTTACAGCAATGAAGCGGAGATCGGTGAGGCTTTCCAGGAATGCCTTGGTCCCAACAAGGTAAAAACACGAGAATCACCATGCTGACTGTATGCCATATCAAAATTTACAGCTATGACCTGAAAGTAGACTGTAAAGTTAACGTTTGTTGCTTTTCCTTCTAGTCCATACTAGCTGTTTGTTAGTTACCAGGAGCAGGCATTGAAAGAGGGCTTTCTCTCCTCTTATAACCATCCTGCTGTCAGGAGGAGAAAAGATTGTCAGGAATGTTTCAATGGAAGCTACAGAAAATGCCTTTTTTATAAGTGCCCTGCCTGCCCCTTTCCCCCTTGCAAAGTATCCCAATTTGTGTGTTCAAACATTGCAGGTTCTCAGACTTGGTAGTTATAATGTAAAATACTTGCCATGATTTATATGAAAAGTTAACTCTAGTTTGCCAGTGTAGAATAGTATACAATGGTGGGTAGCCACAGCAAATTCGGTCACTGTGGGTTTTTTGGTTATAGACAAAATATGATTGAGTAAATGCATAGGGTGGGCTTTTTTGTTTTGTTTTTAATCAGTGATTGCATTTGGAGGTTTGATAACTGTGACTCTAGGGCCTGCACCTGAGACTTCATGGCCTAAATATAATGTAATGTGACAGGCATTCCTATGGATGACCTGAGGTGTAATCTTAAATTCATCCCCTTGTTCCTGTTGGCCCGAGGGGTCAGAAGGATTACCTGTTCAGCCTCAGGTCCATGGAAAGAAAGTTCTTATGTTCCTGCTTTCCTGCTGCTCTTGCCTTGGCTTTAGGGCAATCTCTTTGTTATGTGATTAGCTTGAGAGAGGCTGTTTTTAGCTTGCCTCAGGGATTCCTTCCTACTAGATATGGAAACTAATATAGGGAAGCATAGGACTCTCTTGTTCAGTTCATACTATCTAGCTAACTTAAAACTAGAATTTTTAAAACATCTTGCTCTTTGAACACAACAGCTATGTGTGAAACACAGAAATAACTGAGTAATTGTAGGAGAGAAACTAAGGAATGAATCATTCCAGTCTTTACAAAGTATAGACTTGAGTGAAATTTGGTCATGGTAAGAAAGTGAGAAGTGCCCTCTGATGGTGTTCTCTGCTTCAGCTTGCCGAATATGATCTTCCTTTTGCATTTTATACTTCTTAGTTAACCAGCTCTCTATTTGTTCAATTTCTGGGTCTTACCCTTCCAATATAGGGTACGGGGTGCTCAGTTCTTACTGCATTCCTTCCAGAACCTAGAAACTCCAGTGCAGAGGTTTGGGGAAACTTCATCTGTTTATTTTCCCACGCTCTTCCCATGAGAAGCATTCTTGGTTTATAACATGTGATGAGTATAGTAAGTTAGCTGGTTGTGCCTAGAATATGTGAATTGTTAAATAGAAATTACAAAATTTACATATGAATAAACCAAGTAATCATTCTTTTGTCCACATCACACTTAGTAGTGGCTTTAACCCTTGAGTTGGAAAGTTTGGAAAAGCCTGTGTGTGGAAAGGATTGGTTTGTTTTTCAAAACTTCTAATAAACAGTGAAGTATCTTTAGGACTGGCCAATGTGTATATTTTTCTTGCTCTTATCCATCCAGTATGTTTTTTAAAGGTTTAGCTGTAGGTTCCATGTGTTTCTTTTTTTTTTTTTTAAACCTAAATTGTTCTCTTTGTTTTAAAGCTAGTTGGGGAATTGCTGCAATTCTCTTTCTGAACTTATTCTGGTAAATTATGCTCTCCTCCCTTTTTTTAAAGGTTATTAAAAGGGAGGACCTCTTTGTAACATCAAAGCTCTGGAATACCAAGCACCACCCAGATGATGTAGAGCCAGCACTAAGGAAAACACTTGGAGATTTGAAACTGGGTTACCTGGACCTGTACCTCATGCACTGGCCTCATGCCTTTGAGTAAGTTCTACATGGAAAGGGCACAGAATGCAGAAACCTCAGTTTTACATAAGTGCTGGTGTTGTGTCCCGAGGGCCTTCTTTCTGAGCTGTGAATTTCTTCCTGTGTATACTGCCTCCAAGACGTTTTTCACTGAAGCTAATAGTGTACCTGTACACTTACGGGTATTTGGTCCATTCATTCACAGAAACAATTGTTTGAATTTCATTCTTCTTTGAATTTCAGTTGGGTGGGAATTCCTTTACTCTTAGATTTGTGGCATGTCTGTAAACATACAGTAGAGGAGACAAAATTTCTGGTTTTGTGTAGAAGTATTGTAAATAGAAAAAGGATAATTGTTCTCATTATTTCGCAGTGATGAGGCTGGAAATGGGTATTAAGTCTTCATTTAAAATCTTTAGGCAATTACTTAACTTTTTTTAATAGCGAGAACAACTCAGTAATGAAATTAGGATCACTAAGCTTCTGACAGTTTGGCATGAGTGCCAAGTTAGGTAACTGAAAGTAGTCTAACCGGGAAAAAATAATAAAGCTTTATGGGACAGGTTTCTATACTGAAGCTTGCCATTGTATACTAGCTGGAAATGTGGCTTGCTGTGAGGTAAAATCTTTGAGTTTAAAATATATTAGAAGTTTAAAATAGTCTAGTGTCTTTATCTAGGCATTGGGGAAGTGTGGCAGCTATTCTTTGTTCTGCCATTGACCTACATGGTAACGTTAAGGAAATACCATAACAGCTTTGTGCCTTAGGTTTACTTGTCTGTAAAATGAGAATTAAGTACTTTGTAAAGAAGACAATGCTTTTCACTCATAGTTATTAACTGTGTTGGAGTGGCCAAGCACATGCAGTATCATGGTGGTATCTGCAGGAGGAAGTAATGAAAATGACTTCTTAGGACACTTTTATTGCAGTAATTCTACAATTTGAGGAATTATGAGAAGAGACAGTTCTCCAGTTAAGTGCTAAGTGCAGCTATCCTACAGCCCCATCAGAAGCAGAGTTCCTTGCACTATTTTCTTGGAGATGTGGAAGTAGGTTTTCCTCCCCCCTGCCCCTACAATCAGTGAAAAGGCAAAGGGAGAATAAATATCCTGACCAGACGTTTGCATGGAGACTTCACTCACCAGGAGAAAGCCTGTCAGATTGAGGGGTGTCTGTCTGTCCTACAAATTTGAGAACATTTTTTCCCCTTCTAGTCATGTGAACTGAATTTTACAACATACTGATAAGAAAACACTACTGATAACAGGAAAGACACTCCAATTACAAATATATCCCTCAGCATGACAGAATGAGGAAGTGTTTTCAAGCAGAGCTGGTTTGGAGGAAGAACTTCTGTTAAAAATTCCCCTTGTTGTGAAATAAGTTTGTTTTCCCGTTCATTGAAAAAAAGAAGCCATTAAACGTTGCTTTGATAACAACACATAGTACAAATAATGATGCGTATTTAGATATTACTTATATTGAAATTTGCTTGATGTTGTGGAAACCATTGACAAAACTGACAGTTTCAGCAGTTTCATGTTTCCTCATTGGAAACGGTTCACTCTCCAGTTGTGCATTAGTTCTACTTCAGCTGTTTCAATGCATGGATATATACAGTGCCTGTTGTATTGGGAAGCTGAGCAAACAAATGTTATTTACACAGAAATGAAAACAGACTCTCAGATGAAAATCACAGTGCCTCTAGGTCTTGAAAAGTAATCTCTCAGTTAATAAACTCCTCTTGACATATGAGGCTGCTTTTCTGAGTTAGGAGCTCATAAGGCTTTCAGTTATTTTTGGCTCTAGATTTATCAATTACATGAACAAAACCCATCTCCCTTGTCCCCCAGCTGCTGCCATTTCTCGCACCATTCACTGCTTAGCTCGAGCTATGTAGGAGAGGCTCTGAGATCTGAGCTAGCGGTGTCCTGCAGTGGTTATGAAGCAGTGCTCTTCCAGTGAGATTGCTGGCAGCCCCCCCTACATGAACTGCTCAGAGACCAGTCATAGCCCTTTAGCAGAGTGGTGGTGTCCCCTGGCAAAATCATGTTCTTTGTGTCTGATTTGTTTTTCTTTTTTTTTGTTGTTGTTGTTATTTTTTGTTTGGGTTTTTTTTGGGGGTGTCCGTTTTTTAAATTTTATTTTATTTCTAAATGGGTTGGTATGACTATCTGGAAACACACACAACCTACAATCAATATGAAGATGTGAAGACTTCTGTGAGAATCTGCACTTGTATTGAGTGCTGACACTGCTACAGAATCCAGAGGGGCTGGGAAACCAGCATGCTTTGGATACAGTCTCTCCTAGATAGGTCTTAAACCAAGATCACTTTGGTAGCGGCTTCAAACAGACTATGAAGAATATCAGTCTTTCAAAAACAAATTGGAAAACCAAAGCTGTCCTCTGCGTTTCTGCTGTCTCAATCAGCTGTTCTGCTATGATCAAAGCGTGCAAACAGCTGCTGCTGTGTATACAGTGGCTTATCAGTTCTGTGAGGTCACTACTGTATAGGTAAGCAGTTCAAAGTAATGTATAAAAAGTTTACATTGGAAAGACAGTATGTGAAATAATTTCTTATAGGTTAAGGCAGCATAATGGCATTCAACAAATTAGCTCAATTCGTACTCTACCCCCCCAAACTATGTATAAGTTTTTAAAAATACTTTGAGGAAAGTTTCTTTTGATGAACAATTAACATAATATAAATAATGTGGTATATGTACTTACACTTTACCTTTGATGCTGTAGACGAGGGGACAACCTGTTCCCAAAGAATCCTGATAACACAATGCGTTATGATTACACTGATTACAAGGATACCTGGAAGGCGATGGAGAAGCTTGTAGAAAAAGGTCTTGTGAAAGCTATTGGGCTGTCAAACTTCAACAGTCGTCAGATCGATGATGTACTAAGTGTGGCTACTGTCAAACCAGCTGTCCTGCAGGTAAGGTGAATAAAGGAGAGGAAGAATACCTTTCCTGTGTGTCCATAAGAGTGAAGAATTTGCAAACCAATGCTATGTGTTTATCACAAGGGCTGTGGCTTCTTATGTACGGGGAAGAATATAGCCACATCTGCAGGAGCAGGGACACAGAGATGGTCTTTCCAGGTAGATTAACGTGTTAAAGAGGAAGCCTGTATCCATGTTCTGTGGCCACTTACGCCTGCTTAGTTGAACAGATCTGTGGAAGAGTTCATCTTCCCTGTGATTTAGTCTCTAAGAAATAAAGACTGGGGGGGAGTAACTTGAATCCATTCTGTAGAGAGCTTTCTTGCTTGGTGGATGATCTGTTTGGTATGTGGAGAAAATCCAGCACTCTAAACTAAGGCGATCTATTCTCATTTTCCTGTAAGCTTAGCCTACCAGACACTCTTTCATTCCTTCATTAAAGCTTATCCTCATAAGGTTTTGCAGAATCTGGAATGACCTCCTGTGATGTGTTTGGTTCTGCTGTGCTTTTGACTTCTGGTTTGTTTAGAGTTTTGTGTTGATATCTGTTCTCTAGCCACTCATTATGGGTCCTTTTAATAGGTAGAATGCCATCCTTACCTAGCTCAGAACGAGCTGATAGCTCACTGCCAGAAACGAGGACTGGTTGTCACTGCCTACAGTCCCCTGGGTTCTCCAGATCGCATGTGGAAACACCCAGATGAGCCTGTGCTTCTAGAAGAACCTGGGATCAAAAAACTGTCAGAAAAATACAGCAAGTCACCTGCACAGATCATCCTGAGGTACAGAACAATTGTGAGAGAGGGCGGCATTTGGGACCCGGCGTTAAATAAAGCAAAACACACAAGTTAGAAGGAATCTACTTAAAGTGCTTGTTCTTCCACATGGGTGTAGAGTTAAAATCCCAGGGAGTGCCAAAAGCAAACCAAAAGCATTTTGGTGCTTGTTTTACAGAGCTGGTAAAGCTGGTCTTGCCTTAGGGGCAGGTGGATGGACTAGATCAGAGGGGTCCATTCAGGGCCTGGATCCTTGCCTGGAACAGTTTGATACCTTTTTTTTTCTTTTTGCTGTGGAATAGCAGTAGGACAATTAAGGCAGCAGTGTACCACATTTGAGTGCCACCTACTGAATTTGCCTGTGGCCAGTTGCTTAAACCCTTGAGCTTTTGCTACTGCATTCAAGTGGGCTTCCAGGAAGAGGGGCCGAGGAAGGGACCTTCCTTCTTCACACTGAAGAACTGTTTGCTGTTTTGGTTTATATAGCAAAAGCCAGCTACTGGATACTGGGAAAGGAGATTGAGTGATACCCAGAATGTGATCAGCACCTTGTGAAGTAAAATTGGATTTCTATCCTCATTTTTTGTCTGGATCTGTATCTATCAATATCACTAGCGCAGTCTCGGGCAGCAGCAAGCTACCCCACCAGCTGAATGTGTTCAAGACTTGAGGCTCAAGCCGCTAGGCAAGCACTTGAGGGATCTGGGTTTTCTTCTAGTTTCTCGGTGATTGTCATGTTAGAACTCGCATATAATACTTAAGTACATTTTTCTGACTGTTTCTTGGGTTTCTAGCTTAAAGCACTTGAAACTTGCTTGCTTATTCAAAGGCATGAGCATCTTCCTCTCATTGATCAGTCCAGTGGCTACTGTCTTGCTTGAGCTTGGACATACTAGGTCCTAATACAATACAGTGCTATGTCAGCCCTCTTGTGGGTGTTTTTATTTCACACAGAAACATAAATGGCACCTCTGCTGCCACAGATTATTACTTAACCAAAATAAATATCTTACATATACAGAAAATCTCTCTCCTCCTTAACAGATGGCAAGTGCAGCGCAAGGTGGTTGCCATTCCCAAGAGTGTCACTCCCGCTCGCATTCAGCAGAACGTCCAGGTAAGTTTAAATGGAGAATAGGAGTTTCAGCAGTGCCCTTTCAAGTGAGTAATATACTGTCATACTACTTGCAGAGCAACAAGCTGAGGCACTTGAGTCGTACTTGTTCATCAATGTATGCACAGGCTTAGAAGGGAGGGTAAAGATATTTGGAAAAAAACCTTGATATGTTTTAAGCAGTTACGTGTGTGTATGTGTGCACCTGTGTGCACATGGACGGTCTTGTTATCAAAAGGTAAAGAATGTCCTTGGTAGAAGTCTAAATGAAAAATCTTTACTGAAATTTATCTGAGATACAAATTTATTGAACAAGGGAGTCTTCTGGTGATGTTTGATGGTTCTTATTTATGAATAGCAGTTCTGCCCTGTAAGCGGGGGCTGGTGACTGTTTCTGCAGCAAACTGCTGTTCTAACAATGATGAAGGAATAGAATTAGTGTGATTCACTTCTGCTCTGAAGTAGGCACAGCTCACTTAAGAAATTATTTGAAAACTCTGACTTCCAATAATTTGGAGAGAAGTCTCTGAATCACTTCCTGTGATCCTTTTTCAGCCCTTAATCATACAGAATGGCTGGGTACATACTTATTTTTAAGTTAATACTTGTTTCTGTAACCGTTACTCCCATTAAATCAATTTCTGCTATGTAGTTTGCTGCTAGAAATGTCAAGAAAATCCAGCAAACTCTGCAATTACTCGAAGTTTAGATCTGCATGGGAACAGAATATTAACTGAATAGGCAGCGCTCGGAGGAGGAGTCTCACTGTTTTTTATCTTTGTGGAGGAGTGCTATGCAGTATCAGTGTAAGCTTAGAGTTGGCAGGTGTCTGAATGCCTCAGGCTTTAAGCCTTTGTTTTGGTGTTTGTTATAAGATGGGTTTAATTGCAACTTCATATTTATGAGCAGAAGACAAACTGATACTGTCTGAAGCCAAGATTTTTGCAGATATTTAAATTCTGTTTGTCAGAGTTGTGTGGAAATTCCCTCTATTTGAGGCTCAGACTTAACAAAGTTGCAGCTTCTGAAGGTGTTTGAAATATTACAAGTTGCATTATGTTTAATTTACTTGGGTTTTAACACTAGGACCTTGCAACTCTAATATAGCATGTAGGTTTTCTTTCTGGAAGTACGAAAGAACTATTATGTAGCCACAGCTCAATAAATTATTCCAATCTTGTGTGTGCGTTTTGCTTAAGTTACAACTGTGGTGTTGCACTGTCATCTGAGATTAAGCACTGAAACAGTCAGCAGTATCTCAGGTCACTGTTGCTCTTCCATTCTGTCCTGGATCATGGATAAGTCAAACTTTTCTGCCTTTAAGTCAGTTTTATTGCTTGAGGATCTCTGGAGAAATTCACAGTACAAGGGGATGGTTGCGAATTACAAAGGAAACAAAACCAAGAGGCAATTAAATAGGAAAAATCTATAGTTATTGAATAAAGCCTCTTGCTTTTGTTCTCAGGTGTTTGATTTCAGCCTCACAGAAGAGGAGATGAGCCACATCGGAAGCCTGAATAAAAACTGGCGTTACATTGTGCCAATGATTACGGTAAATTTCTCATGTTTCTAATGGTTTTGATTATGTCTGTGTGGCCACAACTTGGGGGTTCTGCAGTTTTCTTTCTTTCACTGTCCCTATCAGAACTACTTATGAATCAGAACACTACATCTTTTTAGGGTATCTAAAATGAAAGAATTTTTCAAAAGCTAGGTACCCAAAGGTAGCTTTTTGAAAACTTTTTTCCTCCGTTTTGGCCACTGATGGGTTCCTCAGGTTCTCATTACTGACCTGTCCGTGGGCCTTTAGCCAGACTCCCATCTTACTTCAAATCTCACCAAACTGCTGCTGGTTTGTTCATCTCATGTACGTGCAAGCTAAGGTCCATGGCGTTCCTCCAGAAGTACCTCTTGGTCCAGCTGTCCCCATTGACTTTATACCATAAACCTCCAAGGTCAGTGAAGACTCAGGGTTCTGTTAGTTCTCCATATCCACGGTGGAAGTCACATGAACGAAACTGTCCCCTCCACTGGATGTCCCCCCTTTCAGCATCTGCTGTAATGACCTTCCTAACTCTGGCTTAGGCTCCATTATTTTTCTTCCCAAATCCATTAGCTGCAGCATCTTTTAGCATCAGTAGTTTATTCTGTCACGTGAAACTTTACCTCACGTGCTATCAAATACCAGTCTGCTTTTAGAGAAACCAATGCCTTACAAATGGTGAAGTTTCTTGGTCTTTCTTTTCTTATATTAGAGGACCTAACCTTGTCCATTTTCCCTCACTGAAAAAAAATAATAATTTCAGTGCCTTATTCTCTGCTATCTTTATAGTGTTCTTCATTTTTTACTGTCCTGCCTCTGTATATACAGCAGAGAGCTGTTGCCATTCCCTGGTGCATCACTGACCAACATCTGGTAACTGTGCAATAATGAGCCTGAAGTGATTTATCCCTTCTCTAGCATACAGTACACTGCATAGATACAGTAGGCATCTGCAAATTTGGAAGCTGTCAAGCATACCCTTGCCTCTCCAGCTGTTTGTCTGCCTTTATATTATTCTTCAACAGTCAGTGGCTACTGGCTGTAGGAATTCTTTGTGGAAAGCTCTTCTCCAGGATTTATCATTGAGGTTTTTTGAGTACTTGAGAGCATATAAATGACTAGTCTTGAGTTAGAAAAGTTGTGAATGTGTAGTGAATGACTGTCTCATATCAAGAGTAGATGTTTGTTACAGCTTTCACTGTTTGTCATGCTGGGGCTTACAAGAGCTTCAAGGCCATGCTTTTAACTGTAGGGTTGCTTCAGTATGTGTATGTAAATACAACCCCCCACATCCCTGCAGCCCAAATTATCTTAATGTTTATGGATCAGGAGTCTGTACACCAAACTGAGAGCTTAGCTGCTGATCTCTGTGGATGTGGTAGTGACAAGCACACCTGCTGCTGACAGTATGTTTCTTTCAAGTGTTTTGCTACTCATGCTGCAAACAAAGTTGTTTTGTTAATGAAACTGCAGAACAGATTAGAATGTAGCCCGGCTGGGACAAGCCAGGAATGATTCATATGCTTTTGTTACCTGGGAGACCTGATCAGATCACCGGGATTCACAAAGGAGAGATGAAATACAGTTCAAAGTGCCAGCCCATCCAACTAGAAAAAGGGTGAATGTGATGCAGCTGAGCTTCAAAGGTATTGCCATATTGTCAGATAACAAGACAGGAAGAAGCAAGATGAGGAGAATTAAAATACGACTCTGTAGCTGTAAGATCTCTAGCGGAACCTTTCGTTTCCTGCCCATCGCTTCTGGGCTTATTGGAAAGAATTTTCATCAACTGTGAATTAAAATTCCTGCCTAACCTTTCATGCCTATCTCCTCTATGAATCTAACTTACAGTGTCTGGATCTCAAAGTGTGATATGGCAGTGATACCAGAGCTCCTATCATAATTGACGAGACAGTTTTTCCTTGCTCTACTTCCTTGATCTATAACCACAAGTTCTTATAGTTGTGCCACTCTTCTCCACACTGTGTTTTTGTTTAAAGCTTGAGGAGAGGCTATTACCTTGAATGTAGACAATTTAAGTTGCTTTCTACTTCAACGGTTCATTATCTGGATAGAAATTGGAAATTACCTTACACCGGCCTGAAATCCAAACTTTTGGAAATGCATAGTTGGCCAAGGAATATACTTAGTGAAACGTGAATGACCTGCGAGCCAGAAGAGGAGGATTGAAGGTGTTGTACACATGATGATGGTCTGTCTTTCTTTGGTAGTTACCTACTGTTGACCTGCAGTGCGTTCACTGCCGATTTTTACCCCTCCTCCTTCTCTCAAATTCCTGGGGTAGACTGGAATCAGCGATGCAAAACATTGCTTCAGGCAGCTGCTGTCTTGGCATGCTGCAAACAGAATGCTTACCTGCAGAGCTGTTCTGTGTAGCAGAATATAAAGGGGGAAGAAACTGGGGGGAAAAAATGAGGAATATGAATCCTAGGAACATGAGGAAGTTGTTTGCTCTCAAGAAAATATGAGTAAACCTGAAGATGCTGTTATACTTTTGTCCACAGTTCTAAGAATTGCCTTCGGTTGACATCTTCACTTCAACTTGTATTTTATTTTAATCTGAGCATCAGCCAGATGTTAAACCTTAACATCTTAGTTTTCTGCTCTGTAGTGCCCCCAAGTGACTAATTTCACACTCAGTAGTCTTCACGGCAAACAATTAATTACTAGGGGTTCCAGGTGTTGCTTTCAAATGCAGGTTTTTATACTGAAAACTAATAGAGGGACTTGATAGTGGATACTTGATTTGAAAGTCTCTGTGATTTCCTCTGCCCCTTAACATTTTGAGTGATCTCTAACATCACATTTTTATGCATAAAAATCAGTGAGTTCTCTAGCATAACTCTTATTCAGTCATTAGTCACTTAGTGTAAGTTTTAGCTGAATGATGCTAGTCGTCGCCCAGGGAGGTGTGTATCTGCCAGTGCTGTGCCTAAATTTCCCCAGACATTACAGACGAGGAGCAAGGTTTTACCTCAGCTCTTTGCTGTTGCAATGGACTTAATGCAACTATAAATGCGACTTGTGCATCTGAATGCTTAGAGGTGGGATGTAGGAACTGAGACTTCTGCATGGCCACATCTGCTTTTGGGCCAGCCTGAGCCTCTTTCATTATCCATGGACATCAGTTTCAGTGTTCTCATTTTACAGCTGGAGAAGCTGGTCTTCCATGGAAATGTTCTTAGAGAAAAAGTGATATGGAGAAGTTCAGTGACGCTATTAATACTTAAGTGTATGACCCCGAACAAGCTCTTCAATGTGTTTCATCTTATCCAGCTGTAAAATTGACATCCCAGCAACTCTCCATCATGGAAACATGGGCAAAAGCTCTGACTCCTGTGTAGTGTTTTGAAGTGTGCATGTCACAACACTTATTCAATGGCAAAAGGCTTTTAACTATTCTTACTCTAATTCTTCAAGCCTCAGCAACTGGAAGAAAGATTCTTGCTGTAGGCTACAGAAAACTATGTATCTTTTTTTTTTTTTTTTTTTCAATAAGTGCTAAGAGGACTCAAGAGTAGAGGGAGCAACTCTTGTTTAAGCTGAAAAAGATGATCCCAGATATTTGGGATAGGAAGATTCAGAAATCTAAACCGTGCAGAATTTGAAACTGAGAGTAAGGATGGCTTTTTATCTTTCTGACATGAGTCTGTCTGTTTACTTTACAGGTGGATGGAAAGCTGGTAGCAAGAGATGCAGGACACCCCCATTACCCCTTCAATGACCCCTATTAACTACTAGAAAAGGTGGTGTTAGAATAACATGCTCCTCTGCCTGCTCTTCCTCAAAGTAATTGTTGCCACAATTTGTCAAAAAAACCCCTGTCCAAATCAAACCTTCCTTCCAGAATAGTTTTACTTGCAATGCACTGCTTCTAATTGACCTCCTTTCTAGAGATACTGTAGCTTCCGTGTCAAAGTTTGTGGATTTATTACAATGACTGCAAGCTTACTCCTGGAAGCATCAAATCTTTTGGGGATTACATAAAGAGTGGGGGAGACTGAATCAAGTTCCAAACACATTATCAAGCTAGGGCAATACTTTGGGTTTACTGCCTGTGAAACAGTTTTGAAAGCTTTAGTTATGACCATGAAGGGGAGGAAAAAAAAAAAAAGGATGAAGGCATGAAAGCATTTTAAGACTAAACAACTGCTGAGATATCAACTTTGATGTATTTAGTAATATTTTTTTTATACAGGGAATAAAGTGAAATGTGCTACAGTTGCACTATGTCCATAAACCAGTCATTAAAACCCAAGTAACTCAGCCATGCCCGGTGCTTTTCATCCACTTAAGAGTACTTTTGGGACCTGAAATTCTCTATTTTCTTTTTCTTTTCATTTGCCTGTAGATTTGAGAAAAATAAATGCATACCCTGGAGCAGGCCTTCAGGGCAGTCCTCTCTGTTGCTTGCCAAAGGGACAGGTTTCAGCTCTGACATTAGCTCTGATTGTTCTATCACAAAAGCCTCAAGTACTTTTTAGCAAGTCTTGTAGGAAAACATCCTGCTTTTAACTGTAAAGTTGCCCAGTGTCTCTTTACCAAAGATGTCCAGTTTGGGTTCTGGAAGGTCACAAAATTAGTTCCTGACTGTATGGTAAAAGCAAAGACCTGTTAGAGGGCCCCTTCCCATTTTAACGTCGTGTTTTTGCCTGGGCTGATGCTTGGGAGAGCTGCTCCCGTCTCCTGTTCTGCCGCTGACCTGCCGGTAACACCAGGCAAGTCATTTGCCTTTCCTGTGCCTCTCTTTCCCCTCTTGCCATGTCTCTGTGTTACTCCCTGGCAGAGGCTAATTCACCGAGTGCTGATGCACCACTGAGTAGGACTGGAGCTCTAGCACTAACCAGGGTTTTCTTTTGTTTCTGTCTCTTGATGAATTGCTGTCTGAGAACCCAGGGCAGGAGATGTTAGTACCTACCAGTGCTCTGATGGTGATACCTTCTGTGGCCTTAGCAACGTTAACACTTTTATTTTGGTTTTCTCTACCTGTAAAATAGGATTAATGCTCATTTGCCTGGGTGCAGACAGGGTAGCAAGGCGGAGTTTCTAAGGGCCTCTGGGATTTAAAACAAAGGAACTCTTTCAGATCTGTTGATGCCATTCAGAGACAGCTGTAGGCACAACTCCTCCTTGGCTGATGGATAAAGAGAGCTTAACTGGCTGTAAGTGAAATAAAGAGCGCTTATTTCTTTATTTTTCCATAACAATAACAAACATAGAATTACAAAAAATAATCCTGTGCATCCACATAGTTTAAAGCTTTAGATTATTTTAGTTTTGATAGCCTCATTTATGTCAGGCCAGTAGTAAAACCATGTATTCCCCTCAAGCGTAATGCCTCCTCAGGTATTTCCTGCCCTGGGCCTCACAGCGTGCGGCTGAACTGGAACAAACCTGTTTATCACTTCTTGTAATGCCTAGTGTCAAATTTAAAGAATTCCTGTTCCTCAGTTAAGCGTTTCTTAACTCCTGCTGAATTCACCTCAGCGGAGAAAGCCATTACGGCTCAGTTAGGATTCTTTAAGAGACTGGACCATTGCTTCTAAGGGAAATGAAATCGCTGTTGATTTTTTTTATTATTATTCTAATCATACACGGGTGACTTGGATACAGTTCTTGCTGCGGAAGGGCAGGGAAGCAGTTCTACTCTGCGGGCGCTACGTGGGGTGTCAACAGCAGCCGTCCCGCAGGAGAAGTGGCTTTTGTCGCGTGTATTTCACTTGCGTGTCTTAAATAAATCCTGTACTCTGCCTATGACTTTGAGACTTTTATTCCCCCCCCCAGTCTTGTAACGTCGGGGCCTCAATTAACTTTTGCCAGTGCCTTCTCTAATCAAGATAATTCCCAGGAAAAGCAGATTAATGCCGCCTCTCTGTTAAACCCACGATTCCCAGCTCTGTCACCGCACGCAGTAACGCGGTGCAGTTGAAGCTGGAGAACTTCTATCCTGAAATAAGGGGGGAAAATGAGCCTCCGGGTGCTGCCGACGCCTCCGCTGCCGCTGTGGGAGGTTTCCCCGGAGCTCGCTGCCGCCGGGGCCGCCGCAGCCATGTCGGCCCCGGCTGGTGGGCTGCGGGGAGCGCGGGGCGCCTGCCGGGG
>VXBO01005280.1:328822-341615 GCA_013400135.1 Rhinoptilus africanus
AAGGCGCCATTGTCTGTGAGGGGCGGCGAGGTGCGGGGGGGACCGGCACACACACATACCACCCCCCCCCGGCCTTTGTTCCGCCCGGGGCGGCTGTCAGCGGTGCAGCCGCCCCGCCGCCGCCCGGGGTAGGCTGCCCGGCGGGTGACCGTGGGGAGGACCCCCCCCCACCCCAACCCTACCCGGCGACGGGCGCCGTGGGCACATCCCTGCCTTTTCTGACTGGAAAGGCGGTGCAAAACGCCCGATTTGGGGGCTTTCGCCTTGTTCCGCGCCGAGGGTATGTGTGGGGATCGCTCTGGGGTACAACGGGCTTGTGGGTCAGGGGCTGCGAGCTGGCGGGGGCGGTCCTGGGTTTCAGACAGCGGAACTCTAGGCCAGGCTTAGTCTGATACAGCCTGGAAGCGCCTGCCTTCCTGGCAGTCCTTCATTCAAACAATAGTCAAAACTGAAACTTAATTAGGCAGGAAAGTGCTGGAGAGAGCCCAGCAGAGGGCTACAAAGACGATCGAGGGAACAGAGCACCTCTCCTGAGGGAAGGCTGAGAGACCTGGGTCTGTTCACCCTGGAGAAGAGGGGACTGAGGGGATCTCATCAATCCCCATCAATATCTAAAGGGCGGGTGACAAGGGGTTGGGGTCAGACTCTCTTCAGTGGTGCCCAGTGACAGGCCAAGGGGCAACGGGCACAAGCTGGAACACAGGAAATTCCACCTGAACATGAGGGAAAAAAAAAATTCTTTACTTTGAGGGTGGTAGAGCACTGGAACAGGCTGCCCAGAGAGGTGGTGGAATCTCCTTCTCTGGAAATATTCAAAACCTGCTTAGACGCGTTGCTATCCAGCCTGCTGTAGGTGAACCTGCTTTGGAAGGTGGGTTAGACTAGGTTATCTCCAAAGGTCCCTTCCAACCCCAACCATTCTGTGATTCTCCAAAAGGCAGTCAGCAAAGTGAACTTGCTTTAGATGCTGGATCACCTGAAAGCAAGCACCACTCCTGGCTCTGGTTTCACACCACTGAGAGCTTGGTTACTGTTGTGAAACTTACCCAATGTTTTGTTTGCAGGATGGAAGAGGAATTGGCAGCTCCTTCCACATCCACAGACAAGACAGACAGGTGAGATGGGGGTCAGAGTTGTCAGTTACTAAAGAACGTGAAATCTAGCGATTATGGAGTGAAACAGAAAGGTCACCCTTCAAATTTGTTGTTAGGCTTGAAGTTTAACAGATGTGGACGATGTAGATGCTGAAATCTGTGCCCATCAGTAGTCTGTCCAAATCTAGTGCAACAAAACTCTTTCAATACCCAAATCCCAGCTGTTGTTGGGGAAATTATCGATCTGTGAGTTAGTGCTGGGGAAGCATTGGGAGATACAAATGTGTGCCAACAGTAGTACACTTCTGTGGGCAGCTCCTCTTGTCCCAGACCGAGATGTGCTGGGCTGGACCTTCTGGAAACGGAGCTGTGTGAGAAGCGCTGCATTGAAACTGAGACTTGCATCTGTCATTTTCAAATACATCATGTTGTGCTATGAGAAGTCGTAACTTGGATTTATTCTTCTTTCTCTGGGTTTAGCTAGCATCGGAGTCTGATAAAGCACTGTACAGTACTCGTTGTGTTGGTGTGAAACTCTTAAAGTATATTCTTTAACATCCTTTTTCATATCAAATTACGCTACCCGCTTCTTGCCACAGTTGGTTAAAATTAGTCTGTCTGCCCTCATCATCAGAACTAAAAGTTGGTCCACATTTAAACAAACAAAACCAAACCCCACCCCCCACCTGCAGTAGTTCCAACTAGCATAATGTATGTAACTCCTATATAAAGCTGACTAGGCTTTGAAAGCGAGATATGAAATTACTGTGGAAACTAACAGAATTCTGTATCTGATGTATTTTTACCAACCCCTCCCCTTCTCCAGTATGGATGTGGACGCAGAATCAAAGAAACTATTGGGTTTAGGACAGAAACACTTGGTGATGGGAAATATTCCGGCTGCTGTTAATGCATTCCAGGAAGCTGCGAGCTTACTGTGAGTAGCAGAATGTTTTATGTATTTTTGTATGTCTTGGTTTTCAGCTTGACTATACTGATGAGGCTCATACAGGAAAGATTGATATTTTTACCTTACATGTGCTGCTGTATTTATAATACAACTGCAGAGAGGACAAGCTATTTAAATTAACTCAGATGTTGGACGATGCTGTACTTGGGGTGCAATTTAGACAGCTTTTATGATAGTAAGAAGGAAAAGAGATTTCATATTCTATTTCACAGTGTGTGGTTCTGATGTCTGTTAGCATGAAAATAATACGGTGTTAATAGTGTTACTTGCTAGCAGCTTGTTTACTAGTCGTGGTCAGTCTGAGAGTGATACACCTTTGGGTTTTAGATTAATTTGCTTTGCTGGATGTTTGAGAGCCACATCTAGCTAGGCGAGAGAAGCGTTCGTTGTTTGTTTGAAACCATGGAAGATGAGCTAAGAAACTGATTCTTCGTGTCCAGGAATCTTTAGCCTTTGAGTTCATGTATCAACATCTAAAGTAGTCGTAGGCAAATAATTCTTTGTTACTTTTGTAGGGGTAAAAAATACGGTGAGACAGCGAATGAGTGTGCAGAAGCTTTCTTTTACTATGGAAAATCCCTCCTGGAGTTGGCAAGGTATGCTAGCAGTTTCTCATTTGATTAAGAGAAATGATCAAATGATTATTGCCATAGCAGGATTTCACCCTCCTCTAGACAGGGTTACACTAGAACTTCATACATGCAAGGCTGTACGGGGTGGGATGGGCCATGGCACTGCAGCTTGCGCAGTTAAAATGGTGTTATTACAAGACCTAAGGGATAACAGGCTTTTGTTCCCTTTAGAATGGAAAATGGTGTGCTGGGAAATGCCTTAGAAGGGGTGCAGGTTGAAGAGGAAGGAGAAAAAGTGGAGGATGATTCTGCGTTACCAACTGTTGACGGTATGTAAAGCTGTCTGCTGTGTTGTGGAGGCACCTAGCTGTGTTCTCTTGGCTAAATGATCCAAGTTCACTCCACCCGTATCTTGGGTAGCCCGAATCATTCTGGTGAAAGTCTTAGCAGCCTGAAGGGACTTTTTTTTTTTTGTTGACTGAACAAAACCTCTAAAACTTCTGCAAGGAACTGGTCACCGAAAGCATGTATAAAGGGTCACTAGGTGTCTGTGTCCTGAAACGCTGCGTTTAAACTTGCTTTCTTAAGCTTCACAGTCAACTGGAACTGCTTTGTAACCTTGTAGCAGTACAGCCTGTGCAGTAGGACAAGTCTCCCTAAAAACTCCAAGAACAGTAACTATTTTATACTACTACTAGGGCTGGAGATAATACAGGAATTCCTGTCAATCCAGACTTTTAAAACGCTGGCGCCTCTTGCTTAGCTGTGACTAAAAACGCTACCGCGCAAAACTGCACACTGCTTGAGCGGCCGCTTGCAATAATGCAGTCTGGGGAAGGGATCTGCTTAGTTCAAGTTACCGTGTTGGTTGTGTCCTAATGCCTTGTACTTTGAAAGTGGAGCTTTTAGGAACGTCATCTAACTTGATGACAGACCAACACATTGGAGGGTCTGAGGGTGGTATTGTCAGTGCCCGTTAATGTCTTTATCACTAAACTCGGAGAAATGTTTATGCTTCCTCAATCATGTAGAAGAAGCAAGGGAGGAGTTGAGAGAACAGGTATATAACGCCATGGGGGAAAAAGAAGAGGCCAAAAAGTCTACAGAAGAGACTCCAGTACTATCTGAGACGGAAATCAAAGAGGAGGATGTTGAAATGAAAGAGATTGCAGAAGGAAAACCAACAGCAGAAGCAGTTGCTGACAAGGGCGTAAAGCCTGAAGAGGCTGAAGAGAAGATGGAGGATTCTGTGGAGAAAGAAGTCACTTCAGAAGAGCAGAAGCAGCAGGTAGCTGTGGAAAAGGAGGCTACCAAAGAGGAGGCAGCTGTGGAAGAGAAGGTAGTGGAAAAAGAGCAGAAGGTGGTGCCTGAAGACAAGGTAGCAGAGGCAACTGAGGAGGAGAGAATGACAGAAGTGTCAGATGAGAAGGCCAAGGGACCTGTGGAAGAGGCTGAAGCTGGAGAAACAGCTGTGGAAGAGAAGGGAGAGGTGGGAGAGCAGACAGCAGCAGAAGCAACAGCAAAAGAGGCAGCTGTGGAAAAGGGAGAGGCTGTAGAAGGGCAGGCAGAGGCAGCTGTGGAAGAGAAGGCAGTAGCAAAAGAAGTGTCAGCAGAAGTGCAGGCAGCAGTTGCTGTGGAGCAGAAAGAAGCTGCAGGAGGGGAGGCAGAGGCAGCTGAGCAGAAGAAGGTGGAGGAGAAACAAGAGCTGATAGAGACAGCTGCAGAAGAAAAACCAGATGGCACCAAAGAGACAGAGTCCTCAAAGGAAGCTGTGTCCACAGAGGGCAAAGATCCATCTAGTGACATGGAAGAAAAGGCTGAAGTAGCTGCTAAGGTAGAGAAAGAGGAAAAGAAAGATGACCTGATGGAAGAGGGTGAAGGTGCTAAGGTAGAAAAAGAAGAGAAAGATGACCTGATGGAAGAGGGAGAAGGTAACAGTGAGAGGAGAAAAGTACTTGTGGGTGGATGACTTGATGGATTTGGCTAACAATGAGTAAAAAGTGTTCCATTCAGAATTTTCTGTTTGCCTTAGAATAAGGAAAAGGCACAGTAAAGGGGCTTTTGAAGGATCTTGCATCCAAGTAAAGTTTCAAGGAATAGTGCATAGTCTCAGTTTCTCTAGACTAACGCTTAACTAACTGCAAAGCAAATCTTACTTGAAAGCAAACTTACAGCCCTGTGAAATGTGTAAGTAATGGCAGGCTGGTGGAGAATACTGAATGGATGTTCACTTGCATGCCTCTGGGTTTATTGCACTAACCTCCAAATAACTCGAAGCACAAGTTGCCTCTGGTTATGACCGTATTTTACATTAAAACAGTGGAGCAGAAAAATAGGAACATCTGAATATAAAACAAAATAGTAAATTTGCTTTTGGTGGGGGGAAGGAACTCTCTGTTTGAGTCTTTCTGGTGGCAATTGCAAGTGAGAATTTGGTTGGCAAAGCTAAACTTAATTTGCCCCAGAACCTGAAGGCTTATTGCTACTGTCTAGTACGATCTTCCAGCTGCTGAGATTTTTTTGATGTTCTGTTTCCCTGCTTCATTGTAGCTGTTTTCAGGATTATGTTAAAGTAACCCGGTAAAACTGGTACACTTTACTGAACCAGTACTTGCGTGGTCTTAGTAGGCCAGTGCTTTCTATTGCACAAGTTAATTGATGAGCTGGTAATTGAAACTTTCATTATCAGTAGCTCAGCTCTGCAGGAAGAGCCTTATTTCAGGAGTGGCAAATATTTAGACTAAATAGATCTGCACACTGGAAGGATTTGTACTCCTGGGTACAATGACGCTCAGAGTGCTGAAGCAGCTGCCCAACAAGATGTTTGGACAGAGTGTGACTAAACTTAACCTAAGAGTAGTTATCCACTCCTCATTGTCCTGTGGAAGGCTGCTTATGTACGCATACCGCTTCCTTTTGTTCCAACTCTGTTGGTGTGAGGACACGCTTGAACATCCTAGTCTGGTGCTCTGTCATTCCAGGCTCTTTCCACTACTTCATAATATTGACTTCAGCTTCCAAACATCTCTTCTCTTTTACCTTTGATCGAGCTGTCCTCATACTTCACAGGTTTGGCCCTCTCAGTGGTAGGTGTGTGCTTTTGGGGAGTTAGTCTATCTAAGGAGCTCGTGGGTTCTCTAGTCTCACCCCATCAAGCTCCTGTTATTCTGCAATTAGTCATTGGTTCTGAGACGGGAATTGTGTGACTAGTGCGCAAGTCAGCCAATATTCTAAAAGTTATTAGCCATGCTACTTCACTGCATGTCTTCCCAAAATGTTTCTACTGGTAGAATAGATCATGCAAGGCTCCTACACAGTACTAGGAGTCACATCAGTGCTACACAATAGCAGGTTTGTGAATAACATTGCCACTTCATGTCTGACATGGGAACAAGAATTCAGAAACAGTCTTATTTGTACACAGCTTGGCAGCTATCTTGCTGAAAACGTTTAGCTGTAGCATCAAGTCCAGCAACTGACCAGTGCCTCCAGGGCTGCTCAGGATCCCATGGCTTCAGTGGGACTTCACAATGAATTTGTGAGAACTGAATTCTAGGTAAGTTTCTGTTCTAGATAGCATGAAGTTAAACTTTAAAGTAGTTCCAGGCTACCTTAGTCCTCATTTTGTCTACAGTGCCAAACACTTTCAGCAAGATGGCTGCTGCTGCTGGGAATTTAATGTATCTGTACACTCTTTACATCCTGCATCTAACCTGTCACTGGAAGGATATAATATGTTCTATATAAGGCTGGATATAATATATTCTACCTGACTCCATGTGAAGCAAGTGTAGTAACAACATGTGTTCTCATTCACCTAATCTCCTTGTAGAGACAGAAGAATCTGAAGAGGAAGACAAAGAAAATGATAAAGCTGAAGATGATAAGGAGAATGAATTGACAGTGGAAGACAAGGTGAGACTGCTGAGCTCTGATATCGGTGCTCGTGGAAAAGTGCGGTATTTGTCTAAATGTCACCTTAATGTCTTTATAAAAACTCACTTGTATTTAATTTAGTCCTATGGAGGAAATTACTTTCAAAAACTGATTTTGACTGAAGAAGGGGCAGCATTACACGTGGTGCGCGTTGTATCTTGCTCAGCTCTGTAGACCTTGTCAGTCTACTGATAAAGGCAGGGGCAGGCAGGGAGAGTTGCTTTAGCTTGTCACTAAAGTTAGTTACTTGTAACAGTTTATACTCTGCTTGATTTCTTGTCTCACTGTATATTGGATGCACCCAGTTCAGTAAGCTGTGATCAGGATGGAAATTTCACGGGAAGTGTAGTGCTGTTTAAATTGGAGGTCTTACCTTGATGTAGCAATCAAAACACCTGGAGAAAGCCGAAGCCTGTTAAAGTGTGGTACTAAGTGTGCTCTGCAACTGTCTTGAATAGAATATCCGTCTCTGCCTCAGACTATTCTAATGAAGTTCAAAAGCTCATTTAAAAAATTAAGCAGAACATCAGCTACTTTATTTAGCTCTTGAGTCATCTAAATAGCACCTTAGCCAAAATCTTATTCTTAGGATACTGCTGGTGCTTGGTGCCCTGTTCTTTTTGAGGAAAAAAAAAAGTAAGGCTATATAAACTGACAATGTAAGTGTATGTTCCATTTAAAACACCTTCACTGCAGGCAGAGTCTCAGTTGATGCAATAACCTTTTCTGCATGTTCTTTTTTTTCCTTAACTTAGAGTTACTTAAAGAAACTTACTCTTTGACGGTACTGCTTAGAAACTTAGTGTTGATTGTAACCAAGTCACTTAACCTTTAATGCATTTCTAGTCTTTACAGGAAAGTGAAGAGGATGAAATTGGAAATCTTGAGCTAGCCTGGGACATGTTGGAGTTAGCAAAAGTCATCTATAAGAGGTAAAGACTGAAGTCCTAATTTGGACATCAGCTAGAGAAAGTCACTGCAAATTGGGGGTTGGTATAAGAAATTAGTGGATGTGACATAATCTGATCAGGATTTGAAAGCTACTTTTTTTCTTGATTTAGACAAGAAACAAAAGAAGCTCAGCTCCACGCAGCTCAAGCTCATCTAAAGTTGGGAGAAGTTAGCATTGAATCTGGTGAGTAACGCTAATTCTCATGTACACTTCCACCTCCTGTTCTTTTCCATTTCTTTCTATAAAATGAGTGGAGGTGAGTTAAGATTGTTAAGGTGAAAACAAAATACACTTTGTTTACTTATGATAGTGCAGCCATTTGAGAAGCTTTTGAATCAGTGGATGAACAACTCTGTGCCCTAACCATGGTTTTCCAGAACAGTGAAAGAAAGCTCTGAGTAAGAAGTAATGTGTTACTGGATCAAAATCAGCCTTGTGGTCCGCTTCATTAGGTGAGGTTTGGGTGGCTTCAGGAACTGAGAAGGGCTCCTTCCTTTTGGAAGTAGTGAGTCATTGAGCTCAATTGGAGGTGGTGGTGCCATGCCAGTACCAGAACACACATACTGCAAATAAAAAAGGGCTGATTTTCTTAGACTTTCCAAAATACCAGAGTATGGTCAGGGAAGATCCTGCTGTGTTATGCATGAGGAAAAAGGAGCCTGAAGCAAGACTCAGGTTCATGCTTTCTAATGTGTCTTATCTGCCTTTTTTAAAAAAAAACCCATATGTTTTAATCTCCTTAAATCCTAGTAGGGTGTAATATTCCCTTACGGCAAGCACTGGAAATAATGTGTCAGGTTTCTGGACAAGGACTACAGCACAAGGGTTGGGTTTTATGTCATTAGAATACCCTGAATGGAGAGCCTGACTGGGAGGTCGCAGGGGGCTGTCCTTCAGCTCTGGTTTGAAGTTGCACTCAGTTCATGGTGGGAGGTGAAACAACAGGATTTGTTTGCTGGTTTTGTCTTGGCTGCTTAGTTTACTCTGGTGCTGTAAATAGGCAAAGTACTCTTGAGGGAACTGGAGGAACTGGACTGCAAACGTTCTGAGGTGTGTGGGGGGGGGGAATGACAGTGTTGGACTGTGACCTTATCACTTGATAATCTGAAAGCAGCCTGTTGCTGAACTCAGCTACTATATTCAACAGTGGCGCTGTTTTTGGAGTACATAAAGAGCAATAAAACAGAGTAACGGAGTATGGGTTTAGATCTTGCTTGGATAGATGAGTGTGGTTTGTGAAGACCCTATGGCTTTCTCCTGCAGAAAACTACACGCAGGCCATAGAAGAGTTCCAGGCCTGCCTGGCCCTGCAGCAGAAGTACCTGGAGGCTCACGATCGCCTGCTGGCCGAGAGTCACTACCAGCTGGCACTGGCCTACCACTACAACAGCCAGTTCGACGAGGCGGTTCTGCAGTTCGGTAAATCCGTAGAAGTCATTGACAAGAGAATGGGTAAGTGGATTTCTGAAACTGCCTAGTGCGTGCGAGAGAGAGCTTTGACAAGTCATAGCAAACTCTGTTAAACTGCCCTAAAAGTAGTTAGATACGCTTTGTTACCTTGCTGCTCAAATGTTTGCTGGTCTGAAACTGGTAACAAGCTATATTCATAGCGGAATTGTTGAAACAGTGTAATAAATATAAACAGTATAAACAAAATAATACATGTATTTAGCAGGCACTGGCCTCTGTGGATATCGATAACTGGGTGGCTGCTTTGTCTTGATGTTTTTGCCATAACTGTGTCACCCCAGCGATGCTTACTGAGCGAATAAAGAAGGCAGAAGGCGGGTCCCCTGAAGATGAGAAGGAGATTGAAGAACTGAAGGGGCTGCTTCCTGAAATTAAAGAAAAGATAGAAGATTCAAAGGAGTCTCAAAAGAGTGCAAGAGTAGCTGAGCTGGCCCTGAAGGCAACTCTGGTTAGTGCGTCCTGCTGCTTCCTTCTGAGCAAACATTCTCCTGGTCAGGCGTGAAGTAAACCCGTAGTAGGAAGGGCTCAGACTTGATGGTGCAGATCGGGGCTGGTGATCGCTCACAAGTGATGCCGGGCTGTGATTGTGAGCAGGGAACTGAGGCAGCTGAGATCTAAAGAGAGCCTGGTCAGTAAATACCGACATGAATTGTTCCAAACTAAACTGGAATTTGATGGGCTTCTACAGCAATTGAATGTGTTGGGGCTGGAAGTGCTAGGGCAGCCAAGTGTGAGAACAGGCTGAGTGTTGTATCGCTGCACGAGCTTCTCGTCCCTCTGTCCTCTGTGTAAGCGTAGGAGCCAAACGCAGCGTGGAGACATGAGGGAGTTGGCTTTTCTATCCCTTTGTAGCTGGCATGTACATTTTTGTGTGAATACATAACCAGAACTAGTTCTGCTATTTTTCTTCCGCTTTTTCTTAAGGTTGGAACTACATCTGGCTTTGCGCAAGGCGAAGACAGTGGTTCTGTTTCCACGGTGAGTTGATTTTAGAAGGATGTTGAGAATTCCTCTCTGCTCTGAGGATTACTGTTCGCTGTAACTTACGTGACAATGTTATGTCTTGCAATAGATTCCAGTAAGAAAAGCAGCTGACGGTTCATCTCAGTGTGTTACAGACATCTCTCACCTCGTCAGGAAAAAGGTGAGTCTGGAAATGACTGGTCGAACAAACGGCTTGTTCAAGTACCACTGGCTTGCTTTGTGTCATCCGAAAAAGAGCTTAAAACTTTTTTCTTAACTTAGTTCTATAATGGAAAAAAAACACTCTAAAAGTAAAACCAGAAACAGCGGGTGAAGCTCCTTTCCACTGGGAGCCAATGGGTCTGGGAACCATCCAGCCTCCAGGAGACCAGTTCCTGGCGGGTCAGTGCCCAGCCTGACCCACGCGGGTTTAACTGAGTCCTGTGGCTTCTGTAGCCTTCTCTGAGCAAGTGACCTCCTCTGAGGACCTGCAAGAGGGGCAGGATGGCCTACAGGCCTTGAAAAAAGGGCAAGCAGCCAGGCTGAGTTGGGTTCCGTTCTTTCCAAGTGGAAATGGAGGATTGGACTGAAAAAAAAAAAAGCCAGTCTAATGGTAATAAAATGTACTGAGCGTTAGGTTCTTTTAAAGGTGTGTGTGTCTTTCCTAGAACTGTTTGCAAAACAGATAAAATTATCCTTACGGGATCTTAGCATTAATTCCGTGTGTGGCTGTGGCCCAGCCTGCCCTGTGTTACGCTGGCCTCTCTCGGCTCAGGTTTGCCTGGGGGGGGCTTTGATCTCAGGTGACTGTAAATGTCACAGATGCCTTAAACGCCCCCCCTTAGCTGTTACCTGGCTCAGCGGTTGCATGTTTCCTTGCCAAAATGGAACTAAGGATAATGCAGCACCACAGGCACAAGCAATGTCTTCCTGGAAGCCCTTTGTGGTTGCGGCCTCTGCTCCAAAGCTTCACGGCTTTGGTTGAATCCTAGCACTTAAGTACCTGTCCTGAACCTGAGTAGAGGTTGAATAGATAATGCGCAGTGACATCTAGATGCTAACTTTCTTTAAAAAAAAATTAATTTAAATTTTAATTTGTGCACAGTGAAGACTAAACAATTTTGTCTTCAGAGGAAACCAGAGGAGGAGACTCAACAGGGGGACAATGAAGCTAAGAAATCCAAACCAGAACCGGCCGTCAATGGTGGTGGTGGTGGTGAAGCGGCTCCCAGTGGAAACGAGGTTGCAGAAAAAATGGAAGAGGAGGTGGGCAGCTGAGTCAGGAGCCTGGGCCGTGCTCGTTTGATTTCTTTGGCCTCTGTTCAGGCATGGGTTTGTGCCTGGTAGATGTACTGGTTTTGCTGCCTGCTGGTCTCCACAAAGCTTCCCGGATGGGGTGGGGAATATTCCCCGGTTGGCAGGATGCGTGTTGTACCGCGCTGCCTGACACTGGGGGCTGGGAAGATGCCGCTGTGGAGACCTGCGGCCTCTGGGGTGGGACAGAGACATGTTCTGGGTCTTGGTGTTGGGCTCGACTACAGCCTGGGGCCTTTCCCCAAAGTATTTTGACCATTCTTGGGCTTTAAAACTTCTCACCTGGGCTACAATTGTTGATGTTCTGGGATAGTGTCGGGCTCTGGAGACCAGCAAAGCGTGAGCAGTCAGTAACTCTTCAAGTTACAGAACCCTTGAGCTGCTGCATGAACTGGTGCTGTCAGATGCTGTCTTGGCTTTTTTTTTTAAAAAAACAAAACCTTTTCTTTTCTTTTAGACAGAGAAAAGGCCACAAGCAGAATCAGGGGCTGCAGTTGAAAGCACAGTATGATAATTCTTTAACCTTGGACACTCCTCCTTACAAGGAAAATGGTTTTGTATATAGTGTATTTTTTCACTTTTTGGCAACTTTTTGTATGACTTCAATAAAGATTGTAAGCAAATGGCCCTGGTCTTGACCCTCCTGCTGGTACGAGCTCTGGGTTCTTCTGGTTCCTGGGGTGCCTCCAGCAGCACAAACGTGCTGGGGAGGGCTGATAAGAGCTTGTCTGGCCCTGGCACCCCTCGTAACAGCCGCGGCCCTGCTTCATCCCTTTTTATGTGGATGTTTGTGCGGGTGGAGCTGGAGGAGCAAGGGCTGACGGCTCCTTACAGCGCCATGGTTGACCTGTGTGTGCCCAGGTGGGGCTGGGAGCCAGCTCTGGGACAAAAATGCCGAGAAGCAAAGAGTCCCAGGCTGAAGCCGTTTATTAAATGTGGGGCAGAGTCTCCGGCCCAGGGGAGGAAATGCCAGCAGGGGTTCGGTGGTGCCTGGGGCTGAGCTGTGGCTTCTGTCGAGGCTTCTCCTAGAAAGGGCTTGGGGGGGAGAAGGCAGGGAAAGGAAAAAAGTGGCTGTGCCTCCTCTGCTGGCCCTGGAGCCCTCCCTGGGCCAGGAGAGCTGTGGGCCCTGTCCTGGGGTGAGGCGCTGCTGGGGGGGGGGATGCTGAGCTGAGATTCCCCCTTGGGCCCTGCCTGGTGCTGCTTGTCCCCTCCTGGGGGGGACCCCAAACGCTTCCCCCCACCCCAGCGCTGTGGGGTGCAGTGACAATTATACAGCTGGTCCCACCCCCCCGTCCCTGCAGCACACAGATTTTGCTGTCCCTTCGTCACAGTTAACAAAGCCCCAATTTCCCCCTCCATCTTGCAGAGGGGACAAGGGGGGGCCACGGGGCGCAGCCCAGCCCCAGCTCACCTTCGGGCAGGTTTGTGCTGCACCGGGGGCTCCCGAGCGGGAGGAGGGTCTTCCAGAGCTGCGAAGGGGGCAAGGGGGGCTGCGGGGCTGCCTGTCCCCAGCGCCGCCTGG
>VXBO01005280.1:342446-379741 GCA_013400135.1 Rhinoptilus africanus
AATGGGGAGAGGCGAGCCTGGGGGGCCCACGGCTCCCTGGGTGCCCCCCAAAAGAGGGGCGCAGAACCCCCTGCGTCATGGCTGATCCCTGCCGTGTCTGTGTCCCGCACCTCAGCCCGGCTCACCCTCCGTCTGCCGCACGCAGCCGTCCAGCCTGATCCCGCAGGGGCCCTGGCGGCCGGCTCGGCTCCAGTTCCCCCGGCTTGGGGTGGGGGTCCGTGGCCGCCCCGCTCCCCAGCGCCGCCAGCTGCCGGCAGAGCCCTGTGGGAGGGTGAGGGGGCTGCAGGGGCTCCGCGTGGCCCCCAGGACCCCATTCCCCAGGGGGTCACTGCACCCCACAGGCCACCCCATCACCCCCAAACCCCTGCCAGCGCTTACCCTCCCTCTGCTGCTCCAGCCGCTGCCTCTGGGCACGGATTTCGGCCACATGGCGCTGATGGGCCTCCAGCAGCTCCTGCGGCGGCTGCCCGTGTCCCCGCCGGGGGGCTGGCGGCCGGGCGGGCTCTCCCTGCTGCCCCGGGGGTGGCAGAGGGCAGGAGGGGCCGGAGCCCAACAGCCCGGGGTGCGGGGTCGGTCGTGTCTCCACCGGCAGCCTCCTGGAAGCCGGGTCGGCCACATGGAGCAGGGCCCGCTTGCCGGGGGTCAGCACGTCCCCCAGGGGAGCCCCCCGCGCTCGCCCCGGCCCCCGCTGTCCCCTCACGGACGGTGGGAGCCCGGGAAGCAGGAGGAGACGGTGCGGCTCAGCGCGGGCCCCACGCTGGGACACCTCACAGAGGCAAACGGGAAGGAAAAGGGGGAAAAAAAAAACCTGCTTAATAACATAAACTTTTCCAACTTTGGCAAAATAAGCACAGGGGGCTGCCTGCGTGGTGCCGGGGGGGGGGAGGATGGAGGGTCCCTCCCTGGCTGAGGCTGCCCCATCCAGCTGCGGTGGCTGCGACACCCCGTTCCCCCAGCCCAGCACCCATCCCAATCCCCGTCCCCGTCCCCGCACGCCTGTGCCAGACCCGGCTCCGTGGTACCAGGGCATCCCACGGCCTCCCCGCCGTGCCCGGAGCCCCCTCGGCAGGCGGCAGGTCCCCCCCGGGGAGGCCATGGCCGCTGCTCGCTGCGGTCCCAAGGCACAGCTTCTCCTCATGCGCCCAAAGCAGCGGCCGGGAGCCGAAAGCCATGTGGCAGCGGGGACAGGCGAAGCCCCCGGCGCCCGGCATGTGGCACTCCTGGAAAGCACAGGGAGATGGGAGTCACCTGGGGCTGCCACCCTGCCCGGGGACAGGGGTCCTCCGACCGCGCACGGCCCCCCCCAGGGCGGGCTGGGACGCGCACACAGACCTGCTGGCGGTGGCCACGGTGGCTGCGGTGTTTGGAGCCGCCGCTGCTACGCTGGGACGGGCGAGGGAGGGGGGCCGCACCCCTGACCCGGGCCGTTCCCGCTGTTTACCNCCCCCCTGCCCGGGGACAGGGGTCCTCCGACTGGGCATGGCCCCCCCCGGGGCGGGCTGGGACGCGCACAGACCTGCTGGCGGTGGCCACGGTGGCTGCGGTGTTTGGAGCCGCCGTTGCTACGCTGGGACGGGCGAGGGAGGGCAGCCGCACCCCTGACCCCGGCCGTTCCCACTGTTTACCACAGGCCCTGCCTGGAAAGGGGGGGAAAAACGTCCCTCGGCCACCGGAGCGATGGACAAGGGAGGCTGGGGGAGCCCCCAGCTGCTGTGCCCAGCCAGAGGGTCCCCCCTCGGGCTCCTCCCAAGGGGCTGCAGGTCACGCTTTGCCAGCGTTCACAGCTCATCGGTGATTTTGGATAGAAATCCAGGAAATCCAGGAAAAAGCTGCTGTTTGACCGATGGGGATTTGCTCCGAGGTTCTCTCCAGAAGCCACCTCTAACACCTTCAAACGCTTCCCTGGTGTTAAACCTCGTGCAAGCCCCAGGGGGGCCGGGCCCAGAGGCCAGCGTGACATGGAAAGTGCCCTCGGCACACACCGGTCCCGCTCCGCTTTCCCCCACCAGGCATGTTCCTTGCTCCAGGCGGGAATCATTTTGCCATCCAGTTTGCCCATTACAAGTGGCCACCAGCACGGATTTGATGTGAAGAACGTTTTTAAACTTACCCCATTTCTGGAGAACAATGCAAATACATCTGCATAATTTTTCACTTAAATGGCCGTAGGAAGCTACGTTATTAAAGAAATAGATAAACTTTTCCAGACACGTTTGACGGGGCCAAAGCAGCAGGACCTTCAGAAGGAACTGGATGATCTGTGAAACGTCTCACAGGAGACCTGGCGCTTCCCGAAGCGCTCCTGGGAAGACACAGCAATGGGAGGTTGGCATGGAGATGGCAGGGATGAAGGAACACCCCTCACATGGGGTCTGAGGGCAGCCCCCACATCCCGCTGCCAGTGGGAACCAACAGCACGAGCAGAACACTCACACTTGGTGCCCGACAGCGGTCCCTTGATCCAGATGCAAAGATTCACAGCCAAACATTGTAATTTATTTATTATTTTTTACATCTCTCTCCTCTCTGCCTGGCCAGGAGTGGATGAAAAAAGACCCAAGGACAACCTTGGGGGAACCCCCCCCCCCAACCCCGGTCAGTGAGACCAGGATTTGGTACTTGACGTGCGATTCCATCCAACCCCCTTCCAAACTGCACAGCCCACGCCGATGCCTTCCAATGCAAAACACTCGTGTACAAAAGCTGAACTTAAAAAACCAGACACTGAAATAGCTTAGGCCACAACCGAGTTGTTTGTAAAATCCTTTTTAATCTAATAGAAATGTTTTCATGAATTTTTTTAAAAAGATTTCAATGAAAACAGCTTTGGATTCAGACATTCCCTTGCCACGTTGTGAACATAAACAGCAGCATTGCACTAGGAACAAGTGACACCGACCAGTCGAGCTTCACCATTTTGTATGAAGCGGAGGAAAAAAAAAAAAAAAAAAAAAAAAACACATTTAATGTATGTCAGGAAATNAAACTGCTTTAGTGGAAGATAATTTGAATGATTTTGTTTGCTATTTTTTAAAAAACAAACCCAAACAGGGGCTATCATCTCACCATTGTTCTCCTTCTCCCTTCTTAAAGGAAGAGTTTAGCTCCTGCAGTCTGAGCGCTACAGCAATGTTTGCCAAGTGGAAAAATACAGCGGGAGAAGAAACTATTTATCCCCAGTGCTATTAAATCCCCAAAGTTGCAGGTCCCTTTAGAGGAAAGCTTTTCTTACATAAGAAAGACAATTAGAATTGGCAAACTGATGCAAAATATTTATTCCAAGTTAGTTATTTTTGATGCAGTAGTTTTTCCCCCTCATACAGACTCAATGTGATAGTCACTTTTTTAAATCTGTAAATAATGTTATCAAAATAATCTTAATCTTTGAAATCTCACAAAAAATTTATATTTTACAATCCACCCTGAATATCAAGGCTGCAAGAAGAAGAACACAAACAATTCCTATATCCAAATATTTTACAGCTGTACCCAAAAAAAAAAAGAAAACCACAAACGCCTGGTTAAGTGATGAAGCTCCCCGAGCCGCCAAAAAAAAATAAAATAAAATAAAAAGTTCATGTTATTAGCATTAATTTAACATAATTAGAACTTCAATAGCCATTTTGTCATTGACAATGATTGTTTTAGCACACTGTTACCGCACGGCATGATGTGATGCGGGCGGCACTGTTAGAAGCTTGCTGTTGCAAAGATCAGTCAGCCACTTGTGTCCTGCTCACAAGACTGAACTTGTGCACTGCCCCACAAGGGATTTTTGTCAAAATTTGCTAGCTGCACAAACTTCTATTAAGCATTAGGGCAAAACCAAAAGAAAAAGCTAAAGAAGCCAATTTCTCTCTTCTTTGGGATACAATTATTTCCCTTGTGCATGAAGTATCAACAACAAAAGAAAAAACTGAACAGACTGGAGACAGAATAAACTCTGTTTAGTTTATACAACCCCAAACACGTGTTGAACTATGAACTGAGTTTATTGGGTTGGTTTTATTTATTTTAATTTTCTTGTGCCCGCTTTCAGGCATCGTCATCTGACGTTTCGCTGCTACTAGTTTCTGTGTCTGAGTCCTCAATCTTTGTCTTAAAAGTGCTTCTCCAGTGGAACAACAGGCTGGAGCCGCGGCCCTGAAGAAATCCATTCTTCCCAAATCCGTTTCTTCTTCGCTGTAGGAATGAAAGCAAGTTTTAAAGCAAGCAAAAGCACAGAGAGTAAATGTCACTAACCGTCTGTGGACACAAATTGTATACTTAAGTGTCTACACACGCTCTGCGCGGATAACGCAGAGTCACCAATCGCACTAGAGTCTCACTGCAGTTCTTTGTCTTCTCGAACGTCCTTAAGAATTACGCCACAGAAGAGGTGTGCATGAGAAGGGAGAGGGAGAAGAGCCATCACAAGAGCTGTAAACATACCTGCTCTGATTTAATTTGGAACTCTTTGAGCTCATCCTCCGTGAGGGGCAGGTAGTTCTCATCATTTTCAGGATATTCCTGCCATCCCATTTCTTTCAATAACCTGATTCACAGAGAAAATAAAAGGGACACGGGAATTAAAGCAAAGGAACAAGGGCAAAGCAGAGAACATTTTGTCCATGAAGCACAAGGTTTTTTTATTAATTCACTCCTAATTCACCAGGGAATCTTCTACATTAGAGACCACTTCAACAATGCTTCGCATTTCCACAACAGTTTTCAATGTCTTTTACAAATATTTAATCATCAGCAGCCCTGTACAATGGGTAAATAATTAGCCTGGCAGAAGGACAGCAAGACAGGGATCTGAAATTCTACCCAAGGACGCTGAAGGAGGACATGAGGCAATCAAACCAGTATCGCAGCTCAGAATCTCCTCAAACTTACTATCCGCTTACACCAGATGCTCACACACTGCTTACTCAGTGAAGCAAGACACAAACCCAGATGCTAGGTAAATATTTTCTTAACTCTCCTCCGCTTTTACAGCATTTAAAAGCGGCACGTGAGTATTCTAAGTGCAGACAGAAACAAAGCGGGGTGTGTGTGTGTGTGAGGGTGTATCTTCAGTCTTCACACCATTCCATTTAGGACACCTGCTTGGACATGAACCAGAATCACGCTAGGTTCATGCTGACTCCCAGTGTGGGCAGGTAAATAACGAGGTATCATTAACACACAGGGACGTGGCACTAGAGAAGCACTTGAATTTAATTACAGACCTTGGCTCACCTGTCATCAATGCTGTGTTTTATTCTCAGTAAGACTCCACCCAGTCCGGCACTAGTCACGGAGCCCACACACCTCTAGCTCAGCACACACAAAGCTACAGCTGCTTCCCAGAAAGAATGTTTTCTTTGAAATAGTTTCTCCTCACACAGTCCAAGGACTCGCCCTCCTTTACTCCAGACATTTTATTTTGCCATTTACTCACCTGTGTTCTGCTTCCAATGAATGAGAGAGATTTTCCCCCTCCTCCGGCAAAGGGAGAGAAAGACCATTCTGATGGCAGTTCTCTTCCCAGTTTTCCTTTGGTTCTGGTGTGCTGTTGCTCTCCATCTAAAGCAAAATAAAAGCATCAAAGCGCGCTTGCACAGACCGTGCCGACAGCACTGCTCCAAGTTCAAGCTTCTGCTTTCAGAAGTAAAGTCAAGCCTTCACCTTGAGTCAGTGTGTTTGACAGACTGATCGTGGTTGAAAGCAACTTCTGCTTGGCCATGGCAACACAACATGGAAGACATTTGGTGGACAGCACTGTTGTGTCAAGGGATTAAGTGCTGGCATTACAAAGCCATCATCAGTGGCTTCGGAGGGAGAGTAAGAAAACTGCGAGAATGAAATACTCCTACAGATGGCCTTTACGTACACATTAAGCCACAGACTTATGCATTTAGAGGTCTGGCCAAGCCTCTGAGGCTTGAGCCACTATCCTGCACCTGAATTCAGTGACAAGCACTGAATTCAACTCTCCTGGGGACGTAGTTTGACAAGGAAGTCTGAAAACAAGTTAAGATGTTAAAATATGGTACTGTTTCACTCCTTAGAGAATCCTTGCAAAAATTTGGATTACCTTCACCATTTGTGACCTTCCCTTTCTACTGCATTTATTACTTATCCATTTGCATTTCACCATGTCACGATCTCCCTTCATCACTACTCTGCTGGCATCTGTGCCAGGCCAACGGAAGTCATTCCTTTCCTCCTCCAGAGCCTGAATTACATACACTGCCCTCTTTTTTTTCTGTATCCAAATCCTTAAATACATAATGATCACATATACAGTAAGGACAGCGATCTTACGTCATCCAGCTTGTCACATTCTCTGTTCTCTGTTATCTCCCCATTCCTATCATCTTTCAGTGCCTTCAGGAATTCGCTCTTTTTATCAGTGGTACGGCGCATCAGCTTCGTCAAGCGTGAAGAGCAGATCTCGATGGGAGGGGTGGTGCTGGAAGGACTCTAGACAAGGAAAGTAGAATATAGAGACTTTCAAACTGTGTTGCTGGCAAGATGGGGGCCTCTTCAGGGTCTGTGCTTACACCTTTCAAATGCCCATCAGTTCTTTAGCTGGCTCTTAAGCCCTCAAAAAAAAAAATTTAACATCAAGTTCCCATCAAAATATTGGCATTGCACATTCACTTCTTCCCTTACCAGCACATTATTCTCCCACCTATTATTATCGACTCAATTTTTTTTCTTCCGCCAGGAGTCAATTCATATGGCCATGAATGCATTTATTTTGTTTCTTGGCAACATAACTCTCAAGCAATGCTAGAGTCTACAACAGAATATTAAGACAGAGAACCTCATGCAGGACTCCTACCCTACAAAAATTAAGGAGATTAGGCTCAGCTCAAATTTGTGTCTTAAGCCATCCTGACAGACTCTACCCTGAAATTAAGCTATGGGGTGGTAATCTCCTTTCAGGGAGCGGTCACATCCTTAACCAACCACAACTGGATGTGAAATAGGCAGCTGCAGCCTCGGCATCCTCCCCTAAAGAGCTCGCTGCCGATTCCTTGCCATGTACACTCACAGCCCAGATGGGTCTGTGTGGAGCCAGACACAGACAAGCCTGGAGCCTGTGGGAAATCTGCCCAGCTCGATTAATGAACCCAAGGTAACCTCCCCTGCTCTTCCACAGTGTTTAAGATTCCTTAATTATCTTGAATCTGTGAATCAGGCATAAGGCACAACAGTCTGCATATTAGCAGTACCCCAGCCATGACACTGCAATAAAAAACTCTGCTAACCAAGACGAACTTCCAACTTAACCTGTTCCACCATTTTGACTGGACACACAAAAGAAATCTAAGAATGTTATGTGAAAGTTGTCGATGTCTTAACCTTCTGCTCATACATTAGAGTTCATGTTTGGCTACTTTAAGACAACGAGGAATTTAGGATTTAGTCACTAATATGGATAACTAACTCTAGAATCTTGCATGCAATGCTTTTCTTTTCCTTCACTTACTTGCTTTGACTTTTTTCTCAGTATGAAAACAGAGTAAAATTTCTTAAAGCCTGCAGTGTTTTCCTTCCCCCAACACTTTTTTTTTTTAAAAAACTAGGATGGGAAGGTTGCAAATTCAGGATCTTCAAAATGAATCTCCTTTGCCAAGTATTTTTATCATACTCACAGTGCTCTGAGCAAAGATCAAGGGACTAAAATATTTAGCAAAACAAAACCAAGGCAACAACTGCTGCTTATATTTCTACGGCCTCTTGCACATGGAACACTGGTGTGCAATGATGCCTTTCAGGCAAGTGCATGCTGAAAGTGACGTCTTACAGTAAACATTTCTCAGGTGGCCTTTTCAGATTTTGCCCAGTTCAACACAGTAAGGAACAAATCAGCAATTGTAACAGACAAAACAAGTGACTGTGAATATTAGGATAAGAAGACAGCACAGTACTGAAATTAAAGCTCTCAACATGGTAATTAGTTTGACTGCAGTGACAGAAGGTAATAATGAACAAAGGAGACAAACTTATGTGTCTTCTGGTGACTTGGAATACTGTACTAAAGCACTTGAACTCTGCTAGAAATAGCCATTTTAATGGCACTATGTAGAATTGCTGAGGTACTAAAACTTAATTTCTACACATTAGGTGAAGCCAGTTGCAGTTAAGGTTTAGAAACAACAGAGTCCTGGAAGGGAATTAAATTCTACCTCGATACTGATTTTATTCATAAATTTCTGTAGAAAACTTTATAATACTAAAAGAGAATGTTATTATGTAAAAGGATACAAGTAGTCATTTTTTGACATATTTTCTAAAGGTAGGTTTAGCCCTTTGACTGAAACATTAAGGCATCTCTCAGTTTTGGAGGTTTTTTTTTCTTTTTTTTAAAAAGAGCACTATGCATCATCTCAGGTTTATTCAGCTATCAGTCTGTTTAACAGGGGTGGCTAGTCTAACAGAAGAGTCATGTTGTATCATTTTAAGAATCCAGACTGCATCCTAATTTTTACCTTAGACTGGCTTGTGGTGACACGGTGCCAGTGCTAGCTGGCCACACACTGTGGTCTCCTGTGAATAAAGGTGCTATTTCCAACACTTCTGCAGGAGGAGCATCATCCCCATTTCAGAAATAAAAAGCAGAGATTACTTGGAGTAGGCCTGTGGAGCTGGGATTACAGTAGTATCTGCTGGCCATGGTCCTGTGTTTTCATACTACATGTCTCCAAGAGATTCAAAGAAAAGTGTATTACAAGTGTTCTGGGAAGAATTTTTTTAAGCCCTTTTTGTTTAGTTGATTGATGCTGGTAATACAAGAAGTATTAAAGGAAGTACTGCTTGTTCTGGGGAAAACCCAGCTGCCTACTCCTGCTGTCAGATTCGTATCTGACATCTTTGCTGACTAAAGTTTCAGGCAAGACCTTCTAGGGTGGGGGAAGGTGGCGGAATACAATAATGGAGGCTGCTTGCATTACTACTGTATGATATAAAGTGAATGCCCTTCTCGGTATCTACCTGGAGGTGAAAGCCTATTTAATTTTGCACACTTATGTCACAAAGGTGTCCACAGTGTGCAGTGCATTACACAAAAAGGAAGGCTGTTAGTAGCACCAAGGACTCAGCCTGAGGACAGACAAAAGCATGAAAGGGGAAAGGGTTACAAGGGTTATGCTTGTTAACTATTACTTTTAATGACTGCTTTTCCACTCAGCAGCAGCCAAAGCAGAAAAGTACAGGCTGTTGCAAAGTAAAGCCTGCAAAGCAGAGACTCAAAGATGAGAGAGTCTTATTTTAGAAGTAAGATCTGTAAAGGAAAAGGACCAATGCATAACTAGAAGAAAATCCACTGTTACACTTGAAATGCAAACACGCTCATTTCAAATTATGTGAATAGGTCACTTGTCACAACCTGTTTTATTTTTGCTCTTTTTACATATGGATCACAAACCTGTTAAACTTTGATTCCCAGGAACAGAGGAGAAAAGTTACTCAGTGTCACTTTTCTATTAAGCTTTGTGGAAATTCAAGCTCCACACCAGCATTTTGTATGTATGCTATAAAGAGATGCATAGAAACGTTGAGCAAACTGTGTTTTGTCACAGTTACTGCTGAAATGTTAACAGATTTCTGTACAAGGTTCTCTCCATACTTCAGATCCGAAGCAGAGGTAAGTCAGTTTCCACCTCTACTCCTTCCAACACCAAAATTTAAAACAGACCCAGTAGCTGAAAACGCACATAGACACTTTAAAACCCCTCAACCCTCTCAAGAGCTCATTGCTTGTGCTGTTGCACTCCTAGAGAAAGGAAATGAGTCAGATTACCCTCTTTCCCCTTCTGCCCCCCCATATTAAAGAACAGCATGGGAATCAGTTTACCTATCCGTTCACATCAGCTCTTGGTAACTGCACTCTGACAACACCAAGCCTACACATGTCTAGTTACGCAACACTATTTAAAGCATTAGTACTTTTTTTTTATATTGGAGGGAAATCCTAATACATTCAGACAAACAGCAATGGCTTTACATCCATGTAAACCATATTTTTATTTCTTTTGGCGTATCAGAGATGTGGCAGAACATGCTATGAATGCACAAGTGAGTCATTCTTCAAGGGTGCAAAGGTAGGTATACCATCTACAGAGAGGACCTTATCATGTTTAAACTAAAGTAGGTGATAGTGATAAGAGCTCCCACCCTATCCCCAAACCTAATCTCTTACCTCTTTGGGAGAGGTGAGGACTGAGCCACTCGCCAGTACCGCTGGTTTGGTTACAGACACTGGACTGGTAAAGGCAGAGTCACGGCTAGAGGAAAGCGAGCCTGGTTTATGTTCACTTCTGTTGGCTTTCCATGGACTTGGCTATATTGAAGAGAACACAAAATACTGGACAGTAAATGATAAGGCACAAGAAAGAGTTGCTTGCAAGTAATAAAACAAATAAACAAACATTATGTCACCTGACTTTTTTTTTCCTCCCTCTCCAAGAACAGTCTCAACAAATTTACCTTGACACCCATTATTTTTCCCCCATCTTCTTCTATTTTCCCCAAACCACACACAATTCTGCTTCATGGGCTCCAGTAAAACACTATTAGAGCTCAAACAGAAAATCCAGCATTGCTCTTCATTAATTGGAATCACCACTGAGTAATGCAAAGCATCTTACAGCTACCCCACAGATGGGAAGTAAAAAACCCCAATTAAATTCACATTTCATATGGGAACACTGTATGTCATAAAGAAAGAGTTTGCATCATTTGATAGGAACTTCCCCCGTGCAAGGAACAAGCACATCAAGGAATATTTCTGTCCAGGCCAAGAATACATATTATTTGTTTCCGAGGGCTCTAAAAGTGTCCATCATTGCACTGATTTAGCAACAAAAAAAAAAAAGACAAGAAAAAAAGAAAAGAAAAAAGAAGAAAAAGCAGCCAGTTCATTAAAGTGTATGAGCACTTGCTGTTTTGCTCTGGATACTCTCTGCAGTATCCCTTCAAATACAACGGCGATTTGGCTGAAAAGCAAAGAATTCAAGATAAGTTTCTGTTACTTGGAATGTTATTATTGAGTCTCTGTTATCAACCAAGGACAAACACTGAAGTGACAGTCTTAACAAAAAGGATCCTAACAAGAAACTTGTATCAAGTAGCACAAGAAATACACCTGTCAGAGCATTAAAACATACTGGTTCCTTTGACCTGTTAGACTTCTGATGCCAACTTCAAGTCATGAGCAAAATAACTCATGCACAAGTGGGATTCACTTAAATCTGAGATGCAAAAGAACTTGCATTCTGCAAGCAATGAGAGCAGAAGCCATTATTTCAGTATGTTCTCACTCTCCATTGGGTTCTTTTATTAATTTTAGAATAAATAAATCAGTAGGCGAGACCATCAGCATGATTCTTCCATTCCAACTTAAAAACAAGAGCAGCCCACATTATTGAATGGATTATTCAGCACTCACAGTACACATTCCAAACATTCCCTTTGAACCCAGAAAACATCCCAATTCATGCGATATTGCCTGGTACTAAAATTAGGGTGCAGAACTACTTTGACAAAAAGTTTCTTTCCGCAGATTCAGCGGTTGCACTGTTCACAGATACCCAGCTCTTGGCAGCCGATTGTTGTTCTCCCAGCTTCCACAAAGGGGCAGCTTAGACAAAATCAGACAGAACCCTATGGCCTTCTTAGGGAGGCTACTAGATCCAACCACAACTGGAGAAGAATATCAAAAGGAATCGTTTGCAGATTATGACCTTCATGGACTGCTTGACTGTGAACAATTAGCCATCTCAATTAGCCAAGACAGAATGCACTTGTTCCACTGCCACCAGTCCTTTTCAATATTACTTGGTACAACTTAACAAAAACATTTTTCATTCAGTTTGCCCGTGACAGCTTTCCAATACCGCTGACTTTGTGAAAAGGGAATGTTCTGACCCCTCTACTACTTTTTGCACGGCAATTTCTGTACAACTTTCTAGAGTCTTCAGAACAATACATCCTGCCACAGCGGCTTTATGCCTGTACCTTTAAAAAAAGGCATCATGCACAAAATTTTTCTGCCTACAGATATGCTGATATCGTACCTTTTACCTTTGCTAATGGTTACCATTAACAAAAGTGCTGTTGATGACACCAGCAGCCAATGTGATAAAGATTCTTCCTGTATTTGTCAGAATTTGGCTTGAATTAAGAGAAACTTACAAAAGAGAAAGAAGCACTAAACTTGCTTTCTTATAAGAAGTTATTAATCTTTCCTGTTTTGCTTTTACCTTTGAAGTGTGTGAGATTAATCTGCTCTAATCACAGGGAAGATTTTGTTGGAATGTCGCAACCAGCATTAGCAATTAATAAATCGTAGAACTCAAAGTATTTGGATACCTTTTAGAAGAACAACCTAGCTAATAATTTTCTTTAGCTTCTTAAATACTTTCACGATCAATCCTACAATGTTTCTAGGGCATCCATACATGTAGATTCTCTGGAGAGACGGGCAAGATAAAGCCTAGAACTAAGAAATAAGGAAACTACTTGTTTTTTCAACACTCCTGTATTTCTTTCAGTCTAAGAATTATAACACAATACCATTTACTTTTCCAGGTTGTCTTTAAGGCTCAACTAAATTAGAGCTAAATTGCAGGATGTTACAATCTAATCTGATCTTAGCCTCAATTGTGTTTTAAAGCACATCAAAGTATTGTAACCCAATAAAGATTTTTCAAGGTAGTCACGTGAACAATTCAAGCACATCGTAGCACACATTCCAGTTCTCTAGATTTGCTTGTTTTGTGTAATTAAGATAAGGATTTGTCTAATGCATGAGAACACACCCATCCAAACAGACATTAGTATGGTCAGAGAAGAGGTTACTTCTCTATATGGACAAGACCAAATGGCATTTCAACAGGGAACAATTTCAGTAGAAAAAGACCTCAACTGTAAAGGCCACTACCCCAGAAACCACTGTATTCCAACTCCTGCTCTTTGTTAGGGGGTTGACTCCTTTGTCAAGGGAGAGAGAGATCTCCCCTGATCTGCACTTTACTACCTTGGTTTGAAACCCCTGTACCTTGGAAGGAGGAGCTGCAGGTTTAGGAACCAGATTTTTGTAGACGCTTGGGACAATGGTGGTGGCTTTATTGCCATTTGCCAGGTGAGAAACAGGTGATGTAAATGCAGCTGAGAAGGCGGCGGCAGGATCCTCTTTTGAAACCTTTTTGATGACCAGCATCTTGGTAGGTTGCTTGGCACTAGGGGGGTTTTCTGGAAAAATAAAACAAGAGAGATTCTGAAATACAAACGTTCAGTTTCACAACAGCTTCAGTAGCTGCTCCAGTTTCTCCCCTCTCAATCTCAGACGCTACACTTCTGAGACTACCATCAGCTGCTCTTTTGTGTCAGCTTTGAGCAAAGATACCGGATAAGGATGTAAAAGTCCAATCTTTTTTCATTTAACCACAACAGCTCCCTTGACGCTGAAGGGAAAAACCTACAGTGACATCAGCTATCAGCCTTCCACCATACCACAGGAATCAGAACAGGTATTAGCATCTTTTCTGAGCAGCCATGGACCAGCATTGTTAATTCACTAACAGAGCAAAAATACTTTGCATAACTTATACCTCCAAAGACATGGTGCCTTTACAAACAAGCACAATTAATAGTTCTTAGGTCAAATCAACACATTTGCAGGAGGAGAACAGTTTTAAAACAGTAATATATAAGCAGCTAAAGCCCCATAAATGGGCTGTCATTATTTTCTGAGCAGAACAATAGCTATCTGACAAACATGCAAAAAGAATACAATTCAGTACTATAGCAAGAAGTGTTTTTGAGGTTTTTTTTGTATTTGTATTACTAACAGTATCTAACCCAACTAATCTACCTACATTCTAACTAGAGATTAATGAACATGTATTTAGTTGCTAGAACTGGTACCTTGTTTCACATTTTTTTTTAAAGGCATAGATTCGCATACCACATCAGAATCAAAAGTGAGCCTGTTCTGAGTTTTTAAAAAAATACGAAATGAATCCAAGCCACAGAATTACAAGTTTTGTGGTATTTCTAATAGGAAGATCACAAGTCAGGAACTAACGTCTAGTTCACTGAAATTTCGGTCCTTCCAAGCGATGTCTGCGTGAAATTGTAACTGCAGTAAGATAGAAAGCAAATATAGAACAGGGACATTTACTGCCACCAGGAGCTTTTTTTTTTTTAAATGACAAGACAAGCACAGTTTCAAGTGGGCAAAAAGGCCAAGATATTAGTGAAGACTGTAGGAAGAAAACAACAAAGGAAAGTTGCAAACTGTATGCTTCACTTAAGTCTTTAAAATCTCTTTGAGTGGAAAAAAAATAGCATTTAAACAGTGGTTACAACTTTCTGCTTCAGCCTCGGCGTTCTGTACAGCGATGTAAATACCTTTACCTACCCCATACTCCAGAAGGTGTTCCTAAAGGTTTGTTCTGGTTGTTGTGTCTTCCAGCTTCTGGATTCAAAGATGGCTGTAAAAAGATAATGCAAATGAGTGTATCATTATATCATACATAACAACAACAAAGTCAGTATTAATATAATATTACGCTTCTAGGATCCCAGCGCACAGGTAGATTCCTCTGAACAGTACCTGAATTAGAAGAGTGCTTTGTCACAAGACATCTGAAAATCAAATCTATTCTCTTTAGCTTCTGCTGTATTTCTACCACATCTATCAGAGGGTTCAGGATAGGCCCTTTAGTCTACTACTATACAATGACGTATATTTCACCAACCAATACACACATAAAATATTTAGGTACTTAATCAGCATCTCAAAATATAAAACAGAACCCGCATCATCAGTATATAAAGAATCTAGTTCCATTTCCCAAATATTTTTATACAATAATTATGCATTAACCAATTAAAAAACCCCACAAACAACCACAACCCCAAAGCAATACCAGGCTCCTAATATAAAGGAATAATGATATATATATCATTTATATATACATTTACTGACAAAAAAACTACATGTAAATTTACATTAAGCTTCAGGCTCCACTCTTGAGGACAAGTACTGCACACAGACTCAGTGCTCTCAGCAGACTTACTTTTGATTCAGTATCAGAATTCAACTTAGTGGAACAACTAAGGACATGACCAAGCTCAAAGCAGAGTAAAGAAAGTCTAAGCGTTCAATGACAAGTGTTCTTGATTAGCTATTCCTCTTCCCCTGTCCCAAATAACTTCAGTTCAAAATAAAGCCATCTTTTTCCTCTTTTTACTGAATTCTTCATATGTTAGTTACTATGGTGACAGCATAAGTCTCTAATAATGAGCTTCTGAAATAGTAGGCATTCCTGTTCTGTAAGAGTTAGGAAAAAATGCCACACCATAGCATAAATTCCTGCCTCAGACCCTAGAAATACCTCTGTTTCAGTGCTTCATTTTTCAGTTACAGGTCAATTTTATAGCAGGGGTGCTCACACCAAAGGAGAACTTTGACTCATAGCCTGTTTGGCAGATCTTTCAGGAAAAGCGTTGCCACCATCAGCCACACCGGCTTAACAGCTACATACTTAACCGCAGTATACATTAGTTTCACCACTATGGCAAAGACAATACAGGAGTTATTTAGCAAAGCTTGGTACTAGACAGTGCATGACATTATCATCTTAAAAAAAAATTGGGGGAAGTAATTGCAGAAGAAACAGCCATGTAGTTGGGGAAAGGCACTCGTCAAGGCACTGGAGAATGAAGTACATGAAAGAAAGATTTAGACCAGAACAGACTACAACAGTGCACAGTCGCAATTGTTACAATAACTTTCTACATCTCAACAGGCTTTTGACAGCCTAAAGAACAAGCTTCCAGAAGTCCTGAATTACCGTATTCCTGAGAAATCAGATTAACAGAAATCTACACACAAGCTTTATCACTGCTCTCCAGGTGTTAACCACCCTGTGATGCAGGCTGCCACTCCCAGCAGAAGCAGCTGAACAACAGCATGCAATCACTCCCCAGGCACTTCACCGAAAAAACCCAGCATCTTAAATTAAACTGGCTCTTGTGGCAATTTAAGTGTAGACTCTAGATTTTGGCCTGAAGTAGCTATGTGGCATTCATATATTTCACTCCAACTCTTAACTCCCTGAACAGAAGCTGTGCCATCAAACTGCCACAACAATTTCAGCTAACAGCCTTCCAGATAGAAAAGCTGAATAAGAGAGCAAAAAGCTCAAGATGACTATCCGCTCAAGTGTGCACACTGTCACCAGAAACTGGAAGCAACAATGGCTTTAGCATTGAAGATGAAGTCAGAGGAAGTGCATTAGGTGAAGGGACTGAGTTACCAGAACCATACAAGACAATATTGACCTCATTACACTGGTCAAGAGGAGCCTAGAGAGAAGAAGAAACAAGATGCAAAACCCCAAATACATGGTCTGATAACAATAAAATCCTCATAAGGGGACCGGAGAAAAAAAACTTAAATTGGCAAGAGAAAGCAGAAAAGGTGTGTGTATCTTAAAGTATTCGCATTAAAGAATGCACGTGGTAAGGATGAAAGCTGTAAGACTAAATATTATTTTGTAAAGTTTGGAAAACTAAATTCCAGCAAAAATAGAGTCAGGATGTAACAGACAATACTGATAACACCACGTGAATCAGAATGCTGAATAAGAAGAAAGTTGATGAATTGGAGACAACAGTAGAAGAAATGGCTCAAGAAACCCTGATCCACAGTTTAACAGAGATAGAAAAATATCTCTGATAAAAAAATACTGTTCCAGAAGATTCAAGACAGATGGGTTGCAAAGGTCTGAGCACATGTTATGACCAAGCTTGGGAAGGTTATCACAAACACCAACATGTACCAGAATGCAGGAGACAGGAACAGCAGGCAGACTGAAGATAAGCTGAATTGATGTACTTTGTAGCAAAAAGAAAAAAACAAAAAGGCTTTGTAAGCAAAGCCACAAAGTCAGTACAACTGCTCTTCCTGTGGCAGACGAAAGGTGTCACCTTATGGGTTTTGCTGAGGATCAGGCTTGTGTGTTATAATGCTGTCTTCAGCTCACAATAACGATTTTGCAAAATACAGTAAAGTGACAAAACCCATAATCCAACAGGTTGCCAAATCCTGAGGACTCTGGGTACCAATTATCATCCTGTCAGCACTGGAACAATTTTGTTAAATCTGTTTTGATCTGAAGCATGGAATGAAATGCAACCCAAGGTCCTCGCCACCTATCAATGCCAATTAAAATGAGATCTGAAAAGCCCCTTCTCACAGCTGCCACTTCAAGTGAGAAGCTACACACTTACAAAGTCTTCTTCCTCAAATTGCAACTGCTCTTTATCTTCCTTCTTCTCTTCCCTGGATTCAACAGGCAGCTTTTCTTGAAAGGCGGAACTTTTCCGAGAATGGAAGTTGCCATTCCAGTGGCGATGAACTCCAGTTCCTCCTCCACCACGCTGGTTCACACCATCATGGCCCCGTGAGGGACCATGCCAGCCAGGCTGACTGCCAGAAAGCCCAACATGAGCTCCTTTAGAAACACCAGAATCTACAGAATCATGGCGGAGAAGGGACGGCTGATGCCAGCAGTCTAAACAAAAGGAGATAAGTATGCAAACAAAAGTCAACACAGCATGCAGAATATTGGAAATATCAGGCTGTTCTTCTTGTTGTTAAGTCAACATTCGCTAAACAACTACTAAGCCAAACTTATTAAGCTACTGTGTGATTATATCAGAAAACAAATCAAGCTACACAATGCACGTACAGCTACCACAGAAACCTTGTAAGGCCTGAGCACATGGCGTGGGAGAAGAGAACAGCATAAGTTTCTTATTGGATGTTTTGAAAACGTACAGTTTTGGAAAATGTTGTTTATACTGTGCAGAATTCTTAATTCTGTAGAATATTCCAGTATGTTTGCTCTCAAGCTGCATTTTGATCCTTCCTACTCACCTCCCGCAGTTCGGAGGGGCCCATTATTGAAAAATCCATCAGAAGAGTTATGTCTCCTACGGCTCACGCCAAAGCGGCCTTCTCCCCGTGGAAGATGCTCTCCATGTTTCTCAAAGGTGGCTGCAGGGGACTGAAGAAAGAAAGAGGTGATGTAACGAAGTGTTCCTTAGGGCACTCCAGGAGCCTGTCAGTCCAGCAGTGACATTTTGTCAATCCAAACCCCACATTCCTGTATGAGTTTTCAATACAGCATCCATATTTGCACTGCTGAGCCAATGACATCAACAATCACATGAACCCGACCAGAATGGCAAACAGATCAGCGTATCCTACACAGAATCAGAGCAAATCTAACAAACTAATCTTACCAGCGGCCTTTGCAAACACATACTTTCTGCAAAGTTCATTTAAGAAATTCTGTGATACATGGGCGCTCTTTCACTCACTCCCTCTAAAGACAGAAGAGCTGACAGCAATGGAGGACCCAATCAGTCTGATTAAAATTCAGAGATACTCAATAGCACTTTTGGGATGAAACAATTATGATGCTGTAGAAACCTTAATGCTCCTAGCATTAAGATTCTAAACAATCTTCACATTTTCTCATTTATAAAAAATTCAGAGGTTTGTTTTAAATGGATCTAATGTCCTGAAATTACTTTTGTCTTCTCATATTTAAGCATGGAGGTGAAAGCTGTGTTCTTACTTGTTCCATTAATGTTGTCCATCATGATCTGCTTTGCTACTAAATTATTTTTTTTCCCTACCACCAAGTAGAAGCAATGCAAATTGTTAACGTCCTAAAACAGATTTCCTGGGTCAACCTAAGCTTCTTCCAGAACCACTTTTAGAAAGATGACAGGCAAACTGCCCTCATTTTAAGGTTGCAAAAAAACTAATGAGTATTTCTGAGTTAGGAGTTGGAGCCCAAGGGCTTATCATCAATCTCCTACACAACAAGGGTCAGATTATTTTCATAAATCAAACCCAAATTATATTCTAAATTGTAACTAAGTGGCAGCTCAAGTCTTGACTCCCACAGATTTAGGGCCATTTCTTTGATGATGTTCTACATGGGATCCCACTAAAGTTTCAATGCAAAGAAACTGAACTACTTCCATGTCTGAACACAAAGGATGCTTCTCCGCTGAAACAGGAGGAATACATTTGTTGAAACAACGACAAAAAATATTTTCACCTTAGTGAGTTTCCAAAAGCCTTTAAAAGATACATAAGAAGTTAAAATGAAATGTCTTAAGCTCAGCAAAACACTGGGGAGATTTTTTGCTTTTAATTCTTGTCATAGCTGTAAAAGAAGATGATCTGTATTAATGTTACCTTGGTTGACTGTGGTGTTGAGAAGTTAAGCCAGGCAGGAACAAAGTCATGCTGCGCCATTTAGGTCCAGTGTCTCCCTTCAATAAAATGAGGCATCAAACCTCATGGCCAGGATCTGTAAATGAAAAGAACATTCCCCGAACGGTCAACTTTTTCAAACTGAAATAATAATACAATTTATTTCCCAAAGCTTGGCCTATATGAATAGGAGGGGAAAAGTGCTGTAGTTTTTCATATTACACTTAAGCATTTTTCCTTCCCGCTGACTTTGTTCCTCTGACCAACACAGGTAAGAATTTGAACATTCCCAGTTACTTCCTGTTTACAATTAACACACCCATGAAATTCATGATAGGATGGGTGTGGAGGTGAGAAGAAAACAGAACAAACAGCATACGAAAGTCATACAATGCACAGATGTGTAAAATCAAGACATAACAGAATTTGGGGTACATTCCTTCATTACTCATTGTCTCGGTTTATAAAAGGGTGATCGTGATCATTGCATGTTTTATTCCAGAGGCTGTAAATCAAATATGATCAAACTGGTGATGATGTTAGAGACACTGAGAGAAGATCAGAGACCTGAAGGACAACCATATAGCAGCTCTGGCACCCCAAACTTAAAACTGTATCCAGATGCACCAACTTCCACAAACCAGGGAATATGCTATGCTGAAACTGCTTTCACAGCTAGAAAACCAAACGGTTGGGAACAGAATACAAGCTGGTTGAAGGATCTTCAACTGAAGACCAGCTGAGGTGTCTTACTGAGGAATCGGAAACTGAATTGTTCTTTTCAACACAGCATAGCAATTTCCACTGCTCAAAGCAATGAAAATTCCATTATTGCTCTGTATAACTGAATTCTCCCTTTTTGTGGAAGGTTCTCCAGTTTACCATTTTGCTTTATTTACTTACTTTAATTTTATCTGTGAACACCATATAAGCAAAGAAAAAAGTACCTATGATCACTTACCCTGAGTTTGGCCTCTGCAGTCCAATGTCCTCAGTTTCTGTGCTTCACTGATCTTTGAGTTCCTTCCTTCTCCAGTATGCTTTAAGGCCAGCCTTGAGGCAACAGTGCGTCTCAAAGCAGAGCACAAGAGGCCGCACTTTGTGCCAACTGTGCCCTTCACCCCCTCAGCTGCTCATTTTAACCTCTCTTTGCACTCTCACTACAAAAAAAAATACCTAAGAAGGTAATTTATATTAAAAAAAAAAGCCACCACCACGTTCACCTCATTAAATTTCCTCTGGTTGTGGTAGTACAGAAATCAGCCTTTACATTACAAAAAGGTTTGTCAAGTCTGCATGACAACATTCAGAGCAACACCATGGTTAATACTGAACAGATACACTCAAGTCTGCTGGATAATTCATGATCTGCAGCAGATCAACCTGAACACTGTGGAAAAAGGACGATGTTACATAAAAACGTTTGCTCCAAATGCTGAGATCTAAACAAGAAGCATCTGCCCGAGTGCTCTTAAAATATAAACTTCATTTTTATCACATACATCTGCTAAAAAAAGGTATAGTATTTTAAAAAATGAATGTTAGGATATACTCTGGTCTTCACGTAACTTGATTAATGCTCCAACAGAGCTAAGCACTACGTGATATAAAGCTCAAAAGCAGGCACAAATTTCTATCTCCCCGATTTTCACCATTTACATGCTGAAACATAGATCATATGAACAAAAAAATGCCAGTTCAAAAATAATCTCTTCTACTCTATTTTTTTTGTAGACTGGGTGCTGCTTTTAAAGGGACACAAATTATTCCACAAGAGCTTCTTGTTCTACAGTGGAGAGTTCACTTCTGGGTCGTAGTCCTCTTCCATCAAAGAGGTGAGACAGGAACTGTAGTCACTATGAAAAACAAACAAAACCCCATCAATATAAGCCTCATAAACATGACAAAGTATGACTAGAAAGAAGAATAGAAGGAGAAATTAAGCAACTATAGTGCAGGTGCCAAAAGCTATTTGATCTCCAATCAAAACAAAAACCGAAATAATCTAATAAAAAAAAAAAAGTCCCTGAAAAGGGCATTTTTGCTTTTAAATGATCATTTCCCAAATTTAGTTTACAAAAGGGCAATAGAAACAAGCTGAATCAGAATAAAGGGAAGAGTGGAGAAACTGCATGCAGCTGATGAAAGGGATTCCACACTTCATAGCAATTTAAAAACCTGCTGCTAAAATAATAAAGAGACTCTAGGCTGCAGGTAGGCTCGGCCATTCCACGTGCCTCATCTCCTCTATGCACCCACACCATTGCTCATCTGCTCCAACACAGCCAGATTCCCCTTTCAAGAGACTCAGGATATTAATACATCCAGTATTGCATTAACCCCTCCACAAAAAATACCAACAACAAAAAACAATTGAATTTTTCTGCTGTGGCCTCTTTTTCTTTGAACAATCTTACCGAACCTTACCTAAGCAAACAGATAGGTTTACTGCTCCTGAGACATCTGAAAAGTTTTGTTATTGTTTTGATGCCATCAGCTGTTTTTCATGATCCCTTCAGGCATACCTTATTATGCCTTTATATTTGACTTATCAGAGTTTGTTTTCCTTGTTTGAATACAGTTCCATTCTTTGATCAGTTTTCATTTTTGTTACACTTGTTATGCCATTCTTTACTGGGCTAAGCATGTGTTTTAGGTTTTTTTTTAAATTTTTAAGATGGTTTTGATAGAGGCTCAAAATAAACATGCAAAGGGAATAGTAAAAAAGAAAAAAAATCACCACCTTTTCATCCTCTGGCTCATTCCCTTTAATAAGCCCCCACATTTTCATATCTTTTTTTTTCTTTCTGGAACTAGATGTTATTGTTGTTGTCCTGGTTTGAGCAACACAGGACTAATTTATCTTCTAATGCCTGGGAAAACCGCACTTTTGGAAGACTGTAGTGTCTGAATTTGTGAAAATATTTACTTTATAGCCAACTATGGTATGCGGGTTTCAAGGTCTCCGTGTTTTCAAGTTAGCCAGGTGCAGGGATGAGGAGGAGCAACCCAGGCACTTGACACAGGATGGATTATTTCATACCATGAACACCACATTCAACATAAATTAGAAAGTCTGCAGAGACGTAGTCTCTTTGCTGTGATGGCTGCCATCCTCAGAACCTATTGGCCCAGTGCTGGACCCCTGAGCCCTTCCCTTCCTCCCAAAGCCACAGTGCTCACAGTGTTTGACACCTGACGTCCACTGCTTTGGATGCACAGCTTCCTACTGATAGAATTGGCTAAGTATAAACTCTGTATATTTTATATTGATATCAGTATCGGCTCTTTAGTGTTATTAATGTTAATTATCTAGTCTTATTCTATTAAATCTGTTTATATTTCAACCCTCAGGTTTCCTTGTTTTTCACAATTCCCCTTGCTGGGTGCGGAGGGGCCAGTGGGTGACAGAACGATTGTCTGAACAATGATAAATTGTGGGTTCCTCAAACCATAGCAGTAGTGTAAGGGAGTTTGGAAAGAGAGAAACATCTTTGCACCTGAGTTGTGAGCCATGATCACATTTCTGGAGGTAGAACAACAAGCAGCCTTACCACCCCTGCAAACTGCCTGCCAAAATGAAGCAAAACCAGAGTGGACATGGCCAGACAATACTGTCCTGAGAACTTTCTGAGTATCCCATCCCATACCACAAGCTAGTAAGCGTGTCACACTGCAAACGAAAGTGCTAACCTATCAAGACCTATTTTTACATTAAAGAATAATTTTTCAGTGTGTTTAGGGACATGCTGCAACATCTGCTGCAGACAGAACAGTCTTCCCATCACACTGAACCCAGCACAGGTACAGAACTCCTTTAGATGTAACCTTCTGAGGCTTCTACCAAACGTTTGAGTAGTACATAGAAGATAAAACAGGGACAAAGTCAATGCAAGTTGAATATATTTAAACAAGATTCGTTACCCTCTGAATAAATATGTTTTTCAGAACAAACTGCATAGCAATTAAGCCATGTCAAACTATTGACAGAAGCAAGTCATATAATTTAAGAAGCTGATTTAATGAACGTTAAGAATGATTCACAGTGATGTCAAAAATGGACCTAAGCAGCGCAAAAGCCCACACAGAACTATTCTCTGGATTTAAGGGTATCTAAATAAATGCACATCACAGAATTACAGTTCTGAAGTAGGAACTAGGTCTGAGTATACAACAAAAATAAGAACACCACTGAAGTACAATACCCAGGTTCCACTTCACAAAAAAGATTACCAGTAACTTTGGAAAAGGAAATGGAAAAGGAAAGCATATCATCAGTTTGCAAAACTTGTGGTGCTACAAGACATCTTTTTACATTTCAGCACAATCTTTGCAAAACCCCAACCNAATATATATAATAAATATATATCTGAATATAATAAATAAAGCAAGAGGCTTAAATTAATCTCCACCCACTTCTCTGCAGGTAGCGTACAGAAGGCACACTTCAGACAGTAAATTCAAAGTCATGTCTTGAACCCTTCCAAGNGTAGTGTAAGGGAGTTTGGAAAGAGAGAAACATCTTTGCACCTGAGTTGTGAGCCATGATCACATTTCTGGAGGTAGAACAACAAGCAGCCTTACCACCCCTGCAAACTGCCTGCCAAAATGAAGCAAAACCAGAGTGGACATGGCCAGACAATACTGTCCTGAGAACTTTCTGAGTATCCCATCCCATACCACAAGCTAGTAAGCGTGTCACACTGCAAACGAAAGTGCTAACCTATCAAGACCTATTTTTACATTAAAGAATAATTTTTCAGTGTGTTTAGGGACATGCTGCAACATCTGCTGCAGACAGAACAGTCTTCCCATCACACTGAACCCAGCACAGGTACAGAACTCCTTTAGATGTAACCTTCTGAGGCTTCTACCAAACGTTTGAGTAGTACATAGAAGATAAAACAGGGACAAAGTCAATGCAAGTTGAATATATTTAAACAAGATTCGTTACCCTCTGAATAAATATGTTTTTCAGAACAAACTGCATAGCAATTAAGCCATGTCAAACTATTGACAGAAGCAAGTCATATAATTTAAGAAGCTGATTTAATGAACGTTAAGAATGATTCACAGTGATGTCAAAAATGGACCTAAGCAGCGCAAAAGCCCACACAGAACTATTCTCTGGATTTAAGGGTATCTAAATAAATGCACATCACAGAATTACAGTTCTGAAGTAGGAACTAGGTCTGAGTATACAACAAAAATAAGAACACCACTGAAGTACAATACCCAGGTTCCACTTCACAAAAAAGATTACCAGTAACTTTGGAAAAGGAAATGGAAAAGGAAAGCATATCATCAGTTTGCAAAACTTGTGGTGCTACAAGACATCTTTTTACATTTCAGCACAATCTTTGCAAAACCCCAACCTCCAATTTAGACTGATGTACAAGTCTTGCACACATCATGCTTGCACAGTTAGCATAAATTAGGCCCTGCTGATCCGAAAACTTTCCATTTGTTAAAGGACTGGCCACCACATCATCTCAAACCTTCTGTCAAGTATCTTGGTTCTTCTCTAACCTTTATTCTGAAACAATCTCACTCGTGGGTGTCACAGTTACTGGGAGGCTCTGCACTGAGGTTGCAGTAAACAGAATCATAGAATCGCTGAGNGTGCCAATCCACTATATGACAACACCGCCTGCAGCTGGCTCTGTATTTCGGTAGGCACACATACTGCTCTTCAGATAGCACCTTCCTGTGCAGGTAGTATCACAAGAACAAGGAATGTGACATTAAAATGCAATACCTTTTGCCAAAGCAAAAAAGCTTGCTGTTAGATGAACTGTTATAAATTATACTACTACTGAAACCCTTCAGTCTCCAGGATTAGCCCACGTGCCAGGTTTTACAGCCCTCGCTCACACACACTCTGAATCCTGCCCAACACTACACCTTCAACCTAAGATGACTTCCATAACCTACCATACTACTGACAACAGTAATATCACAAAATCATAATGGGCAAGACCCAAAGTCTCTTAATTACCTTCTCTGACAGCAACCTACAATAAATTCTTAAGGGAAAAAAAAGTGCAAGAAGAAGAGTGAATAACATCAGGGCTCCCAGGATGCTTTCTCAGGCTTTGAAGCCAGAATTTGTAATACAATTTATTACCAGTCTGTACTTCTACGTAAATCTGTTGAATTTTTTTGTTTTTAGACACATTTATATATTTTTGCCTCCCAAATGAGAGAGGGCACAGTTTACTTGTGCTTTGTGTAAAAGTTGGTTTGTGACTGTAAAAGCATCAGCCTCAATTCAAATGGCTGTTTTCTTGTGCTACCAAAGCGCCTGACCACATTCTATTCAGTTTTTCATGATAGTCATGAATTTATACATGATATATGTACTCATCAAGTCATGCCTCTTCCAAGTGACGTCAGACTATTTGTGGAAACTTTCTGAACACCTTTCATCACTCTTACTAGCCTTTACCATATCTTTTAGATATAAAGTCACCAAAACTGCATAAAACATTCAAGATTTGGGAGCATGACAGATGTATACAGTGACAAAACTGTGCATTTTTTAACCTTTCTTCCTAATATCGAACACTTTTTTTTTATTTATTACTATATAGAACAGAAATGGCCTCTGCCAACTACTCAATAACGAATAGAGCAAAGATATTTCTCAAAGTATAGGTGGGGTCTGCTTTTCTCTGGTCATGTGCATGAGCATGTGTGTGGAACAAATACGCATTCCCTGAAGGCAAAGTTCCCAATTCTTCCCATATTGCATTTACAGTTCAGTTGAACTGGTCTCTGGTTCACTATGGAAAACAGCAAGGACAAAGATCATCCCCAGTAGCCACTCCCAATCCCAGGAAAAAAGCAAACAAAAGTGCTCATCAATGCAAATTTAATTGATTCTCTCTCTCTCCTTTTAAATGAGTTCAAGTTTGAATTATTTCTGGAAATAAAAATCAGAAAAAGAGAAGATAATAATAAAAAAAATCACTAAATGTGATGTTCTATAAAGGTGAAGGGACCTTTCAGAACAAAATTACCTTTGGTGAAGAAAAAATGTTGTCTGTCAACTACCCCGAAATATTATTCCACTGATGAAAATGAAGTCTTTGGCAAGTAATATAAATACATAAAACACTAAACTCTGTATTGGCACTTGGGTTCCACCTGTTAACAGTTCTAATTAACCTTAAAAAAATAATTGTAATTATCAATTTTTACATGCTGTATTAAAAATGTTTTAACTGTTATTCCATAGCAACCTCTGTTCATAAATTTGTTGTTACAAAAGTACTTTCCCCCCCCCAAGTTCTTAAGCTTTATATCTAAAATATCCTTTACCACGTTGTTTAACATGCAAGTGGAAGAAGTGATATTTGTCACAGAGTCGAATAAACAAGTGAAAGTTCAGATGCTTTTTCACATCGTCATATCTCATTGTGCATTTGTCTAAACAAACACAAAAAGTTTGACATGAAAATGGAAGAAATATTCAAACATATTCAATATAAAGAAGAGCCACAGACCTATAGTAAGGAACATATAGTCCAGGATAAAACCCCTCATCCTTTAATACACCATTAATAAAATGTTCTCGCTGTGTTACAGTTCAATTAGTTACACAGTTGTTTTAATCCTCCTGTTCATAGAATTAACTTTATGTTTAATTTCTACTCCTGACAGACTTAACCAGAGTTAATCCCTAAACCAGAGAGACTTTCTAAAGCTTTGACTCTCAAGCTGAGCTTTACGGATACTCTTGACAGTAGGAATCAAGGAGATATTCAGTATGCCAAGACCTGCATCGACCAGAATGTAAGACTAAAGACATAAGCTAATCAAGGCCCCTGAGCTGTGATATGAAAGTACTCACTGGGAATGGATCAAGATGTTTCAAAACTCCTAAGAAAACGCACAGATTAGCCTTATCAAGAGTGCATTTTTCCTATTACTTCCTCTTCCATCTCCTACCTTAGCCTACCACTGTGTAAGAGTCCGATGGGATGACGAATCTGCCCTGAGATAAAAGTTATAGCACACAGCCTCTCTGGGAATCCCTGGAACCAGGGCTTCTAACCTTCGCTCACACATTACGTACCGCAGTGCACATTTCTGTAACAGACAAGTTTTACTGCATGCTTTTTCTGCCTCGATGTTCCTCGCAAACCTCCTCAGGTCCCTTCACCTCTGCTGTCTACCTAGAATCCTGTTAATTACATTAATTCCATTTCTCATTTCCTGCAACAGCAAATCACAAAGACTTGGAGCCTCTAGCAGAAAACCAGCATGAAAGTAAACTTTTACCCTTCGTTATACATTTATCCATCCAGCTAAGAGCAGCTATAAAAGGTCACAGGGAAAACATCTGTGTATACCCACCACAGTTTCAGCTCACTTCACTGCATTTCTATGTATTTCTATAAATAGAACTCGTTTACTTAAAAAAAAGTAAAGATCTGTTTTTCTAACCGGCCAACTCAATTAGGGATTTCAGTAATATTCCTAAAGATCAGATGTCAGCTGAGTTGCAAAAGCATTCAGAAAAATTAGCGAACAATTTAATGGATGCATAAGGCAGAACAGAATTTACTTCCCTCATCAGTTTTCTTTCTGTGCAGCTCTTTTAAAGTTATTTAGTCAAGCAGATAGGCCTAAACATACACAACAGACCTTTCCACTTAGTTGCTCTTCAGAGGAGAGTGTCATTTAACAGGTGTATGTTAGTTTATGATAAAGAATTAATATCACATGCATTCACTAAAATACTGTATCTTTCTAATAACTTTTGATTCATTCAATACATGCACAGAAACAGCAAGTCACCGCCTGGAGCCCAACCTAGGAGGAGTCAAAAGCCATGCTGCTGCTTTCCTTAAGGATATCAAAAAGCCACACATGAAATTTCATTACCTTGTTTTCCAAAAAAGCTGAACATGGCTTGGTCTTACTATTACTAGAAACATTTTATTGAATAAGATAATCATATTTGGGTACACAGCTCTTTTAAAATAATGTAATTATAAATCTTTATTCAATCTTACATGCACTATTAGGCCTTACTATAAAATGCACAAGTGCAGCATTACTAGGTTCGATAGTTGTTATAACAACTGGTGAGCTATGTCTTTACAAGCAGAGGTCGTTTATTTGCAGTTAATGGCACATTCACCTACATAAAGTATCTACAAAACAAACTTTTATTTTGCTTTCAGATTCCATTAATACAATTGTCTACAAGACCGAAACATGGCTACCTTTAGAGAGGACAAATGTAGATGTCCCAGAATGGCATGTACAGCTGGTAGCGCTCACACACGTGAGGTATTATGCACCAGCATAACTATAATACACATCTGCCACGGTTACTTGTTTCTTTACATTATATCACACGACCAGCCCCCCAAAATGGTTACTCGAATATAAAGAGCAGTTCTATTAATTAAAAACACTGTGGAAAACATTGTTTAAATTGTATTTGGCTGCTGAAAACCCCAGCATCTAAAAAGGCAAAGCATCACTCATGCAGGATTTTATGGTATCATGGAAACATGAGTCAATTAAAACACTAAATGATGGATTTAAATGTTAATAATGTATCAAAAAATCTTCCCAAATACAAACAGATATTAAAAGTTCTTGTGAAAACCAGCTATTACAGAGAGATTAACACCTTGTTTTTCAAGTTTAAAGCAAACGAATCTATCTTGCAGAATCATCAAAACTGTTTTGTGTTCTAGAAACAACACCACGTATCTATATATTCCAAGATGAAAACATGCCAGAAGCTTGTGCACACAAAAGTTTTTCCAGAGTAATAGGCTGGGGGTGAGGGAAAATCATTAACTGTTATGTATCTGACCACTTTTGCAAACCAGATGACTAACTTCAATGAACTGAAAATAGGTTAAGAAAGGTCCATACAGACACACGTATACCCTAAAACTCTTTGCTGTACTGACAGTCCTCCCACTGGCGCCTCATGCAGTACTGCTTCACTAACAACCTGTCCATTTACCTGCTTACTTTCCATTTCTCTAAGGTCACACTGACCCGAATCCGACCTCCTTCAAAATTTCTGGAACAAATATACGTACCCACCCAACCACATACCACACAAAGCCTTAACAGCCTGGTTTTGTGAATACATGCTGACATCTAGAATGCAGCAAGATCTGGGTAAGGAGACGATTTTTTTTCTTTCTTAACAGCAATTAAAGACACAAGGGCACACAAGAGTAACATAACCAAATCACAGAGAAACAGGACTTCTACAACTGCGACATCAGAAAGATTCTCCATCAAATAAGAAAACACCATTGACAAACCCATCACCTTCAGCAATGCTGACTGATTGCTGCCTGCCCTTCCAGCCCCAGCTGATCCAAGTTTCTGCCAGCAAAGCCACCACATCACTACTGGGTCAACAGTATCAGGTACATTGAAGAGACCACAGACCCCAAAGCCAGGAAGCTTCAATTTGAAAGCAAGCTGCATTTAATACTAAAGCCCAAAGCACCTTTTGAAAAAAGTGGCATCTGGGGGAACCTGTGCAGAAGCCTGTATAAGACGGTAAAGCTCTGAACCCCAGCCAGCAAGTATGATACATGGCAACTGAACTGTTCCAGTGGGGTTGGATGAGTTTACTCCGAGTACTGAGATACGACCATCTTAAACACCCAAAATCTAAAAAGCTCAACTCCTTATAAGCACAGAATGGGGTTAGCACAAACTTTCTAGATATTATGTCTCTGTTCCTGGATGTTTTATACTGGCAATACCGCCATCCCTTATGCCTCTCCCCTGTGCCACTCAAGATTCCACTTCCCTTTGATGTCCCTCTAACAGGCTGTAGTACTGTTCATGTTAGAGAACTGCCGTATTTACCTGAAATATTAAAACCTACTCACTGCTCTGCCCTACTGCAGGGAGTAACGTTCTAGGTATTGTATACACCTCTATTGAACAAGTGTATCTAGTGACACTACTGATACAAAACAAAGAAATGTATTTTAAATAGTATTAGGCTTTAAATGTGAAAAACGCTCTGAACTTTCAACTAGCTTTAGCATTTTATTAAATAAGGTATTTTAAATCTGGAGAAGGTATTTTGCTAGTTTTAAATCAAATCCAAAGGTCTTTTTAGCTCTTTAAGGGAACAAAATCAAACATCTGGTTTGTAGTGCACTTTGATCCATAGATCTTTTGAAAGTATCCGAGGTCAAGATAAATCTCTGGTCTGCCCTGAACCTTACAGAGCACAGCACCTTGTCATGGCAGCCTTTAAAGGTGTCACTATCCTCCCCAAAACCTCATGACAGAAGGACAGAAACAGCAACGAAGAGCCTATCTGTATGGCCTGCCCAAAGCCTTAATGAATAAAGTCACTTCTACTGCTGAGTAGGATACACCAGGATAATGTTCCCCATCATAAGGAAAGAATTGCAAATATGTAATTACTGGCTTATGCCTGCTGCATTCTACATACCTCCTGCCTACCTGCCTTCCAGAGATGTACACAGCCTAAGCAGAAGTGAAGTAAGTAGTTCTCCACTACCTTAAAAAAAAAAAAAAAAAGGAAAAAAAGGGATGGGTGTTTCCCACTAAGGGTATTGTATAACTGAGTATTTTATCAGGGTTACTATCACTACTATGACACATTTACATTTAAATATATTCCATTTGGAGCTGAGAAAAACATATTTCCTTTAGAAAGGAGCATCAAAAGCAACCAGACTATTTATCAAATATTTGTGTCAAGGGAAGAGAGACTATAAATCAAGTACAGGGAAGCAGAGATCTGCATTCCAGATGAAGGATAAGAGAGTAGAAGGCATGTCACTTGCAAAGAGGAAAGAGAATTGAGAGTCAACAAAATAAAACAGAGAAGGACATTCAGAAATAAGAGACCATTCTCCTAAACAATATTACAGCAATCCTTCCCCTTGATACCATTACCCCAGCCCTACGAGACCAGTACTACAAACTGGGGGGGGCGGTACTTCCCCCTGTCTTGGCCTGGTGTTTTGGGTGGGGACTAACCCTACCCTCTCTGCCCCTCCCTCCGCTTGGATTATTTCCAAGCCATTTTACCTCAAGACCAGGGCAATATGAACAAACTCCACATTTGTTTGTCTGTGACTAGGACACGACAAAGACATGTTCACTCAGCACTTTTCAGTATGTGTACAACACCTGCATTACAGTTTGTAAAGTTTACATTGTCTGCTATGTTTTTCATTCCACTAGCTTAATGTTTTCAGCACTTTCTCTAATTAACAAAGTATCAATGCAGAGAAGTTACTGAAGACAATTCAGTTTAAAACAAGTCCTACACATATAAAATAAATTGCATAAATAATAAATATTCAACTTGTTTGGTCTTGGCTTAAAAAAAAAAAAGAGGAACAAGTGATCCCTAATCCTGTGATCTGATGATTTGCTGCAGCTGGCAGATAAAACCCTTTTGGATGTTCAGTGTTTTGCTGGAGCTCTCTCTATGATCTAGTCTGTGAAACTCTTAGAGATAAAGTTAAGCCAGGAATTATGGACAAGGTGTCGTCCAGCTGGTTTTAACTTCGTCTTTAGATCTTGCAGAGAATTACTGTGCTGTTATTCTGCAGGTACACGGTGCAGGCCAATGACATTAAACAATGTCATTCTTCTATCCTAGTGCCCTATAATAAACTAGGAAAACATCAGGGCAGGTGGGTGGGGGAATCTTCAGAGGGTGCATAGTTCATCCCCTTCTCTTGAGATCTGGAAGACTTTAGCTCTATCCTCTCCTATCAGAGAGAATAAATTAAGCAACACTCCTTTCCAACAATTTGTACAGCAATCTTCTGGCTGAAGGGGTCCAAAAATTAATCCTAAAATGTTTCAAAAAGTATCAGAAAAATGAGTTTGTTATCAGCATACTGGAATTCATTATGCAGCTATTCATACCTCCACCAGAGTATTTTTTTGGGAGCTGTAAATCAAAGGAGATTAGCATACCAGCATTCTCCAGCGTTATCTCTACAATCTGTTTTGGTTATTCTTATGGCTTGAAAGCCTGTCCCCACACCTAATGCCTAACCTAAATAGATTCTGCTGCAATTTCAACCCATAACTACTTGTTTTATTCATGATGGACATGGCAAGCTGACTAGCCTCTCTTCATAGATACCTTTTAAGACATCTTTTCTCCAGACCAGTACTTCAGTATTACCTGACTAAAAGACAACCTTAGCAGGTGGTGGGATTTTTTGTGGGGGTCAGAGGTAGTCCCATAGACCACCCTGCATCCCAGTACTGTTTGGCAGCAGAAAAAGGATGTAATAACATATTCTGGGATCAAATACAGTCACGTTTTTAAAAAACATCCCCCCCCCCAAACACTCCAATTTTACTGTTGAAGCTACAAGCTTTTAAGTTCAAAGCACTGATGATGAAAAAACCTGATGTGACCCACCTACCAAGCACGACACCTTGCAGGCAGTGACAGGATGTCAGAGCCGGCTCCCAGTTATACCTGCAGGTAACTTTTTTAAGCTGCTTTATAGATCACCTGCTGATGTCTGATGAAAGCTGTATAAAAGCATTCTGGAGCTAAACAATCCTCCCCCCCCAGTCCTCACTCAAGGGTTCTCTCTTTTACAGACTTTGTTATCTTCTTTACAGATCTTGTTACCCAGCCATAACTTTCCCAGAGTAAGATAGTATCACAAACTGAAGGAAATACTTTTAGCTGAAGACCTACCACTCCTCAGCAGAATGGAAAAACTGCTTCACTACCTTCTTTACAATGCTCTTTTTATATGTTCCAGTATGACAAGTGACTTTTCATGACAATGATGCTGCTGATTCACGATAATTTAGGAACCACTACAACCTCTAGATGCTCTCCCACAGAACTGTTGGCTAGCCAGCTGTTACTTGTCTGCATAAGGTAATATTCCTAAACATAGTAATTTGAACCTATCTACACCAAAATGGCTGAAATCAATGCTATTGATTTCAGATAATTTCTTGAAATTGTCAAGATCATATAATCTGTGTGTTTAATAAAAATACTATCTCAACATAGAAAAGTGAAAACGCCAAACAGTATGTGACCCAGGACAGAATGTCTGATGTGAACATTCTTCCTTTTAACATACCCAAGTCCTGCCTTTTTCTAGATGTGGGGGGAAGTGTTCCTCAACACTTTTCAGTATTCTAGAATTTTTCCCACCCCCACAGGTTCTCAGTTCCCTAAGTACTATAGGATACATTGCATAAGGCCCAGTCAACCTAAAGACATTAAAGTTGTCATTAACCTGTTTCTCTTCCTTAACTAGATTTCAAAGTAGAGAAAAGACAGTTTTCCCAAACTAACAGTCACGACTGTAACACATTCAACATTTTCAGGGTTAGAGAGTTCTCTTGCCAAGGTTTTTTTTTGGTTTTGGTTTTTTTTTTTTTTTTTTTTAAGATTAGCATCAAAGGTCTTTTCAGACCACCTCACATGAATCCTGATTAATCCCTTGATGATGGATGACGCATGGGAACACAATGGCAAAACACTTCTTTCTGCTGAAAAGCTGGAGACCTGTTGTAATCTTTACCATGCAAATTCACCAGCAACTTTGTGAACACCAATAATTTCTATGCCCAGAATAATACCATACATCTCCAAGGCAGACTCAGTCCTTTATTTACAAGTTAATTGTTCATCACAAACTGAAGATGACAAAATTCCGAGAGAGTGACGATCATTGCCACATGCTCTGTATGTTGCAACTATGCTAGGGGGGTCACACAGATGTCCAAGCAAGCAGTCACCACCACACTAAACCTCTATCTCTGCTGCCAGTCGTTCTTGGCCATACCACTACCCACCCTGACACTGAGTATCTACCTGAACCCAGAACAGATGCTGAAAATAAAACTGCTCCAAGGGAAATTAAATTTAACTTCTTCATTTCTTCCTGTATTAGAAAAAGGGGATTCCTAAAACCAAGGACATGCATTTGAACAAGATTATGTACACATGCACCTTTCCTTTTTAAGGGCCACCAACATCACACCATGAAGCTGTAATGCTCCTTCCAGGGTGGAGGATAAGACTATGAAAACACTAAACTGGAACCAATCACAAGATTCAAGGAGAAAAAAAAAATAAAAAGGGAAGAAAAAAGACATTGGCATTTTTGCTAGAATGACTGTAAAACCTAGAACTTCAGTAGCTCCTGGTGAACCCTTTAGTGTACAACAGCCCCAGAGGCACAAGGTCATACACTGCAAAATATTTGTTTCTGAGTATCATTTACTGCAGAAAACCTGAGTTATGTTTGGATGCACTAGTTCAAAGGATTTTTGTTAAGCCAGACCTTGGAAGTGCAACTATTTCAGATTAGTTTGCAAAGTCTTTATGCTGTCTAATGACAGAAAGGTCTAAAAAGCACAAAGTGTTAAAATTCTTCTTTTGACACTTTTGAAGGCCAGCTAGAGAAGGCAGGAACCAAGATAGTTCAGGACACTTTAATCAAGAAATTCCAGTCTGAAGAGATACAGCCTGATGGCTAATATGTATGATTAATTTACCCAATATGCTTCTCCTTCCCACTTACTGTCATACTACTGGCCTCATCTAACCCAGAATTTTCAGGTCCACACAGTGTTTGCACATACATGTATGGGGCGGTGGATACTTAGCCACTATCAATCTCTACCTAAATCCACTCCCCCAAATGTAAATTTATATTCTGACTATACAGTAACTCATTGAAGTTTGGCACATATTCACAGGAACATATTAACTTACAGAATACAAGTTAAACAACATCCTGGCATTCATGAAGTATTCTAAGCAGGACCAAGTTTCTGCCAACTTCACTGCTTTTCATCAAATCTGACAAGTAAAGAGAACATGCACTTCAATTGCTCTTACTGAAACAAAAGCCACATAAGATTTCTCCTGGTCACTATGTAAGCGACAGTAAAATGTCTACTTGCATTGCTGTGTTAGCAGAACAAAATCTAAACTTCTCCTGCCTCTACAAATAAATTAACATAAAACCTAAAAATCTCAGAAAAGCTTCCTAGTATACATGCTACCTCACCAACTGCAAAATTCAATACTATGACCTTTCCCTGTATTAGTTATAGCAACAGTCATCCCATGGTTGTGTTTTTACAAAACTATAAGCAAGAGCTGTATTCATGCAAGAGCAGCCACTTTACTGAAGAGAGGTGCTTTATGTTTTAGCTCTACTGAACAGTCAGGCCTTTTCCAATCTGCTCCTACAGACAAGCGAATAAAGCACGCTCTGAAGTACACTTCACAACTAAGTCAATTCAGCAGCTACACAACTAACTTCAAACATCTTGTAACAACGAAATTAAATCAAAAAACCCCCCCAAGTTTGACTCTTGAGCCAATAGTTTTTGTTCACTTACTAAAGACAAGAACTACATTATCTGGCACCCCATGCTACTGAAGAAATTCAGATCCAATCATAGTATTTTTCTGTATTAAAAGGAAGTATCCTGCAGCTCTTGAAATATTTTTTACATTTCACGAAAATGCTAGTGAAGACTATTTTTCTGTACTGACTTAATTTCCTAATTTAAAACAGGAATTTCAAGTCAGTAACACCATGTACAAAGCAGTCACATCTGTGAGACAAGGTGACCATACCCTGCAGAATGTTCTCAAAGCAAAGTGTTTTTCCTAACAATTCAGAAAGTGTGCACTTCCACTTGATTTGATATATATCACATCTGCATTCTGCTCCTCTCATTTCTGAGACATCAGCAGAAAAAATAGGACTTGTTTTTTAAAAATACCATGTGTTCCCTGCATATTTTCACTTGAAGTCCTAATATGATATCTGCAATGGAAACTTGTGTGTCATATAGGATTAAGACTACAAACCAGATGAATATAAAATGCAGAGGCTGCACTTCCCTACAAATAGCTGTAAAAAAAAAAAAAAGGAAAAAAAAAGAGGGAGGTATCACCTGAAGCTTTTCTGTTCTAAATATAAAACTTCAAGAAGTTTTTCTTAAGGTACTTTTCTCTGGAAGTGATCAGAAAGAACGTGAGGAAAACCTGCTCCTCTTAAACCTGGTGATTTTATTTCCTCCTACCACTGCCCTACACCTGTTTCCTTCCTGAGCTGGAGACTGGAAGTTTGAAATACCTGTCTCTAAATGGATGAGCACAGGGAACCTTTCGCTGAAATACCAGCCATATTCATTCATGAAGTAACATTTGCATAAGCTTTTTTCATAACCACCTAACATTTTCATAGAGGCAATGTCAACTCTACAGTAAACTCAGCTCTGACGGCTCTTCAAGTATCTCAGCTGTTTCCTCATCTCCATACTTTTGCTGTTCCCACACTTTGCTCAGTCACTTGCAGTTTCAGAGTATTATCAACATTACTAATACCTGTGTCACTCAGACCTTGGGGGCGGGGAAAGGGACGCTGCCTCACCTGGTCATGTTAGTATAAAAAGATTTTTAAGCAACGCTCTTAAACGATTACTACCATTACTTACAAGGATTTAAATAGCGACTGCTCCTCTAAAGCTGTTTAAAAACTCGCAACTAGTACAGACACCCACTAACTGCTCTAAAATCATTCCAAACCGGCTCATTACTAAACCAAATTCAATTCAAAGCCTTAAATGCGTCTTTGAAATGCTAGGTGTGAACACAGCTGTTTTGATCAAGCCCAGCTACAGCCGTTCAAGTTAAACCACGCCATATCTTAGGCCAAAACCGGGCACAAAACACACTGGACGCACAGAAATAACTTTCACGACGATTTAAAAGAAAAAAAAAAAAAAGCCACCTCACGCTCAGGCCAGGCGCTGTTTTCCGTGAGCAGATATCGAGCAGCACCTGACGAGTTTCCCCAGCCTCCGTTTGCCCCGGTTCCCCCTGCCCCCCCTCCTGCCGAGGCCGGGGCTGCCCGCGGCACACGTGTCACTGCTCGGCGCCGGCCCCGCCGCCCCCTCCCGCCGGGGGCTGCCGGAAAGAGCGGCCGTAAATCCCGCA
>VXBO01005280.1:379810-397132 GCA_013400135.1 Rhinoptilus africanus
CACTCACCGGCCAGGCCCCTCTCGCTGCCTCCTGCGGCCCCAGAACCATAACAAAGCTCTGCCCAAAATGGCTGCCCGGCCCTGCCCGGCCGGGGGCCGGAGGGGGCGGGGCCTGCGCGCGCGCGGGGCGGGGCCGAGGAGGCGGAAGGGACACGCCCACCTGGCTTCCCCGGCGGCCACGCGGTGCGCTTCCCCCCCCAATGAGAGCGCCGTCCTCGTCACCTGCCGGGCGCCACCACAGACTACGTGTCCCAGAAGGCCGTGCGCCCGCCCGCCGCACGGATCGGCTGGGCGCGGCGCCGCGGGGCATGCTGGGATTTGTAGTCCCATCGCCCACCTGCCTCTTCTTTGCTTCTGAGCGAGGCTCGCCCGCTGCGGAGATCCCCGGAACCGAGAAAGGAGCAGCGGTCCCGGTGGCCGCAGCCCTCGGTCTGGGAGCGAGCGAGGCTGTCGCCGGTGCCCCGGGGGTCCTGTTCCCGCACCGCCGGAGCGCTTCCTGGGGCACCGGAAGCCGCCTCAGCGAGGAGGCCGCGGGACTGAGCCGGTGGGTACCTCTGCGGTGCGGGCCCAGCCCCGGTTCCCCGGCCGGCAGTGCGGTCCCTCCGTGCCATCTCCGGGTGACCGCCGCGGGCGTGCCGGGGCTTTGGCCGCACGGAGCCGCCCCCCTTCGCCAGAGCTGCGGGACCTTGAAGCGGGGAGCGAAGTCCGCCGGCGAGCTGCTCGCCCCTCCCGGTCAGTTTTCTGCCCCCCGCGGGCGGCTGAGCCGCGGCCTGGGGTGTGAGGAAGTTTCCGCTCCTTTATGGTTAAGGATCGGTTTTTTCCACACGGAATCGGTTGTCTTTTAATCAGCGTGCAGCCGTTTATCCCGTGAAAAGGAGACGATCCGTATTCTGGGAGCCTGATCCATAACCATGTTTCCCAATACTCAGTTCTTTAAGTAGCAATTGTTCTTGTCACAGTTATTACAACTTTAGAGCTCATAGAGCTACTGGAAACAAAATAGCCCGTAATGGGTAAATAAGGATTGAATACATATAATACTTATCTTTAAATATCCATCTAGAAGTGTCTTGGATCTGGTAAACGAGTCTGGGCTGTGACTTAACTTTGGACATAAGACAAACTCAGCTATTCATCAGTTTCAGACCTTCTGAATTTTTGTGTTTTAGGGTGTCGATAAAGAAAATATGTTTCCTCTCTTACAACAATGCTTCTTCCACACATCTTTCAAAGTAAGTTCCTGAAGCCTTTTTACTGTCTATTTTTCTTTAAAATAGTGAAAGGTATGACTGGAGCATTGGAGAAGGTGACTTACAAGTTGGGGCAGCCACACGTTTATCACTCAGCTTTTCTGAGAGAAGTCTTAGTTTCTACAGCAGCTTTTAGCCAAAGCTAAGATAGTTCTTTTATAAAATCAAATGTTACTGTCCAAAGGTCTTTTTTCCTCTTTTTGGTAGACTAGTGAGGGGATAGTAGCTGGTTTCTTAAGTTACCTTGTCCTACTTCTCTAATTTTATATTCTACTCTGAAAAGGACTGATATATCTCAATTTATGCACACATGGATATACAAACCTTTTGTAGTAAGTAAGGTTTATTTACTCACTGCTCTTCGTCAGCTCGCTTGAGAAAGCTGTATCAGTTAGCTTCAGCAGTTAAGTTAAAAACACCTGAAAACAGAGGAAGGGCAGCTGGGATATAATCTGACCTGGAAACCTACTTGGTACAATATTTCTTAGGTAGTTTAGGTAACTGTAGATTCATAAGCCTACGTTGTAAGGTGTTCAGAACAAGTCTTATACTTGCAGCTCCACAAGTCTACCAGCCCCAGACTACTGCTGTATGGAAAGAATAAGACAACTTGGTCTTCTATCGGCCTCTGTCCGCAGAGAAATGCGTGTCGTCTCTCAAGATCTCCAAGCCTCAACCCAGCATCAGTATGTGCGACCAAGCTCCAGGCTTTTCACACCTCTCTGCCCTTCCTCAAGAAGAAAACCCCCAAAGAATCTGAGACTAAAGACCCAGGGGTATTGCAACGAAGCATGAAATCCCTAAAGGATTCTCCAAAGCCAGCCCTTTACTTAAGCCTTGCAGGGCTAATTCCATTTGCCTCTGTGCCACTGTCAATGGCCATCCAAGGGACCTACTACCCAGAGCTGGCATTTGGTCAGATTACGTATGGTGCCGTAATGGTCTCTTTCCTAGGAGGAATGAGGTGGGGGTTTGCTCTCCCGGAAAACAGCCCGGCCAAGCCAGACTGGCTGAACCTGGCCAACAGTACAATTCCTCCTCTACTTGCCTGGCAAGCCTTGCTTTTTAAAGATATCACTTGTGGTGCAATAATGCTAGTAATGGCCTTAGGGATAGCGCTACATTATGATGTTTCCCTTCTTCCTACTTATCCTCGGTGGTTTAAAGTACTGAGGGTAGTGGGAACACTAGTGATGGTATTATCGCTATTAGCTACTGCAACATTGAAGACTATTTCAGAGCAGCAGCTAACTGACAGCAGAAACAAGTGGCAGAACACAAAATAAATCACTAGGAAAAAGCTGTTAATCTGCCAATAAGGTATTTGTATTGAGTTACAGGGGAAATAAAGACGTATTTGTGCTTAGAAATCATAAGAGGGCAGTGGCCAAGATGCTTATTCTCAAAGCAAACAAGTTAGCTACTTCAGGAGAGAAGGATTGTAAATAGCAATGACTTCTAAGGCAGGCATGAGTCTGTCCTTATCCATAGAAGAAAGCATGATTCTTGAATGAGATATTACTGTCATATGAATTTAAAATGGAGCTTCAAATGACAATGGGTATGAATTGCTCTATGCTGAATTATTAAAGTATCTGGTTTAACGATAATGCATGGTGATCTTCTGTGGTGGAGACAACAACTGCGTAGTCATAAACGGTAACAAGGTGAAGGCAATTCTAGTTTAATGTTTAAAGAAGCAGCAGAGAAATATGTGAAAGTACACGTTCAATTCCTGTGTTACAAATCTCAAGTCTTACTTGAGCTGAGAAGGTGCTGAAAATGCTCTGTGCTTAAGTGCAAGTCAGGTATGAAAGGAAAGGCAAGGTTTTTTTGCGGTGGCAAGCCAAAGTCAGCACTCACCTAAAATACATCATCCAGCTGCTGTGATGGAGTGGGGAAAGCTAGAAGGGGAAGCTCTGTAACTTTGACAAGGTGCCACAAGAGACAGGTTAGCTTCCTACTCAGGCTTAATTCAATAAAAAAAGGATACCTGGGCCACCTTCCTCGGTTTTGTTTGGACTTAAGGCTGCCTAGCTAAGGAAGCTGCGTGCAGCATAGCCATAAAGATCTGTCACACTCCTAAATTAAAGTACTGTCAACTGATGATATGATGCAAATGTATAATATGACACAAGGACGCAATTGCTGGCACTAAGGGATTAGGTAATGGGACTGAAAGTAGTTTGTGTCTTCTCCTTCCTCAAAACTGGTTTTATTTGAGCACAAAATTAGGTACAAATGAAAGTGTAGCCTGCAAACCCTCCATGATGGGTCAGTTATTGAAAACACTGGACTTTGTACTTACATCTTCCTAACATATCATTTAGGGGAAGATGATACAACCCAAGTCACCTGGATTTTTCTTTTCTAGCCTTAGCTGCCTCAAGAAACCTATGAAATTGTACGTGGGCATATTTACTGTATGCTTTTATCTTAGGTATTCTTTAAGTACAGTGTAAGATGCAAGAAGAAAGCTGAAAAGTAACATCCACACACAATCTTAGGACCAATTTAGATAATCCTTAGTTCTTTTAAAGCACTATTCCTCATTGTTGTTCTACACAGAATAAAGAACATGCTGTCACCTGAAATTTGTTATCCGTTCATTCTGCAAAGAACAGACATTTAAGAAACCTGTCTATCCTGAAGATAGAGCCATCTTCTTATATGATAATGCTGAAAACAGCAACTATGTACATGAACCTCTAATTTTTGTACCCTGTTAACCTTTACCTGTTAATAGCACCATACCTCTGAAACAGTGACATATGTCAGTGCTCTCTGTATGCAGAGGAAGTAAAGCTGAGTTTGTAAATGAAAACAGTTCTTTTATTCTTTCTTACTTTGACATAGCATTTTTTAAGAAGGGTCTAGAGAAGAGTACTGCCTTTAGCTTGATTCAGGGAAAGAGATGCTGAGCATGAGACCGTAATCAATCGACTCCAAAGTTTCATTCAAACACAATAGAATCCACCACAAAAACTGGAGAAGGTAACTTCATACAACAGCAACACTCCCTCAAGCTCCACTAAACAAAGTTTTTGGGTAGCGATCAGAAGTGAGCTCCTAGTTCCTAAACTAATAAAGTAAAGCTAATGTACCGTTTCTCAAATAGTTCACACGGGATCCTGAGGTGTAAAGAAGAAAACCTAAGAAATATTACCTGTCGTTTGATCCCAGAGAGGGCTGCACAGAGCTGTCAAGGCAGCCAGACTTCCAAGAAGTCCAAGTGATTTTTACACTGAGAAGAGAAACACATCAGTATTTTACTACAGAAGTGTGTTACTTGCACCTTTCAAATAGTCAATATTTATAACCAATCTTCCCTAATGTCCTACTGGGAAACAAGATTTCCAGTACAGAAAAAAAAAGCAAGCAAGCAGCAGTGATACAACTCATTATGATAGGAAAGCAAGCTATTCAAGAGCATTCCACAGTTCTGAAAATGCACTTTATTCTGAAAAACTGTTTAAAACAAGCTTAAACTTGTAAAAAAGACAACAGACATTAGTTCACACACATAAGAAATCTTTTTGAAGTAAAAGCACACACAAGATTATAGAATGAGAGAAATAAATGCTCCACCTAGCACGTTTTAGCCTGGCAATCTCCCCGCTCCGTGTTACAAAGTAAGACCTAGAACCTTAAGGTACATGGCTTCACCTCGGAGGCTTTTTTTTATGTATTAATTTGTTAATTTTACAACAGGAATATTGACCGAGACAGTATGAATGCTTGCTTGTCTACACAGAGCAGGCTTCCTGTTTTGTGACATTCCAGTTGTGGTTTTGTGTTCTAGAATAGCACTGTCTATCAAAGTTCAAGCAGCCTTATTTCAGACTCCATCCAAATCATCCACAGCCGTGCAGAAAGGCAATCCCATTGTGCAAAAAGCAACTTCCAAGTACGTTAATTAAATGGACCTAGAAATAACTCCAAACTCCTAGTAGTACTGTTCTACTAAGGGTATCCAAGCTAAATTCAAACTCCTTATGACAAACCACACTAATAGCATCACTTCAATGCTGAATGCAGCTAATTCTATCACAAAACGCTCCGTCTGCTCAAATTTGTAAGGGGCAGGATACGAGGTGTAGCAAGGATGAACCTGTGTACCTTGTAGAGGAGCATGTATTCCAATGTCAAGTCTCAGCATGTGTCACACAGGGTAAAGCCACATTTACTTAAGGGAAAAAAAAATGGGCAAAAGGCTTTCCCTATATTTTTAGACTAAAAGCAGTCCTGAACAGCTTATCCAATGAACAGCATTTCTGTTTAAAATTCCCCAGAGCTTACACAAAAAGGAGCTCTACTGTCATCACTGATGCATCTGAGAAGAAAAGCCTGTGCTGAAGTGGAATGACATGATTAGAACTGTGAGAATAACCTTCCCGAACAGGACATCCTCAGCCACTTACAATCCAAGGTAGTGGGGTGGCCAGGAAGTACATATTCAATTCATATTTAATGCCCATCATGTCCAGCTGCAGAAAAGAGCCTAAAATGCATCAAGGTCATAAGCAGAGGTACCAAGTGTTCCCCATCTGTCATCTTCTCTTCCACAAGAAAAGAACAACTCATGCTAACCAAGTAGCCCATCTACTCTTATCTACAGGTAACTCCCAGCTAGCTGTCTATAGCAGCCTCCTTCCTGATTGTACGGCCAGCTAAAGATGGTAGCTTTGGTGCACCTTTGAGAGTTAACAACCTGATTAATGTCTCTAATGTGCTGGAATGATTGATTCTTCAGATTTTTACAGGGCAAATTCGCCATTTATTTCAGTGAGCTTAATCCAGCCGTAAGAGGCATTCCTACTCTTAACAGAATACTTCCCGAGACAGACACTGGATAAGCCAATTTACTTTGAAGGGTGAGAGTTTTAGCAGTTCCTTTTTCTCAGGAAAAGCCCTCTGATCTAATTCTCCACTGTCTCTACTGAAGCTCCTGTGTTAGAAGAGGTTTCTGGCCAACGAAACCGGAAATCTTAGGAGACATATTTACTCATTCTTTGAATGCGTTTTCTTGTTTGTGTTTTACAGCATAGCTACACCTCCTTCACAGCGGCTGGTGATCATGTTGGCAATTTCAGTCCAACTATCCATTTGAGGGTTATAAACTTCAACAGAGTCAGAGGTTACGGGAGCAGCAAAATCATGGCTGGGAGCTCGGCCTCCCAAGGCATAAAGAAATCCATTCACAGCCACAACACAGACACCAGCTCTTGGTATCTTCATCGATGCAACTTCAACCCACTTTTCCTAATGAGAAGGTGAAAAAGTCAACAAGTAGTTTTAGGATGGGCTCCAATTCTGAGAAAAGTAACTTCTAAAGCTTATAGAAACATATACAAGGAACACTATGCATATACTTCATGAGCTCAAATACAGTGTGTGTACGGTATCAAGAGGATTATCAAGACAAATGACCACACTTTCAAAAGTGGTCCAAATCATGGTAGTCACTAAAGAACAGATCACATACTGTCTGTACACAAGAACCCTCTCTTTCTTTAGTCACTTGCAAGGTGCAATCTGTCTCCAAAATAGACAATGGTACAGAATTTGAGGTGTGAAATAAAGAAAATGAGATTCAATTCCAAATGCAAACCAGAATGGCACACTGGATTGTGTTCTGCTTTTTACAGTAGCTGCTGTTCCAAAGAGCATCATATAAACATAAGCAAGAAGGCTCACGAATAATTTTTTATCTTATTCAAATGTTTGAGTGTTCGAAGTGTTTTTTCTAGTTATGCTGAAACACCACTACACTTTGATCCAGAAGAAAGATCCTCAACTTTTGCAACAAAGGACAACTCTTAACTTTTTCCAGGGATTTTTTTCTCTAGTCAGATCACACAGAATCACAGAATGGTAGGGTTGGAAGGGACCTCTGGAGATCATCTAGCCCAACCCCCCTGCCAGAGCAGGGTCACCTAGAGCAGGCTGCACAGGAGCACATTCAGGTGGGTTTTGAATGTCTCCATTATTATTGATTATTTATATATGATTATTGATCATTTTATTGCAGAGGGGGAATCTTTCCCCCCATCTTAACCCTAACAAGTATTTACCAAACTACAGTATATCCATGCATCATCAGCATTGGTTAGCTTTCAGTTTCTCAAAAGCATGCATACAATCTTCCTAAATACTCCACTAAGTCAGACATCAAGATTCTACGGACTGATTAGGACAGACAGACCCTAAGGTCACTCACTGAAGCTTTGTTTCACTCAGATTACCAGCCAGTAGTGAAAAGAAAATGGAATTTACAACTTTTTAAAAGAAAGCATGCTACCTCTATAGCATCTTACACAAAGTTGATGCAATCGATATTTATAAACGCTACCATACCTCTTCAAAGGAGTATCTTTCTACAGTAGCAAGTGCATCCTGAGATTCATTCCAGCCTCCCACAGCATAGATACAATCGTTGAGAGCAGCCACACCAAGGTACGCTCTTCGGGTGCCCATTGGAGGGAGCTCAGACCAACGTTTAGATATTGGGTCGTAGACTTCAACTGAATGTAGCTCTACTCCTTCACTGCTGATACCACCAACAACATAAATCAAACCTGTAGAAACAGAGTTTCTCCTCTGTTAGGCTTCATAATACAAAGATGAAAGATGAAAGACTGAAAATGTTTGCCACAATAAAAGTTTCAGCCTGATGTTAAGATGGCTTAGAGAATACCACATAAAAATCCCCCATTTGTCCAGTAGTAGCATACATAAAGCTTCTAAATGAGTAACTGGAGGCTTGAGATAACAGCAATAATTTATCAAGTGCAGGGGAGAGAATTCAGAAGGCTGCAACTGCTGGCCACGCCTGGATCAAATACTTAATAAGCACATTTATAGATCAAGTATTTAGACATGTCTGTCTTAAAATAGCCTATGGCAACTCTTCAGACTGTCACAAAGAAACAAAAAACCGCATATATGGAAGGTAAATAAAAGCAGCATGAGGAAGGACAAACAACTGTTACAAGGCTAGCTGGATAACCATACCAGCAGCCACATAAAAACTGTTTTCCTGAGATAGAAGGCAGAAGACAGAGAGAACTTTATAGTGTTTGAGTTCTGCAGAATTAAAAATATGGCACTAGAAGAACAAATAAATGAGACACAAGCGTGTGCAACTGACAGCACAATACAAGACAAAAATTAAAATTCATGACTGAAAATAAAGCTTCAAAATCCAATGGCTATGGGAACTGTTTATGGATACAAACTTAACAATACTTGCCTTGCATTTCACAACACCCAAAGTTGTAACGGGGCATAGCCATGTTTCCCACCACATCCCAACTATTTTCTTCAGGATCAAATCTTTCAATTGTGTTGCCAATCTCTGCTCCAACCCAACCTCCTGCAAATAACAGCAAACACAGCAAAGAATTTAATGGCATGAACCTGTGCCTTAGCCACATTTTTAGACATGTGGTGCACTGTTCAGGACAGACTAATTCTGAAACCAACACGCAATCTACAATGGAAGTAAGTTCTAACTGAACAATAACTAATCCATAAAGATTTGGTATGCTAATGCTCATGTAAACAGATGTTTTTCAAGAACCAAGTTGCAAATTTTCAACACCAAGATGTAATATTTAAGATCAATTTACAAGTTCTGTGAATTAATACCTTTAAAATTAACTTCACCTAGAAAAACCCCCAAACCTTACCCAAAGCATAGATAGCACCATAGCATGTGCATACTCCCAGTCCAGAACGGGGATGGTTCATGGAAGCCACAGTGGTCCACTGCTTAGTAACAGGATCATAACATTCAGTACAGTCAAAAATCATTGCGCTGTCCTCACCTGCGTTGTAACAGCAAGAACAGAGTCAGGGGAAACAGAATGGTTTGCACCGCAGATAAAAAAAGTCATTCTTCAACTCCTTCCAGGACAGAAAAAAACTGAACACAAGATCTTTCTTTCAGCTAGCCAAACGATCAAAGCAGCAAAAGCTTTGTTTATACCCAGAATCGAATCATCACTAGGAACAGTTTTCATCAACAAGTTCCCTGACGCATTACTGAAAACATCAGAGGGGTGAACAATCACAGTGCCACACAGTTTTCACTCCGCAGCACAACTGACAGGGTTTTCAAGACCAAAGAATGTGTTCTGCGGTGACAAAAACAGTACACATACGCATTCTTTAATGATGGGCAGGTAGAGCTACTTGTCACATCCTTGTGCAAACACGCATAACAAGCCTTTCCAGGTAGGCAGATGACAAGTGAGCCTTTTATGCTGTGGGCTTCTGCTAGACTACAAGTGAGGAAAGAGATGCTATTTGTGGTGGTACACGAAGCCTGCAGAATATCCAACACCTCTTAGTACATCTGCATGTGTCCATATGCTTACCTGTGAGTTGCTATACCATGAGGGGAGAGAAGCTTAGAAAAAAGGGCCATCATAGGAGCCCAAATGGGCATTCACAAAGCAGTGACGGTGGAGAATCAAGGAACTACAGTTCAATGGTTATTATATCTAAAAGTTGCATTATATACTGTTGGGTTCCTCAGAACCACTTACAGGAAGGATAATTTTAAAAATCTCCATCCATGAGTCCTCTGGTATCCATGTGACAAAGAAAGAACATTTCAGCGGTTACCTCCAATGGCATAGACCATTCCTCCCACCACAGCCACACCCAGCCCACTCCGGGCCTGGTGGAGAGAGGACACTGTGGTCCAGTAGTGGCTGAAGGTGTCAAATCGCTCCACACAGCTGAGGGCTCTACTGTCACTCCAGCGTCCTCCTTGCAGTCGGTTGTAGCCACCTAGAAAGTAAGTGGGATCACGGCTAAGTAAGAGCTTCCTGCTCATCCCCATGCTCCTATATGTAAACCAAAAATTAGAGTAACAGCCATTACACACTTTTTGTAGGAATTGGGACTTTTCCAAGTAGCATTGCTTCTCTGGCACACAAGGAAGAATGGTCGCCTTGAGGGTCATGTAACTTGTGCCCCAGCTGACCACTTCACCACAATACTACAAATATTACTATTTGTGTTCTTAGTCAGACTGAGAGACCAGCCAACATTTGTTACTTCCCGCAGAGTGAAACAAGAGTATTCCCTTCCAATACAAAGCTGCAGCTTTGCTGAAAACTTGCAATTTCAAGTACTCCATCACATCAACCAAAATATTCTGGACAGGGAAAATTTCAACCATCAGAAGAACACAGAGTGCAGTTAATTTGCATACACCACTCCAGCAGTGAACTACAGGCAAATCCTCTGCTGATTTGCAGATTTCCACCCGAGGCAAGTAATTTCTAAAAGGCAAATCTACGCTCTGAATATCATGTCATAAAGACATGAAATATGAGTGCCGCCCTTCTGTGCAATTCTAAGCAGAAAGCAGCTAACACGGTAACTCCCCAGATTAAATATTTTGCTGTTTTTTTATCTTTTGATTAAAAAAAAAGAAATACAGTATCTCCTTCAGTACTGTAACATGAGATACTACTTTATCATTTGTTTTACAAGGTTCAAACAGCCACATTCTAACCTACTGCATAAAGGTACTTCCTGGCTTTCCTCCGGGGACGACCTTTAGAAGCTTGTAGAAAACTGCTGACCTTGTTCTCTTTGGGAGATTTACAGACTTCACAATATTCTTTCAACAGAGTTTGCAGGGCCACCCGAAGGCTGAAATCTGGAATACCTTGAAGAACAAAGCAGAAGAAAAAAGGCATAGTGAAAAATTACAGATAGCAAGTAACTCAATTGTAGAAGAGTTAACAGCTTCTCCTAAAACAGTAGGCAAATCAAGACTGCCTACTTTTATAAGACTTTTAAGCATGTTTTTCAAGTAAGCTGTGCTCATTTGTTAAAAAGTAGAATTGGTTTGAATAGAGTACATCTTTTCAAACATCATGCTATTCATTTTAAAAAGTCCATCAAAATCCAGTAACTCTGAATAACACATTGTTTGCTCAAATCCAAACATCTGATATTGTTTCTTCTCTTCTTTCACTTACTTTCTATGTATTTTAGTAGCTTTTGTGCCGGCAGCAGAGGGAATCGAACAGGCTCCAGTACTTCTACGACGTATTTCTTTCTTTTACCCACGTCCTTCAAAATCCATTGCATTGCCGCTATGAAAACCTGGTACTCGTCCTCAATGCTCAGGTCCTCACTCCGCAAGATCTTAATCAGCTGCTCTTTTGTCAGTGCCAGAAACTCCTCCCCGCTCTGCACCTCCAGGAAGTGCGCGTGGATGTAGCTCTCGGTGAACTCCATCAAGTCGTGACAGGCGATCTGCTCGGAGAACTGGAAGAGGCCGATGCAGTTCAGCGGGTCAATCTGCCCCTTCAGGAACTCGCAGCAGAGCTCCACCACCTCGGTGAGCTGCAGCATGTCGGCGGCGACGATCAGCTCCTGAACGTTGTGCTCCCCGATGCTCACCACCCCTGCGGGCAGGCACACGACAGCGGGGCTCCGCTTGAGGCTGTGGCCACTGGGCAACCATCATCCTGGCCTGGCCATCAAGCAACCGCCACCCCAGGGTCCCAGCCCTGCAGCTGGGCAACCACCACCCCGGCCCTGGCTGTTGGGCAACCGCCACCCCAACCACCATCCTGGCCCCGGTCATTGGGCAACTGCCACCCTGGCCCAGCAGNAGGCCATGGCTCTCCCCGGGATGGCGGCCCCCCCCGCTCCCCCCCGGCCCTCCGCCCGGAGGGGCAGCGCGGCCGCATGCGCACCGCCGCCCGCCCGCCGCGCATGCGCGCTGAGGGGCCGGGCCGGAGGCGGGAGGGCGCGCTCGCCCCGCTGAGGCGAGTATGGCTGGCGAGGGCGGGTGTCCTACAAGAGGGCCATGGTGAGGTGTCCTGTGCGCTGAGGGCCCTTCTTCCTCAGCGGGCGGAGGAGGTGGATCCGCCCGGGTTGTGGTACGTTTGTCTGATCCTTTGTCTGTGGGCTTGCCTGGTCACTCGGCCCGGTGAGAGGCTGTTCACCCCCACAGGTACCTCTGGCCGCTGCACCGCCCTGTGAGGAGAGTTCTTGTCTGTGGTTACAGCTGGTCCCTTGCTAGGTCCACTCAGTGTGCCTGGTGCCGAGGTACCCGCTGTACAGCAGATGTGCCGTCACCTTATTCATTGCCTTCACAAGCTGTCCCTCAGCCATGTTCCCCTCAGGCGTGCTTTTGCACACTAGCCGCCTGGAGCTGTGTTTGTGAGAGAAACGTGGCTGTGCTGGGGAGAACCCACAGCTATCGTCTGCCCGGGGGAGCCCCGGAGATGTGAGGCAGGGGAACTGCCTGTTGTTAGCTCCAGACTGTGGTGTCGGAGCCAGCCCTGCCAGCCCACGCACCCTCTTTCTCTGTAGCGTTGTCATGCCATGTTGGGGCCTTCCTCTTCATTCCAGCATGGATGCTTCATCACAGCGTTCTCTAGCAGCACCATGTGGGACACTGGGGTTGGCGCTGGTCCCGAGGCAGAGCGTGCTTCCGTCTCAGTCTGTGTAATTCACCAAGTCACTGCGTGCCTGAGCACCAACCGGGGGATGAGCATCACATACTGAGTTACACACGCACCGTCACTGTGTCCGGCAGAGCTGGCACTGATTCTGAGATAAAAGCACCCCTCCTGAGTTTCCACAACTGTTCCAGCAACATGAAATGCAGCCAAAGCCAAAAGTAATGAGAGAGCCTCTTGGAACACTTCCATATCTATTTACTGTGAGACTGGGAAAGAAAACCACGTNCCTCCCCGCCGCCCGCCATCAGCCGTTACCTGTGTAGATGAAGTCGAGGAGCGTGTGGAAGGTGCCCGCCTCGACGCCCGCGATCCGCACCACATCCCGGCCGGACTCCTTCATGCCGCCGGCGAAGAGCGCCGCGAAGTAGGGGCTGCTCGCCGCCAGCACCAGGCGGTGCACGGCGAACGCCTCCGGCCCCACCTCCAGCCGCACGTCGCAGAAGCTCTGCCCGGCCCGCAGCCGGTTGATCTGGGCCAGCAGGAGGCGGGCGTGCCGGTCGGAGAAGGAGCCCCCGCCGCCCTTGGCCGCCGCGGCGCAGGCCATGGCTCTCCCCGGGATGGCGGCCCCCCCCGCTCCCCCCCGGCCCTCCGCCCGGAGGGGCAGCGCGGCCGCATGCGCACCGCCGCCCGCCCGCCGCGCATGCGCGCTGAGGGGCCGGGCCGGAGGCGGGAGGGCGCGCTCGCCCCGCTGAGGCGAGTATGGCTGGCGAGGGCGGGTTTCCTACAAGAGGGCCATGGTGAGGTGTCCTGTGCGCTGAGGGCCCTTCTTCCTCAGCGGGCGGAGGAGGTGGATCCGCCCGGGTTGTGGTACGTCTGTCTGATCCTTTGTCTGTGGGCTTGCCTGGTCACTCGGCCCGGTGAGAGGCTGTTCACCCCCACAGGTACCTGTGGGCGCTGCACCGTGGGCTCGCTGCCTGCCCTGTGAGGAGAGTTCTTGTCTGTGGTTACAGCTGGTCCCTTGCTAGGTCCACTCAGTGTGCCTGGTGCCGAGGTACCCGCTGTACAGCAGATGTGCCGTCACCTTATTCATTGCCTTCACAAGCTGTCCCTCAGCCATGTTCCCCTCAGGCGTGCTTTTGCACACTAGCCGCCTGGAGCTGTGTTTGTGAGAGAAACGTGGCAGTGCTGGGGAGAACCCACAGCTATCGTCTGCCCGGGGGAGCCCCGGAGATGTGAGGCAGGGGAACTGCCTGTTGTTAGCTCCAGACTGTGGTGTCGGAGCCAGCCCTGCCAGCCCACGCACCCTCTTTCTCTGTAGCGTTGTCATGCCATGTTGGGGCCTTCCTCTTCATTCCAGCATGGATGCTTCATCACAGCGTCCTCTAGCAGCACCATGTGGGACACTGGGGTTGGCGCTGGTCCCGAGGCAGAGCGTGCTTCCGTCTCAGTCTGTGTAATTCACCAAGTCACTGCGTGCCTGAGCACCAACCGGGGGATGAGCATCACATACTGAGTTACACACGCACCGTCACTGTGTCCGGCAGAGCTGGCACTGATTCTGAGATAAAAGCACCCCTCCTGAGTTTCCACAACTGTTCCAGCAACATGAAATGCAGCCAAAGCCAAAAGTAATGAGAGAGCCTCTTGGAACACTTCCATATCTATTTACTGTGAGACTGGGAAAGAAAACCACGTCTGCTTACAGTTACAATGGTCATGCCCCCTCAGGCCTTTCTCATGATTGTGTTGCATCGTAATAACTTTTAAATGTGCTTCTGGAAGGAATCTGAATCGTGGTACTCCCTGGGGACGGGTCGTTTCTCCGTTCATCAGCATTACGTTCTTGACAGTAGGGTGGTAAAACTACTTTTCAAGCTGGTCTTAAAAACATATCCGTATAAAATATAGATCTAGGTGGAAAAATAAGGTTTCTGCAAGCGCACACAGTTGGATGCATGCTGATATAACTCAGTATGAATTTTAAGCTAGGCTAATAAATGCATTGAGATTTTTCTTTCATTGATGAATCAGTAAAAGAAACCAGACCCCTCTCGCGCTGACATTTTATTCATCGGAAGTGGCCTGTGAGTAAAAGGCTTAGAATTCTCCTAAATGCCAGTGGCTCAGTCGCTGGCTGATGTCAGCTGTTAGACGCTTGGCCAGTACTAGGATTTCACACCATAGCGCCAAATTTACAGACAGAAAATAGCGTTGCTGAGACTGCTAATTTTGCCCTGAAGGCCTGTCCTGTGCGGTATTAATGGGACTGAATGGTTCTGCCTCCAGAAGAGGGCACAGTTTCAGCATTTTTCTTCTGTAGCCATGCAGAAGCTGTACAAGATGGAGCTAATGCTCGCACATGCTACTGTGCATCTCCCAAAACAAGCCATAGATTTTCAGGAATAAATCTGCAAGTACCTATTACAGTGTGAAATTGCACTGTGTAATGAGGAACCTTGTGATTAACTAATACCAGGAATGACAGCCATTGCAGTGAAGGAATTAAAAATGTCTCCAGTTTTAATTTAATAGGCTCTTTATGTGGTGTTTGCCAATAAGCCAGCTGAATGCTGACTGACGTACAGGACAGGCAAAAATGTGCTCCTCAGTGTGTCCCACTGCTCATGCCTGCACAGAAGTGCTGCCATCACAGTTCCAAAACCCCTCAGTGTGAAGAATCTCACAAAGAAGCTTTTCAGGCTTTCTCTTGAAAAACCCCTATGCTGTGCCACAGCACCATGAAGCATTGCAGTCCTCCCTTTGTCGTCTCACAGAGGCCCATGTCTGCTTAGATTTCCCTGGCTGAAAGTTTCTCGGGAAAACCTTTCCAGATGCCTGGAAGATGTTCCGCTGAACCGTGAGGAGTCCGTGCTCTTTCTCTCAAATCCTGCAGGTGGTGCTGTGACATTTGAACATGAAACAAAAATGGGTGGCTAAAAGGTGTTGCTTGTGTGGCTGTTGTAGTTCTCTGTTACAGGAAGAACTTTGGTAGATCTAAGAGGTTTTTTGTTTGTTTGTTTGTTTCTTTTTTTTTTCTTCCTGAACTCCATATGAAGATGGAAGGCTCTAAGTCTCCAAAAAAATGAAAGGAAAAATAATTGATTTGAAAGTGCAGTTTTGCCTGTCTGCCTCTGGTCAGAAGCCTCTTCATTATAGCTATAGCTTTGGGGATCATTTTGACTTAGTATTCCAGCAGTATCCTTACCGTACTTGGCTGCTAAAATTCTCTCTTGCAGAGGAGACGTGAAACTCAGGCCTTGACTATTTGTAGGTACTACAGAGCCCATGGAATGTTTTGTGATAGGGAGCCATTTTTCATGAAAGTCAACCAGAATGTGCCAGGTCAAATTCCTCCCCCAGTTTCAATGGGTGTGAAATCTTTGCTTCCTGTTCCAAACTGCAGTGCATCTCTGCACTTTGTCTTCGGTGATAAGGCATCTGCTATAATCTTTCAGTGGTACAGTCAGTTGGTGTTTTAATTACTATTTGCCCACTGTAGTTACTACTTGTATTTTAATGCACTTGACCTATCAGAAGAGAGGTGTTGGAAAGGAGCTTACTTTGTGTTTGGGTGTCCATGTCTCAAAACCATCATAGGTATGATCATTTTTGCTCCACTTCCCTTAGTTTCATAACCCAAACTTCTCACAGGGAAGCCAAAATTGCAGAAGTACAGAGCCACCAAGAGATTACGAGGAGTAGAAATACCTGTAATGCACTAAGCTATATCTTTTACATTTCCAAGACACCTTCTCTCTGTTAGGGCCTACGTTTTGCCCAGGTGTACCGTTTACTCTGGATGCCGTTGCATGCCCAAGGCCACGATGCAGGTCAGCACTCTCTGTTGATGCACAGTTTAGTGGAGCAGTGGTGTTATGTGCTGCATCAAGAATTTGCAGCCTCTTGCAGGGGTAAGATGGGAGAGGCTGCTGGAGTTCACACTTAAGCAATGTGGAGGAGAGAAGAGGGTCCCTCAGTGCTTTCAAGGTATTTCTCAGAGACAATGGGTGGTTAACCCATTATCATGGTTATCATTTCGTCTACTCAGTCAAAAGTCTCTAATGAGTTACAGGCACTAGATTCTAAGTAGACGCCTGCATAAACCTGTTGTCAGCCTATGTTTTTATGCGATACATAAACTTAAGTGGATGAAGAAGCTTCCCTTCAGGGTCTGACTGTTTCCCATCTCAATGGGTAAAGACGTTGTGCTTCACAGTGAGGTAACACATTTTCCAGACTTAACCCAGGCATGAGAACACTCTCTCTTGGCAGGTTTGGGCCAGGCTCATTCCTGTGAGTGTTGATGAAACTTGATGATTATCATGATTATGTGTACATGTGTAGGGTAGAGGTCTGAACTGGAATTGACACAAAGATGGAGAGCAAGAGGGGTCCCCAGAGCTAGTCTTTCTGCACAGGCAGCCCCAGAATATAGAGCTTGTGTGAAAACTTAAGTTTTCACATTACCAGCAAGGTGGTGATGGCTCTGTCCACTTCTCATCTGAACTGTTAATGGCTAGGGAACCTGTAAAGCTCATTGAAGTGCCATGCTGAATGTCTCTCCTCTCCTCTCCTCTCCTCTCCTCTCCTCTCCTCTCCTCTTTGTTTTGAAGCCTTTGTGAATTTTT
>VXBO01005280.1:397257-425322 GCA_013400135.1 Rhinoptilus africanus
TTTTGAAGCCTTTGTGAATTTTTTTTTGTCTACTTTGGAATTTGTAATTAAATATTTTTATTACTTTCACTATAATATGGCTTCAGGTAAAGGTAACTGCCTGATATCAGAGTTGTCAGTCCAGACAGGTTTAGCATTCTTGAACTGGGTATTGAGAAACTCTCCCGAGTATCCACATTGCACCAAAGGTACCGAGAAGCTGCGCTAGAGTCCGGCTGAGTGGGGCGATGCCCTCCAGCGACCAGCCATACCCCCGGGGAGCCATTTGGTGGGCAACAAAAATGGGGAGCATGTCTGAGCTGCAAGAGCCTACAGAGGGAATGTGACGTTCCCAGTGAGTAATGTACAGAAAATGGCTTGTGGTTTCAGGAGCACTGGCAATATTTCAATGCTTTGTGCTCTGGGCTTTGCCTTCACAATAGCATTGGGTAGTATGGCGATTGGTGTATGATAAAAAAATAATAAAAAAAGGAAAAAAAACTTTTTAAGTCTATGCCCTAGCAATGAAAGGATTGTGTCATCTGACCTACTTGTGTGGAGAGGTTCGTGTTCTGGGTACACTTACCTAGCAGGAAGTTTGGAGGAATTCCAGTGAAACTGGGAATGTTGTGCAACATGCATGGCTACAGTTCCCCAACAGTTAGAAGATTCTTGTGCTTAAGCCATAGATCTGGAGCCATTCCAGGCAATTTGATTTAAAGTAAACATCCTGGATGCAGCGTGTCAGATGCTCGCGCAATATTGTTTTAGTCTTTCTCATTTCTCCTGTGGGAATAATCATTCCATGAAGAAGGAAAGTGATCTAATGAGAGAATTAACTCAAGATCTTGAACATTGAATTAATCACAGCTGTCTGAGAGGGGAACCAAGGCAAACTCCACAGAGAGCTCACTGCATTTCCAAGGAAGGAGGCCAAAAGAATGCTAAGACTCAGATAGCAATTGGTGATCAAAACAGAGGCAGGAGAGAGATGCTTTTAGTAGCTAAAGGGAAGCAAAACTGTGAAGTAGAGTTTCCCCTCTCATTTCTCTGAGAAGTGAAATGTCAGTAGTAGGGGATCACTGCAGCTTTTTCTCGGAGATGTTGAAAGCTGCCAGATTGTTGGGATCTGATCCTAACTGTGTCCTCACATTTATCTGAAGTAGATGATTGATTTCATAGCTTGGCTCTTTTGTCACTGTTGTCCTGCAGCTTCACACTGAATTAGACCTGCACACTGAGGTGACTTTATTGAAGGTGCAGGTCTTTTTTTGCCGCAAGGAAAAATGAGTTGTGCTTGAGAATTATCAGTCTTCAGGACTTCATGTGGGACTTTAGTCTTGCCATTAGTAAAGTTTGGCAATGTTTCAAATTGTAATACAAATGCTAATACTTTTTTGACTCTTTACTTAACTCTACTTGTCTACGTTGCCCTGTTCCCTTGGATAATAAAGTAGAGCAAACACACAACAGACCCATGAGCTGTCTAAAGCATGTGGCATTTTTTAAAATAACTCCCAAGTTATGCAAACCAAACAGAAAAAAGGAAGGAAAATAACCAGCAAATACACATAAATTCAACTAATTTTATCATCTTCATTTAATATAGTCATTAGATATATACCAGGAGCATGTTTGCTCTCCTAGAAGGTATTGCGCTTGCATTGACAGGGGTTGTGAGCTGATTTCATTGAGAAGAGGGATAGAGTTAAACTCTGCCTGATACCCACCACATTCCACAGCCTGTGTGCGCAGTGGGGTCATTCCAGAAGCAGCGCCTCCATGGAATGTGAGATAGGTCAGGAACTCTGAGTAACTGTTAGTGGGATGTCTGCAGGTCCTGCATCTGCTTGCTTTATGAGTCAGGACTTCCAGGGCTCCGCACACGCTGAAGCCTTAAAAGATTAAACTTCATTTCAACCGTAAATGGCATAGGTTGCTACTATGCATCCCAGGTCCCTGGCTGCTCTGCTGTTCCCTTGCCATGTATTTCCTTGGATGACTTTTTTTCCTTGATTTACCTTTTCTCAGTGCAAGTATTTTTCATGTCCCTTTTCAGAATCTTACCTTTGGAAGCTCAGAATAGTTCTCTGGTTCGAAAGATCCATGTTATCCTAATCTTGTCCTTCAAAGTGCTTGCAAAATCTGCTTCATTGCCTGAGTAAACAAAAGTGCTGACTAGAATCAGAACAGACCCTCTGGGATTCCTAACAGAAGACCTGTCTGAGTTTAATGAAAACATAATAATATTTTAATATATTTTTTAACCAGTTGTGCACCTGGGTTATGGTGATTTTGTTTGCGCTTTGGTTGTATCAGTTTGCTTATCAGAATGTTACATCAAATGTTATCAAAACCCTGAAAAAGCTCTCATCTACAGCCGTCCCTTTTTCTGCAGGGTGGTTTTCTCTCAGCAAGGGAAATTAGCCTGTTTTAACATTATTTTTCTTAAATAATCTAACAACTATTATTTTTATAATTATGTTATCCTTCAAGGTACATGAAAATGCATTTTTTAATAACGTTCTATTTTTTGGATGTTTGGGTTTTTGCAATATTTCATTTTATGAAATCTCATTTATAATTTTTGCATAATAACCTTTGCCCAAGGATCACCTTACAAAGCGCAACTCCATTTGCAGCGTGAAATAAGGCTCTGAAGCAGAACTTGTCCGTGCTAGTCCTAGTTCTGCAATACTTGAAATGATCAGATAAATCTCTTAGTGACTCTCTCCCACTGACTCAGTTTGCTTCTCACTACTTATTTTCCTCTCAGGTATATTTTGAAGATCAATGAATATTTATGAAATGCTCTTAGTGGAACCTGCGCATGAAAAATGCAACAGAAGTTGGAAATGTCATAATTACTGATGCCTATTTTTTTTTTTTTAAACAGGAAGTTATATTGCAGACAATATCCAGGGAGAATTATAAGCTATAAAAATAGAGTCAGGACTCTAAAGGTACTGCAGGAAATTGTGGCTGGCACAACTAAATTGAAGGTGAAAGCAACTGGGTAACCTGACAAAGAAAGCCTTGCAATGGCACAAGGTACAGTAGGCAAGTTTTGTTAATAATGCTTAGTATTGAAATATATGCAGGATGAAGTATTTGTATTACAGAAGGATGATGAAATCCTTTTCAGTCTGCAAGTAATTAACGATGAGGTTCATCATCATACGTAACATTAATAGCTTTAAAGCAGCAGGCTCAGATAACCTATGCTAAAGAGCTCTAACAGAACTGTCAAGAGAGATCTTATTTGTAATACCTCCTAGCATTTCAGTGAAATTTCAGAAGACTCAGAGTATTGTGCCAATGTTTAAGGAAAGAAAATTAAATAAACAGAGCGAGCAGGATGACCCAGCTAGCTGTGTTATGGTTAACGTGACACCAGTCCCAAGTAGCACAGTACAAAAGCTGATACTTAGCCAGGTCGTAAATAAGTCAATAATTGGCAATAATTTTTATTTTTTTCAACATTGTCTTGTTGATAAATCCAATTTAATTTATTGGTAAAGGTTGTAAGTCTGTTTCCTACAGATTAGTGTTGGAACATATTTCACAATGTGTTTCACAAAGTATTTGACCTACCACTGTGACGTTTTGTTAAAGATCTTAGTCAAGTCTAGTGCCACTAAATACAGAGACATTTCAGTTGTCTGGGCCGGCGTGGGTCCAGAAGCAGGGCATGTGCTTTTGAGCTGTGATGCGTAGCAGGCACTTACCAAATCGGGTCACCATTAGCTGGGGATGTCTGTAATCATCAGTAACTTGGATCTTCCTTTTCCCTGGTTCACCTTCAGAATGTACTGTTGTAGTCTGATTTGTAGTGATTTGTGTTGTTTTTAATTTTGCTGAGTATAAAGCAGCTAGACAGGGCAAACGGTGGCTTAGGAAGGTTGGTATATTCACATGAAGGATTTTTAATACAACCAAGTTCAAAGCAATAAGCCTTGGAGCTAAGATGGCAGTTCACAGCTCTAGGACCAGGGAGCTGTATAGTGGAAAGAGTAACACCAAGAAAAAATGAGGAATCGTAACACATGGACACTGGAGGCATGCAAATAGTCAGAATGATGCTCTTGTAGACCTGGACAGTGCAATTGGGGAGAAGTGTGTAGAGGGGCAGGGACATGGTGCTCCCTCTGTAGGTCACCCTTTAACACTGCTATGGAGTACAGCTTTGATTTGTACAATTTAGGGAGGATATTCATGACGGGAGAAGGTACAGAGACGAACCGTAAGTATGATTTCAGGAGAGAAGGGATGTCTTATAATGACATATAAACTAAATAGAGCTGAGGTAGAGCTAATTGCTACGAAGCAATTTGATCCAGTGTACATGCTGCTGAGGAGAAAAGCTATGCTGAATACTGAAGAACTCTTCAATACAACAGGACTGAGCAAAAACTTAGTGGCTGAAAGCTGAGAAAACAAATGTTTAATTAGGGATAATCTTTAACACCGAGGAAACAAATTATCAGGTGCATTGGACAATTCTCCATTATTTGGAGTTTTAAATCAAGACTGAAAGTCTTTCTGGATGATAACTTGTATTGAATAAAACATATCTGGATCAATGAAAGAATGACCAAAAAGTATGAGGCAATTTCTATGCCAGGGACACCTGAGTAGTTCTTGACTTTTTGGCTTAGAAAAGAGATGACATGGTGGAAATGTGGTAGCCCTGAAAAATTACTGGTGTCCCAAAAGAGTTAAATGGTTTGCTTAGGGTACATCATGAGTCAGTGGGAAAGTTATGAATAGAAGGTAAATGGTGTCAGTCCCTTAGCTGCTGTAGGATCCAGTGCTGTTCAAGAGCATGCATAACCAGTATCATCCGTCATCCTGAAACTAAGCATGGAAAAATTGTTTGTTGAGTGCTCTTTCAAGAGTAATTTAGCCACAGCAAAGAGAATGAAGTGGAACGGGAAGAAAAAGAGCAGAGACACCGCCAGAGACAATTGTGCTATACTTTATAAAGAAAATGGAGGAAATCTTTGGCCATAGTGATACAGTAAAAGTTGGTGTTATGGCAGTGAGGGGGATAATTAATTCTTGAATTTTGAGCACAGCAAAATAAAGAGCAGGAAAATTTCTGCTGTGGTTCAGGTGGAATAAAGAAGGACAGGAGAGAGCAGAGTTAGTGAAATAGGGGAAGAAGGACTGTCAGAGCTTTACATAAGACCAAGTTCTTATTCCTTCTTTTCAAACTGTAAAACTGACAAATTCAGTTAGCACGAAACACAGATGTGGCAAAGTATCATTCTAAAAACAATTCAGTGCTGGTAGGAATTAATCCATTGTTAAATATACTGAGAAGCTGGTTGGAAGCAGAGCATGACCTAACGGGTCTAGCATTACTATTGCAGCTGTGTGAAACCTTTCAAATAAATAAACAGCCCAGTGAAGAAAATGTGCTGGATTTTTAAGATTCTTCTAGTTTAACAGAATGTGCCAAGTCACTGTGTTAACTGTGGGCCAGATCCTTAATTGCTGTAAGGTGCCTAGCTCCATAGCAAGCACTGAGATGATGCTGATTTTCACAATCGGATAATTTGACCCCCCAAATTAAATACTTCTCATAGTTTCCCTGGTGATACCACTATGAAAGGCTGTACAGAATGACACAGACCTGCCCGCTTTACTGCGGTATCAGAGGGACTACGGATGACTATCATCCTTACCTGATGAGTTCCTCTGGGACTTGTGCAGATTTTGGTTTTTCTTTCACCATGATGCTGGGAAGCGGAATTACTGATGCAAAAACCTAGTTGGGGTCCTCCCTTCCATTTTTCAGAGATGATTCCGCTTGGAATCATTCAGTGGGATCAATTGCTCTCAAAATTATGCTTCAAATTCATATTATAGGAGACTTTGGTATTGCTATTTTTTAAGGTAAAAGCCCAGTGTGACAGATCGTGCATACTGTATACTGGCAATATATGGATCTAGGAATTTATCTAGTACACCACAATCCCCTGTTTTGCAAGAATGTTTTTGAGTTACAAATAAATACAATTTCAGTGGTCAGTAGCCAGGCTCACTGACCTATTTCTGCCTGCCGCATTTCCTCTTTATCTGAGCGGAGCCAGGCACACAGGAACTTGTGACGGGAGTACTGGGAGTACTGTGTGCCTATGCTAATGAAGGGTTTGGGTTGAAGATTGGGTGCATTACTGGCATGGCCTCCCAGAGGTCTCTAGTTCTCACCGTTCCACCTTAAGTCAGCAAGAGCTGCCTGTGCTTCTCCTCTTTGAAAGTCAACCTCAAGATATACCTCCAGGCTTCTAGCTGTTCAGTTCAAGTCACAAGATGAAACCTGTGCTAACCTGTCTGGGAGCTTTGTCATGCAGATGCAAAAACATCACAGAAGGATTAATATAACCAGCCATTGATTTATTATGTTCTAGGAAGTAAGGGATAAAGCAGGCTGGCGTGATGCCCTGAGCCCAGCCTCCACGACGATTTCTCTTGTCCTGACATACATCCACCAGCACTTATCTTGTCTGCTCCTCTTTTTCTCCTTTTAGTTTCTCAAATTTCAGGAGTTTCTTTTGGCAGGCATGCTCCTCACTGCTGCTGATGCTGGAGCTTTCCTCGGAGCTTTCGGAGAGTAGATACTTCATTGCGATCATGTCCTTCTTGTTCATTTGCAAGCAGAGGCAGGAGGATTCGCTCACCTTAAATGATTCCCCCCACATATTCTGGCACATGTCAGCCCCATTTGTGTACATCTGTGCGTCAAATAAGAGAAGCATCAATTACATTTTAAAATAATTGAGTTAAAATAAATTTGTATCAAATTGATAAACATTGATCACTTTTTAAAAATTGATTCTAGATAAAAAAGCAGTCTGCACTCATCCACTGTCTTGCTGTGTGCCATGCTTCACCACTTCTGAGATATCTTAAAATGTTATCCAGTCCCACCACTGGCAAAAGAGATTTGCCTGTTGTGAAAGTAAGTGATTATACAAAGTGCAAAGTGATCAACAGCCAGCCCTTTGTTTCCACCCTGGGGCTGACAGCCTAGCGAGCTTTCTGGGTCTGACAGACCAAAGCTGTGTGTGCGAGGCTGTACAACTTGTAGCATGTCAGGACACTCTGACATGTCTTGGGATCGGAGTAGTGCTGAAAGCGCCAGATGGAGTGTTTTGAATATGGGAATCTTTATATCTACAGGCTAGAGACAGACCAGCGGAGTCACGGCTCTCATTGTGCCTGCTGTCATGTACATCGTGACCGGGCAGGACCACACAGACAAATAGAAGGAACATAACTTAAAAACTTCTTTTCTTCAAGCTTCTGAAGAGCTGTGTCCAGTGGTGCAATGGCCTTTCTGGCTCAAGAAATTGTTAACTGCAACTTCTTGCACTCTCTGTGTGTGAATCTGCCCTAGTCTTGATACTAAATTGTTTTGTAAGGTCTGTGTCTTGGGACCTGTACAACCACGCAACAGAGATATTTCTTGTTTGCCAAGCTCACATTGTGACAACCTTCTGTCCACCCAGCTTGAGTTTGCCTGAAGAGTATTAGCTTAGGAGTTATCATGTCCAGCCACAAAGTAAGCAGGATACACACTTTATCTTGCCTGCATTTCTCCCATGTGTTTGTGGTTGAAGTTCAATCTTTTCTGTTTCTGTAAAGGAAGCTCTAGGTACTCCCAGAAGCAAAGCTAAGAATCAAATTGGGGCTGGGAGTGATGGCAGGAGTAGAAGCCTTGGGAATTAAGGAGTGGGAGTGTTAATCACAGAAACAGTGGGCCAGGCAGCAGAACTGCTGGGTTCTGTTGCTGACTGATTCACCTCGGCCATGTCACCAGCATCGCTCTGAAGTAAGCTGTGTTTCATCTGTAATAGTACAAGCGCACATGACGCTGATTCTTTAATCCTACGGTGTTTTTCTTTGTGCCATAATTTCTGGGTGGTGTGATGGTTTACCATCACTGCCAGCTCATATAAGGGTCTGACATGGTGTATCTCAGAGAAGGTGCCCTATCTTTGTGGTTGAGAGATTTCTGGATGGAAGCTGCTCTATGTGCAAAAAATTGATGATTATAGATTTAAGTCTATTATGCGGAAGTGTGACTGGGCATCTGTAGTCCTGCAGCTTCTTCTGCTCCACCTATTTTCCACAAGTTCTTGTGAGATGCCTCCCTGTCTCCCCACATGCAAACTGTGTTGACCTATGCTGTGCAGGAAGGCAGATGAGAAGAAATCATAACCATCGCATTTGCCTTAGAAATCTATCCTTTGTGAATAACAGAGAGTCCATTCTAAATAGCCCCAAAGACACTGTAATCTGAAAACAGGTTTTCATTTCACACCATCTCTGGCCAGGGCTCACTCCACAGGTGCTGCAGTTGCTGGAGGAGGAGAGTGGAGGTTGGCTAGTGCACTGACAGCAATACAGGGTCAGAAATGGAAAGGTTGCTGCATCTAGTTCTCTCCTTGTGTTCTCAGGGTAGAGAGTTTCTTTCCTACTATTCCTGTGCTTTTAAGCACCATTAGTCATTTTCTCCCAGCTCCTGTACAGTTCCTGGATTTCTACCTACTTTTAGCTAGTAATTCCAGAAAATATTAAAAGCTGTTATGTGGGTTTTCTTAGGTCTGTGTGCAAGAGACATGGCTACATTCTATTCTTGTGTCCCACGGGTTCTGTAATGTGTATTCATTACTTGCTAAATTGGTAAATTTATTTAGACCCTTCTCCTAACTCTGCTTAAAGATCAGAGCGTAGCCAGAATGCTGCAGCAAACAAACAGTGCACACAGACCATTTACCAAACGTGTCCCTAAATTAAACTGCAAAGGATTCTGATTTTTCAGCTTCTTGGAAAATGTCCTAGTCTGTGCATTAACATTGCTTGGGGAGCACTCAGCTGGGAGAACAATGACAAAATGTGCCTCATTTTAGCCAGGCTAAAACTGGCTAGGATCCATTTTGCATTCTTAATATTTAACATTTGTTCCATATTCAGCATTTGTTCCAAATAGGCCTTACAACCACTTGCATATGTCAAATGTAGGGCTGCTGATTGCTCCTCCGTGTGAGCTGAGGGCATCAAAAGAAAGTAAGCATCTGTCCACAGTGCTCTGACATTGTAAACCCCTTTGTGCTTCTTGGTATCTTTTCCATGAGTCAAGTCCAAACCAAGCGAGTCTAACATTTGTGTATCATGTAATTTTCACATGGGAGATGTGTTTTTTTAATTTCTCTGAAGAAACTTCATCTTTATTCTTACTTACTGTGCAAGCCTATTTTTGGTGAAAAATATGGGCAGTTTAGGGTGTGGTTCCATTTAGTTTAGGAATAGCTGCGCCTGGCTTCAAGCGATAAGACCTCGGGATTTGCTGCATGTTTTCCCCTGCAGATAGTATATTTTCTTTAAGAAATAAGTACAAGGGAATTCAAGGTTAAAAACTCCTATCTCTGGATCAGGGACAGTTTGAACCAGGGACTGGAGATTATTTACAGAGATTATAATTTCATTTTTCACTTCATCTGGAACTGCTGATGATTTAGCACATCTGGGAAACTAAGCTGTAAGTTTCCACAGCCCATTTGCTTTTTGGCCACCTTCCTGAGCCTGCTGATTAGTGTCACTTTTGCAAGGCAGACAGCAATCCTGCACTAACTGGACTGTGACTTCCACTTATATCACTTGCTGAACCGACTTCTGGAAGTACATGCACTTGAATTGAATTCAAAACAATGAATCTGGGATCTCTGCAAGCCTTACTACCTGTCCCTAAGCACTACACTTCAATTTCATTTACTTCTGCAGTTTGGACAGTTTTCGTAGGCTCAGTGAAGTTCAGCTGTTAAAAATATTCAGATAAGTGTAGCAGTTTTGAGCTGTATTATATTGCCTTGATGCTAAACTTACTTGAGTCACTGGAAGTAGTCACTACCTGACTCTTGAAAGGTCTGTAGATCAGGTTCCAGGCAACCTTGCTCTTATAAGTCTTGTCAATTCTCATTTTATACACTTTTGCTCATAAAATTAGTTATCTCAACCATTAAACCTCCTCAGAAAGATGGGATGAGCTCTCAGAAAGCTTATCAGTGCTGCTCTTTAATCATCAGAGTTATATAGAACAATGTTAGCTCTGCCTAGCCATTGGCAGACCAGTGGAGAACACACATCAGAGATATGACAGGTCTATGGAGAACAAAAGGGAGACATGTCAGGACACACAAAAGAAGAATGTCAGGACTTAGGGATTTGGAAGATGGAGAAGGACTTGAACATAACAAGGTAAAATAGAGAAACAGGCAAAGATGCCTAATAGGCAAGAAAACCTTAAAAATTCCTTAGTGATTTGGGAACTTATGTCCCAGTTTAAAAAGACAGAGGCTTGTAAAGCCCCACATTATGTAAGGAACTTTAAACATACCTCTCGTGTCTCTGTTGTATGAACAAAGTTCACCTTTTACTTTCTAAACCCCACTATGGTTAAAATACCAGTGCTGCTTGAACTTCTACTTTTGTTTCACAAGTGGTATGAATAGTGATTAATTAAATGTATATATGCTTAGAGTAAGCAATCTACATAAATAGAGATGTTTTAAAATTCATATACTCAAAAAGTCTGATGTAGGTATGGCTTGAAACTGCTGGAGTAAAAATAATTCACCTGTTGCATTTTAATCCCATATAGTCAGGAAAAAAAAAAAGGTACTCAATGCCTTTTCTTCTGCTACAGTTGATCAGGTTTGCTTACCTCACCGTATGAAATACATTTATTCTTACAGTGGTTTTCTCCATTTTCATCCCAAACCCAGTCCGTCAGCCAGTTAAGAACACATGTGGAATCATCTCTGCAGGCTTCATACCTTCAGGGAGTTTAATGTGGAAGAAACAGTTATTTCTCTCACTTTTTTCCAGTGGAAGCAGATTCAACTCAAAAAGTCTATGTGGGCTATGCTAGCAATGTTGTATAGTTGCACAGTGCAGCTTAGCAACAGATCTTCAAGAAATGTGCACATTATCTGAGTTTGACACGTATGTAAACTCCGAGCTGGCCAGGAAGATCTAAATCGCCGTGAAAGCTAAGCAGTTCACTCACTACATTTTATACTCACAGGCTGAAGTAAAGGGCTCGTGTTCTGAGGAGCAACGCTTGTTCGTGTGGTGTTTGCTGCTTGGTTATGTTTGCTGATGTTACCGAGCGGAGGAAATACTTTGTGGGAGGGTGTTTCATGAATGCTGATATTCAACATTGTGACAGCGCAGGTATGCTAAGAGTGAACTGTCACTTGAAGGAGATGTGGGGAAAATTTGTATTTATGAATTAATATGGGAAAAGAAGGATATTTCCTGGTCAGGGGGTTGCTATGAGGAATGCGCACTGAAATAAGGAAAAACCACAAAGAACAAAATCATATAAATTAACAGGCTATCGGCTTCAGAATGACGTTTTCAAAGAAGTTAAACTTGAAGTGAAGGAGGAAAGATAACAGTCTTGTAGGGTATAGGTCTAAAATTTAAATTTTAAGTTATTTTTAACTTGTAAGTGGTAATGCAAAAAAAAAAGCCTATAAATGGCCTGGAATGAGTACGGTGTGCAACTGGCTGGTCTATGTGATGAGAGGTCTCATGACCTACCATTATCCTACATAATTTCCTTCCTTCCTTCCACTTATTTTTTATGTTCTACTTTTTGGCTCTTACCTTCCTTAAGGATCACTTTCTGCAAATCAGTTAACATCTACTTAAATTTAGTCTCAACGGCTTCAGGCGGATTCTTCACACCACTAACTGAGAGTGCCAAAAAGTTAGTGTAGTTCAGCATGGTATTTATAATTAATGCCTTTGGATACATTTTCTGTTTGTCATTTTTAAGCTTCAGAGTCATGTTTCCAAAACTACTTTGATATCACGAGGGCTGCAGACTTATATTTTTAAATGAAATATGAGGTTGTTATGCAGTCACAGAACTACAAAACTAAACATTGCAGTACGTGAATGTAAAGGTAAGAAATGTAAGAACATGCACGTCTGCAGATCCTTCACATAGGTTTTCTGGGCTTTTTTGGAGGGAGAAAAAGCAGCAACAGATGGAGGGTAACCAGGGCCTGAACTGAACAGGTCTAGGGCAGGAGACATGTATTTTCAAATGTGTTCACCCATGAATCTGCTGTCAGAGGTCTCTGCTGGAAATACAGGCTGCAATTTGATAAATTAATACATTGTGACATGAATAGGCAGATCCTACCAGTTTGTGCCATGACTGAATTTGAGACTAGGGACTGTAAGAATAATTGGTTTGTTGTTTGTTAGATGCTGTGTGTACAGAGACTGAGAAAGACAGCACACAGAGGTAACTCCCCAGTGACAGCTGTTTCCCTGACCCTAGTCATTTTGCCTTCCTGAAGGCATGTCAGTTAGGAGCATCAATACAAACTTTTTGTTAATCACCATCTATGAACTCCCCACATACCAGCATCAGATTAAACAATTAGCCCTTGATTCTTCAAGTCATGTAGGTATGAGATTTACTTTATGCATGCACTTAAATTCATTGCTTTCTAGCAAAGTTGATCAGCATCTACTGTGAGCTGCCTAATACTAGTACTTACACTTAGAGGAGTTGTTCCCTTCCCACAGTCTTCTTTTTAGTGTCCTTTTTTATTTGGCTAAGTGTTTTTCACCCTGATGAGTTCCCAGAGCAGCAACTTCATGGCCTCTGGGACGGTGCCGCTGGTACATGGGTGGGGACAGAGGAGGGGAAAGAATGAGCAGCCCTTGGGGCTTAGGAGAGGGCAGAACTGCTTCTTTTTAAATCAGTGTCACCTCCAGTTATGCTTTTCAAATTATGAATATGTATTTCAGAGTTTTACCGAACTGGGGCATTCAGGCTACGCATCTGGTTTCCTCAGGAATTTGAATGAATTATGCTTATTAAATTTTTTTGTTCACTATTATCTATTAAATGGTCAGATGAAAAGTTTCCTAATTATGATTATTGCCTCACTCTGTTATATAAGCAGGTAGCAAGGTATAAGTCTATTATTAAAGTTTTTCTTTATCCCAATAGAAGTAACTATGAAGCTAAGTTAATGAAAAATCATGCCTTATGAAAAGTCTGATTTCTGCTGTCCAGAAACCCATAAGTAGTTTCTTCAAACATTAACTAAAAACTGTGAGAAACATAAATATAAATACTTTGAAGATCCTCCATGAACATACTAGTTCCCTAGGCACAATGGGCAGTATATTTTTGTTTTAAAGCTTTTTTCCCTATTTTTTTTATAATTAGCTGTTTCTCTTTTAAAGAGCACAAGGCCCTTCCACAGGTGGATCAGAAAATGGCTTGTACATTGGGCTCTTTCAAAAGCAATAGTTTTAAGACTAGTGGGAGCAAGGAATCCTGAGACAATAGGAAGAAAAGGAAGGCCCCAAGCTAGTCAGATGAATTTCTTTTAAATGAAGTCACTGCTCATTCAGAATCCTCTGCACATTTCTGGCCACAAAGACATACAGTATGCAGCAGGCACACTCACGGCACGTAGAGAAGTAGGTCACATCACTAACAGTGCTACAGCACGCTAAGGGGACTGCAGTGAATAGAACAGGAAAAAATGTTACTTTAAATCACCAGAAAGAGTAAGAATTCTGTCCAGGCTCTTTTCTAGCCTCAGGCCTTAAGCAGGGTGAAGGAATGGGTTTGACATTGGCATTAGGCAGGCACACAGACTAGCATGCACAGTAATGGGTCATCATTACATTTTTGATTCAGGCCAGGCATCTGTGACGCCAACAGGGGCAATAGATCATTGTTCAGTGTTTGTTTAGAGTAGAGCCTCCTCTCTGCCAGGGGACTCCACACTGGGAAAGGGTCAGTTTTTCCTGTGCAGCAACTTTCAATCATCCCTCCCCCCGATACTTTCCAACAGCAAAATTAAAACCTGCTATTTACCTGGAGGTTATGGCAGTAGCCAGGGGACGCTGAGGGTTTTGGTATGTAATATTGACCCACCGTATACACTTCGGTATAAATCTGATATATACTAAGCCTGGATAAAACCAGTTCATAGATGCAAACTAAACCTACAGGGTATATTTTCTTTTATCTTTACGGTATAAGTGGATATAGCAGTTTGGTGATGACTTTGTGTGCTACTTATTTTGGGATACATTTATTTTAGCTATTAGTATGCTATTGCTTTGCCTGTTAGATCTATTCTAAAGCCCACTGGCAACTGCACTGCAGTTCGGATGCTTTCAAATTTTGGTAATATTTGGTTCTGAGCTTTGAGATTCTGAGCACTGAGGCAAATTCAAGGTCTCAGTCTTTATCTTCAAGGTGGTCAACAATCTGGATTCAGTTTAGAAGATTACTAAAGCTTTGGGACGGAAGACTGCACATGGCAAATCTGTTCCTGAGGCATATAGAGTTTCCTAACACAGAAATAAAATTCATCACTATAGGAAACTCTAGGGAAGCTAAGAAATACATCAGCCCTTCTCACTATCTTCCATTACAAATCCAAGCTATGCTTCTTGTTTTCTTCCCTGGCACAAAGCAATGGAGACATATTTGAAGACAAAGCCTACCAAAATACTGCACTGCATACATGACTTTGCCCTTGGAGAGAAGATGAGAGTGAAAATAGATCCATGCATCAATAATATTCAATTTGCGTAACCACTAGGGAAAGCACTGAACAGAGCAGCGCAAGAGAACCTGACCAAGAGCTACTGTGTGTTCTGTATTTTCTGTGCTTCCAAGAAAAGCTCTTCTGTAACATTTTTAGAAGTATTAAAACAGTTTTCCATGATTTTCAGAGCAGCCTAAGGGATTCAGACATTCACAGTGCATTACTTTCAAGTGATGCTAGCAGTTATAATCCTATAGTGTGAACACAGCCTGTGCTGTTTGTACTACGCTTCACACCAATTTAACCACACAAATGATTTACTTTAGTTACTAGACTCAACGTTAATATGATACTACTGAGATTTATATGACATTATTTAAGATCCAACATTTCATAACAAAGAGGGAGGGAGGGATGAAGGGAGGGAGAGATATATGCTGGATACAGACCACTGGAAAATACCTCAGTACCCCACCTGGACATAATGCTCCTAACCCAAGACTAGGGACAGACAGGTGCTGGGATGTCCCACTAAATGTCTTGCACTCAAAAAATAATGTAATTCCCTGTTCCTGTATTTTGGGAAACAAAATTGAATTGCTCATTGCTATTAATATTTTTAGCATTACTTGGCTGCAAGTTTCTCGAGATTCAGGCTTTTAGAAGTGGGTTTAGAGAGAGGGATGATGGAAGGGAAGAGAAAAGGCCAAGGGTGAAAAATGAAGAAATTAAACTAATTTGTTATATGAATTAATTGAAAGCATCCAGGAAATGGCTGCTTTCATGATTTCATACTGCATTTTATACATATAAAAGAAATGGATCGTATAATGATCAAATATTTAGATTTAAAATGCTAACTGCATAAATGCTAACTCACAGGCCTGGACATTTCAAAGGGTGGGCTGGCCCTCACTGTTGTCAAGGTGGTGAGAGCTTCTCCGCCATGTCAGGCAGTTCTGATGCCGCTGCACTGCTTCCTCACAGAGAACAGGGTGCTGCTGTCCCTGGGTCACTAAACTCTGACAGAGTTTAGTAACTCCATCCTGCACTCAGCCTGTGTCTATTATTTTGGGAGTAGTAGCTTAGCAGAGGAAAAAGTAGAGATGGCAAACAAGAAGAGGAAAAACGAAAGAAAAGGCATAAAGGTGGTGCAACACCATCAAATCTTACTGCCACTTGATTGGGAGATCTGTGCTTGCATATTATAGCTAAATAAAAATACTTTGATAAAAAGCTGAACCTACCAGTCATCGCAAAAGCTTTGACACAATGGAACAGACTGAATAGCAGCAGTGTCGTTGGGATGGATCCAGTAAGCAGCATGTGGAGAACACCGGTAAAAGCACTCAATTTTCTTTGTGAAATCTTCACAGCTGTGGTGGGTGAGAAAAGCCACAAATAAGCCTGTTTCTTAGCATCAAGACTATAGCCTCGGTTTTCTAGGCCGCTTTTATGTGGATGCAATGGTACAGATTAGGACAAAAACATAGATAAGCATCCTTTTGCCTTGTTAACGTCCAGGTTCCAAACTCATTCCTTTGGCATTGTGTGCGGCCTCTGACTGTGCAATTACCATAGCCAGCTAAAGCGTGCACAAATGTTTCCACACATATTTCAGCCCTGTTTGTGTAAGCTTTCCATAAACTTTGAGGCCTTGAGTTTTCCTGGCAAGAACAATTCTTGTAGTCTAAATGTAGTCTAAAACTATAGTACAAAACTTCCTCTGTGCTGTAGCCTTGTGGTTTCATCAATCTTTAGATTATCCCACAGCCCAGCTGAAGTTACTTAAAACCGCATACTGTTGCTGCTCTTCTGGGAGTGGCAGGCAATAGCTGTTACTTTTGCACATATGTTTTTGCTTAATTGTTTTGTACTTTCATTCTTTTATTTCTATAACTTGCCATGTTTCACAGCTCTAACATCTAACAGTGTACTAAAAATCTTAATTATGAAGACATTCTTCATGGTTATAAAACCCACAGGGCTACAAGAATTTTTATTCTAAATATTTAGGAGTTTAATTTCTGGACTCTTGTGCATTTTGTTTGCAAGATTTAATAATCTTGTTGTTCTGCTTTCTAAACAAAGGAAGAAGCCTGGTCTGTATTGATTAGGGGTCACACTTGCTGGTATGCGGTGGTTGTTTTGGAGAGCTACAGAGATGCAGTGTGGTTGTTACCTACTGGGTTTATGACTGCTTTGCATTGCTAGATCTGGTTCTATACTGAAAGCAAACTTGAAAAAAACATAACCCTTTCTCGATAAAGTGGCATAAATCCTTCTGCACAAATACTATATACTTGGGGATTCATGGGCTTTTGTGAGAGGAGAAGAGCCAGATGTTGGTCAGGTACAGATACGAGATGATGGGAACTAGCCCGAGTGGCATCATCTTTAGGGCAACGTAGGAAATGTCCATCAGCAACTTCAGGAGAAGTTACCATTAGATCTGTGGTTGCTACAGCATAGATCTATTGAACCAGGACACAGACAACATCAAAGCTGACTTACGATTTACTGAGCTGCCCACATCTGTTCCAGTAGCTGTTGTTTACTTTAATTACTGGGGAATGAGCCAATTGCTCTGTGAAGTCTGCATAGCAACAGGAAGCTGTCAGGAACGAAAAAGAAATCTTGCAATAAGGATTTTCTTTAATACTGTATTTGGAAGACTCAAAATGTAAAATGGATCCATTTTGGTCCACAACATGATAAAGTCTCTTAATACTAACTGGCAGATGTACTCAAGCTCAAACATTTTTGGTTTTGGAAGTAGCAGTGTAAATGCTAAGTGAGGTGGACTGGCGTCAACAGTGCTTTCTCAAGGTGTGCCCAGAGAGCCCCCAGAATTTTACTAGTGTTCTGCCAGATGTTATATCCTGAGGGATACTAACTTTGAAATCTACCACACATAAAAAGAGAGTTGCAGAAATGTAATAAATACTGTACTTTGCTCACTACAAAATTTTGATTTCAAACTTTCCCATTTGGTGTCTGCTACAAGTAATTAATTTTTATACTTAATCACAATAAACCAAATTCATCTTTGCTGTACACTTTTTTAAGCAGATAGAGCTACAAGAAAAGGAAATTGCATCAGAATTCTTTAAAGATAATAAATGAAGTCAATGAGAGTTCTGCTGTTAACTTTGTTAAGAATCAGAACCTTACCTCTTGATTTGCATGCAGCAAAATGCCAATGAAGGAAGCTTTTCAAATGCAACTTATACTGCATCTTAATATATTTTTTAGAAATTAAGGGAACCGCCTAAACAATTAGTGTGTACAAAGCTGTACTTCTAGACCATATTTGGCAAAAATTAAACCACTCTTACATTTAGAGTACAGAGTGCATTCATGCATATTTGGCTCAGGACTTGGCTTCACTTTGTGGGTGTCCCCTTCCAGACATACGTGTTTTTGGCAGGTAGATGATGTTATGACAGCAAAGAGGGTGACAGCAAACCTCAGCATTGTTGTTCTGTTCTTTTTCCTATATGGAGAGAAGTCTTTATTTATATCTTTTATATCTAGGAGAAGCCGTAACATTAAAAACAAGGACTGCTTTAAAAAAGTTACATGTATAACCAAATAAAATATGCTTAGCAAAGATGCACACATAAATATTAAGACACATGTTCTCCCTTTCTCTTTGTTTATATCTGAATGCTTTTACTTCTGCTATGTATTTTTGAGGTTCGGTGGCAAGTGATAAAAACCACCAACAGTTCAGGCTATTTATGAAAACATGTTACAATTTTCAGTATTTAAAAAAATTATTTTAAGTTTCTTACATTGACCTGAATTTGTCTTTGAACACTTCCAAGAGACATTCTTCTGCTTTACTAGGTTTGAAGAAAGGATGCATTAGTTCTAAAACTTGCAGAGTTGTTTTGCACACTTGGAAAGTACACACTTAATACAGCTGCAAGTGGTCAGCACCTGAGCTGGAAAAATTTCATTGACAACTTGCCTTTGTTGAGCCTGTGCTAATTTATAATTAAGAATCGGATCCATTATTTTCTGCCTCTTGTAGAGTTTGGTCAAAATTGCAAGATAAAAACCTTTGGTCTGCGAGACTAAAATTTCTCTAAACACAGACTACATATTAGTGAGCTATATAGATAAATCTAGAACCTGTTAGATAAATCAGTGCATAATTCTTTATACATGTTATTAATTTAACCCTTCGTTCTTAGTTAAATATTCCTGTTGTCTTTTAGGAGTAATTTTGCCTGAATAAGGACTGCAGCTCCTCTATATACCTAGATTTTTCAGATATAAAGAAAACAACATGTTACAGAAGGAGGAATCTGTCTCTCCCATTTCTCAGTAGCCTCTCACCTCTTTTGCTGTCCTTCTGGGTGATACTTCTCCCTGGAACAGGAACACAGTAAATTGCTTTTCTCATTTTCCACTTTATATACACACCATCTGGCATCAGTGCTCCAGAATTTGTTTGCCCTGGAAGAGTTCCTTGACCCTTTGCAATGCTAACAGGGATTTATCTCAAAAGCAGATGCAATGACCAGCACATAATGCCCTTTTATTGCTTGCAAATGTTGACATGATAAAGAGGAAAATACAAACATAGGTTAGAATTAAAAAAACAACAGCTCTCCTGTATACCAAATACAACTACCCCCCCTGCCTGATTTTTCAATGATTCCTTTTATTGTTCATTATTAGATTCATTGCTACAACATTTTCATGGGGCTCTTATCACAGATTAGGACTTCTCTGAATTAGAGACATTAAAAACAATACTTCATATTTCAGCCTGACTGTCTTAATTTTGACTATAGGTGTATGATGGCTTGTCTTGGCTTACACAGTAATTTTACTGCAGCCCCTGGAAGAGAATCCACGTTTCCTGATTCCGAGGTCTTTGCTCTTTGCTCAAAAGATCCCTTTATAACCTGCTGCTCTTTGCTCTGGTTGTTCTACCTGCCTCATCTGCACTCTCCAAACAGTGTCACAAGTGCTGCAAGAAACTGTTGATTGTATGGTTGATAGTGATTGTGAGATCTGCTTTCTGCAAAGAGGATTCTGCATCTGAACATAAACCATCGCATAAGGTAGACATGGTGATTACAAATAGTTGCACTTACTTTCATAGATCAAATCTTGTTGAGTACCGTAAAGAGCAGCACCGCTCGCTACTTTGCAGTTACTGAGATGCATAAGAAAAGTAGCATCTGTTCGTTTTGTGTTTAAAACAGAACACTAGTTTGTCAGATAATACTCTGGGGCCGTTATTTACAAACCTTTTTTGCTTGAAAAAACAAACATTGTCACAGTGGAAGCATGGTATGAGTCTCATTGAGGAAATTCACTGAGCTTGACAATAAAACAATCTCTATAAGCTATAAGCAGTCATTCCTGTCCTAGGTCTAGTAAATGCCTCAAGGCAAAAGTGTTGCTGGCCTAAAAAGAGCCATTTCCAGATCAGTGGAAATTAAGCGATTTTTATGTTCCAGAAGTAATTTAATTAAGACAAGTTTAAAGAATGAATTTAATTAAGGGAAGTTTAAAGAGGCATAAAGTAACTATAGGAGAAACTGAAGAAAATCTAATGGCTTATTACCCATGCCTTCACCTCATGTGACTTGATCTAGAGTTGGCTGAAATTAATGGAGCTCCTTGCTGATTTGTAATGTAAAGGAGTTGTGGGTAGTGCTCGGCACTTGGATCCGTGTATTCATCCAAAATAAAGACTGCTGTATAACATGAACACTCACTCTCAGCACTGCGATGGGTGGATGAGCTAGCCATCCTGTTAAAAAACACAGAAATAGTACACGCTCCGTGCCTTATTGCTCGGTTTGCATAAAGTATATGCGCGCTTGTAAAGGTGTAAAAGCATGCCAGGAGGCTTCTTGTCATGCCTCTGTTCACTGAATTGACATACAAATTATATTAAGCTGTAGGAAACTGGGATCTCTTTCAGGCTTTGCGTGTGAGCCAAATGGGACCACTTGCTGGGAGATTAGGCAGAGTTCCTAGCAGCGGGAAGGAAAATTGTCATATGTATGTGATTTCTCAGACTTGGCTTCCGTTAGCAGTACATGTGAGCAGGCTCAGGCTAAGGAGCTTCTATAGATCTCAGCTATACATCTTCATCACCTGAGAACTGAATCTTGATTTCTTTGTTCTTGAAGTATTCTCTGGCTAGTTATTTTGTGTGATGTCTGATACTGAGAAATTCATTAAAGGAAGTTTCTTACCCCTTTCCATACTTGAATTTCTCTTTATTTGCTAAAATTGAACTCAGTGATGTGTTCTTGTACTTTTAAGACTCCTACTGCCATTTAATTTTAACTTTAATGTCAGTGCCCTGTAACTTCTATTCATCTTTTCAAGAGCTAGAGTTAAAGCATGCGTGATGTTAAGATATTGCCACAGATAGCAATTCAGTCACCACAACATTAAATTATTATTATTATTATCATCTGATGATGATCTAATTGATAGTGGCCTATAATGCTAGTAAAAGTATGCGTCTATTCCAAAACCACAAACACTGCTATGCTAGGTCTCAAGAGCCATCTACCCGAGCAACTTCTGGCAAGAGCCATTAGCAGAAAATTAGGGAAAAAATGTTTAAAAAATAAAGCTAGTTGCTAACTTCCCAGCTTCTGGCAATCAGTTTAGTAACTATGTCAACTGACATCTCCTAACTCAACATTGGTTCCTTTTTTGTGAGTCAGAGCTTAATGACTGAAGTAAGCTTTTACGGTTTTATGTTCCTGGTAACTCTGCAAAGCCGATGTGGTTAAGGGAAAAATTGTTTGCACTTCCAACTAGTGACAATTGCCAGATCCATTTCCCTTCTTGGCATCCTGAAAGTGTAACAACAGTGTGACCAGAGGGAGAGAGAGTTTCAGGAGCGTAAATTAGAGCATTTGGCCTGTTATAGCTTTATTATAGATGGCAGTATGTACTAATGAAATTAATCTGTTTGTTCCTTGTATCTCAGTGTGAGCCTGCACACTCAGAAGTTGGAAGTGTTTTTCTCGTTAACTGTAACAAGAAATGTAATTAGAAGCACAGGTTGTTATCTAATTTAGTGTCATTCCTGAAGGTCCTTTGCAGAACTGCATTTAAAGTTGCAAAAAGAGCACGTTATTTGATGATCAGTTAAGTACATATTCTTGACTTTCATTATGTTAGACTGCAGAACCAAGAGTTTGTATTCACAAGTTTCTGTGCTGAACATATCGTGTCACAAGTCAAACTGAATGCCAAAGGAGAGACTCCAGATGGACTCAGTCTGGCACTCCTGGCTCTGGAAAAAAGAGCTGAGGTCAAATCTTAACACTACTGAATTTAAGGTGTGATTTGTTTCTGGTAACTTTGATGGGGCTGGGATTTCTCCTGTTTTGTCTGTGTAAGGACTACATCGTGGCACAAAGTAAGGCTTACTTGCTTTAGTTAAGTACACAAATGTTGCTGAGCTAGTTGTCCAACAGGGCACAGGAATGACAAAAGCACCAGTAATTTTATATAACCAAGAGAGTGAGTCAGTGGGGGGGAAAAAACCAGATATTTTAATGAATAGTAGGTTTAAAAAGGCCAAACAACAAAATTATCATTGTAAAAATGTTATTTTAAGCCCCATGTTAGGTTTTTCAAAATTAAAGGGGACAAAACCCTACTTATTTTAGCTTGTTACTGAGTTGAAAGGAACTCTTGAAAGCGTAACTGAATGCCCTTCCTTTGCCCTAGTCTTTCATTTGCCTTTCACATTCTGCTTGTCTGTTACTGTGAGGTTCCTTGAACCACTAAGAATTATTGTTATTTTTTCTACAAAGAATGGGCTTTGGTTTGGATAGCTACTGCCTGTGTGGTGTGATGTGAGCTCTCACAAGTGACAAAGAAATACTGGGTCCAGCATGATCTATACTCCGGAATTAACCAACTGCAATCTTTTTTCGAATTTAGACTATTAATATTTGATTGAATTTTCTACAGTCACTTATGAATGATGAATTTTTTCTTAGGGGAGTATGGATACTATTTTTTTTTATTCTCACTTTTATTATGAGTATTTAGTATTTGTATAGAGGTAATTCCTAGATGTCCCTGTGTAAAGTTGTGATGTGTTTAAAGTACTCGATGCCAACACTATATTATGGATGGACATGTCACACAGCCCCCTTTTCTGTCCTAATCCTGTACTGCCCCTTTCCCTCCCCTGTGCTGGCACAGCCCAGATGGGGTTCTGCACCCAACTAGATGGGGGAACTGATCCAGCAAAAAGAAATCCAGCAATTCCCCCTGCCTCCGGTGTTTCTAGCCAAATCATTTTCCCTGTTTATTTTATACCCAGCTGTAGAAGAGTTGTGTTGCTGTGAGGAAAAGGGTAGTATATCACTATGAGAGAGACAAATAGGGGATGGCAGGACTGGCGGTACTTTAAGTCAGAACTGCCAGCCTCTAAGCCCCATTGTGTTAGCATTCTGTTTTGGGTTTGTTTTTTTAATTGTTATGTTGAACGCCTTGTAACCAAAAGTAAGAGCTGACAGGTCTATAAAGAAAACAAATAATGTAAGCACAAGGTAACAGTGAGATCATACTGGTCAACATATTAAAAGGCAATGACTGGAAACCATCAGATTAATCATAGCTGAGGTTTTCCTGTTTGTGTCACAGCAAGGATGAATTTTCTGGAAGACACAGTTAAGGTCCATGTAGTGTCTCTGCAGACATGCCTGAGGAATGAGTCCCGTGTGTGTCAAATTAGTTCTAGATAGCTTGACTCATTGTCCTGTGATGAATCTGTGGCTAGAAAATTGACCACAACACTCATGGAAAAAGTATTTTTTCCCCCTAATACCTTTATTTACATTGTCCCTTCTCTCTCTTCATCCCTCAAATGGCTCCCCTCTCTGTTGTATCAATCAAAAACGGCTTTCACTTTGACATCTTTCTGTCTCTTCTGTCTCTTTCAATACAGATGCATTGCCTCTTGAAGTATCCCGATGCCAGCCTCCGCTGCACACCTGTTAGATTTCCATGGCTTCCATGTACGTGTCATCTCATAGTTGGGAGGCATTTCCATAAGTAACAGTAGAACTATGTGTAATCCTCCCCCTAGCTTGCCTTAAAACTCATCTTTGGGTGCCCAAAGAGAAGGTGACAACAGTTAGGCTCTGATGCTATTCCTGCTGGACAGCATCTCTCTGTTCCCCATGTGCTTCCCTTTCTGGACCTTCAGAAATACACACAAATATACATATATATGCATATGTAATTTGTACTCTGTTAACACCTAGGGGTAACAGCTCAACTGCGGCAATTGCTGTCCCAGCCGACAGTGAAAGCAGCATTTTCACGTGTCTCCTGTCTCTTTAAAGCTATAATGTGTTTGATGAGCTTTTGTTGCTAAGAAGTGCTGTTAATTTAATTATCGCACTAAGTTCTCCCTAAACCTCACAGACATACTTTTAACTGCTGTTACACATTTGCATATTTACATCTTCTACTTCCTTACCAGATATAAATATGATATCTAGATCTAGGTTACAGCAGTGCAAAGCTGTCACTTTGACAAACTGCATCAGTACAAACAAGGATATATGCCCTTCATGGTATATAAAGAAGGAAAATAACAATTGGTAAGGAAATCATACCCAGTTAGGACTGGACTTTTGTTATACCTAGATCTAGTAATTGCTATCCTGGATCGGGTTGTAAGTTGCTTTACTTAATTATTCTGTCCTTGAGACTGACCAATAGTAGTTTCCAGTGAAGATGCACCGGAATAATATACTGTATAATATACTTTTATGGATTAACCTGCCTGTAAGAAATTTCTTCCTAATCCTCCTTAATTCAATGGTGAACTTGTGCCCTGAAACATGAGTGTTTATATCCTTTATGTAAAAAGTCCTCATGTAACTATGAGTATTTATTAATTACCCAAATGTCTCATGCAGAAATTCTCAAATAGCAGACCTCACTAGATGTAGATCATGAGTAAATTTGACCTAGATTGTGTCAAGATCCCAGACGTAGTAATTCTCCTGCATTCTTTTGGGAAATCCTGTGTTTCTTACCATTTCCCTGTAGCTTAGAGGTGGTGGTGAGCTCTGTGAGCAGCTGTACTCTGTGGCTGCAGTTCTCAGCTGTGCAGGCAGCGTGCATTGCTTGGCTGGCCTGGCAGAGCTGGGGTTGGCGTCTTGCTTTTTGCTGAACAAAATGATGAATCATTCTATAAAGAGTAATTGATTAGGCTCAGTCAAAGCTTTTCCTAGCAAATCTCACTCTTCCTGCAGTTCATATAACTACTTTTTTACCCTTATTTTTTGTTTTCCTCATAACTGGTATCCTTTAGTGTTATCATGCTGGTTTTGTAGTGAATCTTGAAAAAAGAATGGTGTCCTAGGGGTGAAGTTAGGGAAACAGCAAGGAGTCATGGCAATGACGTGCAGCCTATATAATTACTTGTCATTACTGACATTCTACACAGGTATAGTACAACATCCCAAAGTACCGTGCCATCTTCCGGCCTGACTGCACATTGCCAATTGCCAAACATTAGTATTCCAGTGTAATGACCAAGACTTCTCTGCGAATACCATCAGAACTGGGTCACTAACAGGAGGTGTGTGACAGCTTAACATGCAGAACAACTAAAGCCATTTCCTCCGTCTCATACAAAGCAGAAATACTGAGAGTGAAGATTATGTCTATAGTGTGAGCAGAATGACAAATGACAAGCCTTAACGATACACTTGTTTGCTGGCATTAGTTGATGCAGTTCTGCCTTGGAAACAGTGAAAATAGGTGATCAGCTGGGTTTTGTGCTGAACTAGTTTTGCTAAATGTTTGATTTTAATAGGAATTCAAATGATCAAGTTAAGTCTTTCATTTTGTAGAGGAAATTCTCCTGCTCAGCGCATCCTAATAACATCTACTATTTGGCATTTTCTATTCTGTTTGGAATTAAGAGGTTTTAACCTCACAGCTTCAAGCTGTATATTTCTATTCCAGCTCCAGGAATTACTGCTGTAGCTCTGTGCTTGGCAATCATAAAAATACTGCAGATGGATTGATGTCATTTCAGAAAACATGATGGAATAAGTTGGACTAGACCCTGTGTTCTGCGTTACCGAGGTCCCTTTGAACCATCTAGAGAAGAATGGAAGGGAACTCTTCCTGGATAGCATCATTCCAGCTACCTTCTGAATCAGTAGGGCATGCTGAGACATTAGTTATATGGAGAAAACAGAAGGTGGAAGCCAGGGAAAGGAAGTATCTGGAACTGCAAAGAAAAACAGCATTAAGAATATTAGGTGAGTATGAGTGAGCGAGCTACACAGGCTCTCTGCGGTCCCCTGCTTTTGCTCCGTGTTAGTCAGTCTGGATAACATAAGAATCGGTCCCTTTACAAGCCTTTATTAATTATTCTTCTATCTTTTTTTGGATGTGATAGAATATTTCTGGAGACAAACACAGTGAACATAGGCATGGCATCACACCACACACTGCCTCATTTGCCTGTACCCCTTTTCCCTGCCAAGCTGCTCATGATTCATTCACTTTTATTTAAAGTTGGAAAAAAACCAACCACCCAGTTCAGAAAACTAGCTCATACGGAAAAGAAAAATCAGGTCATTCAGATTGGTCTGCAGATTCAGGTCATATTCAGTGATGAGTTTAAATGGAAAAATATGGAAGAATCAGTAAAATGAAGAGTATTTTTCCTATTCCTTCAACATGAAACCTCACTGTTCTTTTGTTTCAAAAATATTGAAAAGACATCTCGAGTCCAAAATACTAAACAGGGATTAAATAGAGAAGGAAATAATCCAGAAGGAAACCGAACACAGTCTTTTCACAAGCAAAATGTCTCATTAACCCCCAAACGCCTTTTTGTTTCAGAGTGATCGAAAAGTTTTGAGTAAAATACTGAACCAGAAGGCAATTATTTGCAATTCTGTCTAAAACTAACAACTGAAGATTTGTTTTTAATATGTTTCAAAGGCAGGTAGTGTTATTCAAATTCTCATTGTGACTTTTCTTCCCGTATTCATGAATTCCTTTTTGGCACACGAAGCGAACAGGTGTGAGCCAGTGCAAGGTGGCCCACAGGCCATAACCAACAAATAACTAATTGGCATCTATGTTGCAACAGGGCAAAGATCCAGCCAAATTATGACGAGGCACCCTGCCATCCTAATAGACTCACATTATCACGGATGCCAAGATTCCATAAATTTGCATTATTTACATTTAGTTAGGGCAGGATTCCCAGCTGGGAAATTCCACATGGTTGTCCATCTCTATTGTATACAATTGCGATGGAAAAAGATCTCTGTGACTAATCCAGCATCCTGAAAGAGTTTTCAGCAAGAATTTAAATATTCTTAATAATTATTTAAAAATGCTCACACTCGTCTACATCAATAAATCGTTTGAAAGTATATTTTTGCTGTCTTTGTTTGTACAAAATGAATAAAAAATTTATAAAGTCAGACTTTTGTTTGAAGATGTATGAGCCTTTTCAGCTTGGTAAAAAGGGAGAAAGAATTTTTTTCTGCAGCAGTAGCAAGGTTCCTGACTATATAATAGTGGGGAAAAAAAGAAAAAAACCACAACTTTGAAGATGCTTCTTGTGAAAAATGAATGCAGAAACTGGTAACTTATACCCTCAGGAAATAATTTGCCAAGACAAAAATGCTGAGAGGGTGTGAATTATTGAGATGAAACGCAAGATGATGATATATGCTCTGATTACTCCTTGAGGTAATGAATCTCTGTAGATTTGTCTTTTCTACTGAGGAGACGGTGAAGTACACCTTAATCTGTCCCCTGGTGCGATCATGCTCTCCATGCTCACATCTCTCTCGCAGGGGGCTGGGGGTGCCCTGAGAGGCTCCAGTCACCTGAGCGCCGGGGTTCCCACCGCGTCTCGTTGGAGGAGCCAGTGGGCTTCTTGGAGCAAAGTGTGGCATTTTATCAAACGCTACCTACTACTGGTGTCACCACAGGAAAGGTTCTGCGCTCACCTCACATTTTTAGGGACAATGAAGAGTTTATTGACATGGAAACCAGCCGCTGATAGACACCTGAGCTGATCCCAGATGATGATGACAGGGGAGACACTAGTGTGTTGGGCACCTCAGAGCCTCCCTTTGCGACTGCAGGGAGGCCGCCCCGTTCCTCCTCTCCGCTGTGGAAGCAGAGCCTCCGCAGCCGGGGAGCATCACTTGCCTGGGCAGCCCTTTCTGGGAGCCTTCTCGCTGGCAGCGGTGCCGGCAGCCATTCCAGAGCGCTGCTGCCCACTGGCCAGGCCGCCATTCCCCCCTCAGGGGCCACGCCACCTTCCCAGCCTGCCCCGCGCCCTTTCCCGCCTCGCACCTCCCGCCCGCCCCGCGTGACGAGTCTCGCGCGCTTCCCTCCCCGCCCCCAAAGTCTCGCGCCTCTTCCCCGCCGCGCGGCCGCTGCTCTCGCGATAGGCAGC
>VXBO01005281.1:831-28700 GCA_013400135.1 Rhinoptilus africanus
TGCAAGATATGGAACTAAAAGCAAAACTTGACAAAAATATTAGTTTAGAGAAGTACTTCCACAAATTTAATAGAAACTCTGTTTATGTAGCAATTCTACTATTCAAGTTGTTGAACTTTTAATAAATAACTGTTCCTCACAACGTCACTGTCAATGAGGAAAAATTAGTGCCATATGAACAGATTTAGTGAACACTACGAACTGAGATAGGCATCAAATCATCTGCTGAAAGAAGGGCTCTCATTTAAAATAAAATGTACATCCTACTAGAAGGAGAAATCTTTTTGCCAATAAATCAAATGCGTTTCTTGAATTATGTTTCTGATAGTTTGCAGACCGTCTTGGAAAGGCCAAATTTTAAGAGGATTTTTCACTCCTTATGCAAACCAAGTCAGCTAGGAGTTAAACTTGCAGGGCAATATTTGGTGGTGAGCAGAACAATGGTAATTGTTCCTACTTACTGTGTTCTTAGTAATAACACTGAAAAATAAAATGGACTGAGGCCAAGGGTGTACTGAAGTGTTAAAAAAAGTGCTAAAATTCAAATTACTCCTTCCGAAGTTTTAATATAGGCCTAAGTTAGGTTTTGAAGTGTTATAATATTGTGTACATCTCTCTAAATTGAGCCTACCTGTATCTATTAGAAAGACTTATTTTGCATAAGAAAGGCTAGGAACTCAGATCCAGGATTGTGCTGGTTCCTTAAACTAGTGGCAGTTAAGAACATTTTATTCACTTTGAAATTCTACCCTTACATACTATTCCCCCCTGATACACAATTTTATACTTACAGAGATCTATCAATCGTGAAGCACTTAAAAACTGTCGGAGTAACCGAAAAAAAAAGCAGGTGGCATTTGAAATGTACTGCTACGTAAGGAGAAAGTTTAATTAGTATTGTGTAATTTGGATTAGCGATACATTGACAGCAAACTGATTACTTACTGAGAAAGCACACTCAGTTTTACTTCATCACCCAGCCAGCCTGACTCACTCCTGTTTATTGCATAGTATAAAGCAGAAATCCACTCATTAGCAATATTTCAATCTGACATTTTCCATTCTAATGGATTGAACCCAACCTGTTGTTTAGCAAATACATCATTGAAAATTAACTGCCTAAGTCAGCAATCAGATTTTCAACTGCAGATAATAACCTCTCTAATATCCAGATAAGATTTCCCCTTTTTCCCCCTCTCCTCTGACATGCTCTGTTTTTTATCCTGTAGAGGGTGCAGTACACAAGAGTTTAGGTGCGTATTCAAGGAAAACGTGCACATTAGATGTGAGAAATCTGTGTGGGCCGTTATGTAACCAAATGTGATTGATGTGGCAGTGACCTTTTTCATGTACAGCTCTGGTACTGAACATCTTTGCTCTTTCTGTGAATCTGAATTCAGCACCAGCTGCTAGAAAACCTACTGGAAAATCTGTTGCACAGAAGATCAAGGTGAAGGAACTAGGACCCCGTAAGGCAAAACCTTTGCGAATAAACTCACCTAAAGGTGAATAACTCCATCCATGTTAAATGGGGCTTTTTGACTGTTTTTTTGTAAAATATTTATTCAAATGCTTTGATGAAGCATAGCCTACATAACTTGCTTCTTGTGAAGGCAGGCTCTACTGAAGACATAAAAATCTGATCTGGCACTGGAGTCTCAGATGATCATGTGATTCATAGATGTGGTGATGCGCTTTTTTTGACTGCAAGTTAAAAGAAAAAGAAGTAAGATGCCATATGAGTTGAAATCATCAGAGAAACAATGATTTCTATGACAAGTGAACCTTGTCTTCCAAACTTAATGGAATGAAGGCAGTTATTCCATCTTTAGAGGGTCTGAATCATTTTATCATCCATCTGGAGAGCAAAAGAAATATAGGAAAGTTGGCTGAGGGGAACTGGGGGGTAAATGTATTTTGAATGATGATACCATCTAAATGACAATATGTACTTTTGCCAAAGAAATAGTTTCATCATTAGAAATTGCATGGTAAAATAAACTTTAGATCAGACCATGTTTGTGATTTGTTTTTATATGATAGGAGAAAATCTAAATGGTCCTACTGCAAATATTTTAACTGGTAGTAGTCCATAAGTGACAGAAGTTACTAAAAAATTCTAGTACCGTAATGTTTGCTGGAGTACTTAGCGGTGTTTGAGTTCTGTATCAAAGAGGGAACATATTGCATCAGCTCATTCTAGGTATCATTGGAAGAGTGGGGTGTAATATATTGAAATGTTGATCATGTCGCACATTAGCAAGCTGTGTATTGATGAGGAGCTTCCATACTCAAGGTACTGATTTTGTTTTCTTGTTAAGATCTCTCAGTGATTTGTGACTAATCTATATCTAATTTAAAGCGTTCAATAGAATCTCCCATGTCTCTATTTTGAAGGCCACCTTCTTTGATAGAATTTTTTCTGAACTTTATTACCCCCTGATTACAGTTAAACATCTTGTGCACAAGCCTTGAGAGAGCTTGTCTAATGATTCATAATTGGTTTGATAGCCAGTCCTATTAGACAATCTGCAAAATTTTCTTCCCCACCTATTAGTTTGATGATCTGTGACCGCCTCATGGGAATTACAACATGGGATATTGCAAAACATACACTGGATAAAATTGAATGATGTTATTTACTTGTGATTGCAACTGTAATTGTTTAAGTGTCAGCTTCATGTGTTCAGCAGAACCCTGACTCTCGGCTGCCTGTTCTGTTCAATGTAGTGCTTGCCTCACCTTGGGAATGTGGCATCAATTTTAGCAGTTCTCTTTTCCTCATTATTGAATGTGACTTTGATCAATGCAAATAATATTGGCCAGGACACAGGAAGACTCATTTTTTGATTTGAAGAGCTGAAAATTTACCCTTAAAATCTTACACAAGCTTTTGTTTCTTAAAAAAACAACAAACAAACACTTAAAAATGGGCTTTAAATCAGATTTTTTCACACACAAGGGCATAGGTTATATAAACCATCATTAAATGTAAAAAACAAAACCTACAGCAATAAAAAAAAAAGATTGATGAGGAAAATATTTGAAAGAGGACAAGTAGCTTTCTCCTTACCTTCCCCTGGAATAAAGACGTGTAAGGCAGAAATAAGGGAAAAATATGGAAATTAAATAACTGTGGCCCCTAATGCTTACTGGCATGGACACTTTGATCATTATGTGAAAGTCTGGAAGGCCCTTGATTCAGAATGCAAATCTGAATTTATATTCAGGTGGGAAATCTTTCCCTTCAGCACTATGCACGTTCCACAAATGCGGATGAGAGCAAGGGCTGGGATCCCTTACTCTCTGACTTCCATCTGCTGAGAGCTACTAGATCAGAGTCTCTCTTCCCCCAGTGAATAATAATTGTTTTATACAAAATGAAAGAGATTCACAGAGGAACACTGGCAGAGACCCATCTGCTAGTTGGCACGCACTTCTGCAAGTGCGCCTCAAGTCCTTCATCCTAAGAGGAAAAGGAAGATAGAAATAAAAGTAGGCCCATGAAGCTCTAAGCTTGAATATCTGTTTTGTTATGGGGGTTTTCTTTTGTTTTGTTTTCTTTCATTTTGTTTTGGTTTTCTTGTTTTGGTTTGGTTTGGATTTTTTTTGTTTGTGCCCTGTGTCCTGAGAGGGAATTGGTTTGGAAGCCTAGCCTTAAGGCTTGCTCGGGCTTGGGCATAAAAACAGTAGCATGACTCACCTAAGCAAATAGTAAGTAAGAAAAATAATGGATGCTTAAACAACTTAATACTGACTTCTCCGATGTAGAGCTATAGATGGGTTACAATTTGAGCACATACACTTTATAGTTCGGCAGCTGTAGGCAGCAGCCTCTGCAAATCTTACTCAGAGCATCTCTGAGCAAATTATGATATGCTAGATCCTGATGACAGACTGATGAATGGGAGGGTACAGAAGGTGGATTTCTTCTTACTCACAAAGCCAATACAGAAAAAAATATCTCAAAACTTTATTATTCATTATGTTCCACAGCAGTAAAACAATGAAAAAATCAACGCCCATCACCATTTATGCATAACATTTTCTCCATGAAAAATACCTTAACTTTTCATATAGAGTGGTGGTTTTAATAAGGTAATAGAATGCTGACTACAGTAAAGCAAAATATTTGTTAAAATGGTAATTAATTCCTTTGAGAAAAGAAAAAAATACCCCCTAACCAAGCAGTAAATATCTCTTAGGAGTATGTTCAGTATTTCTGTGTATGAACCACGACAAGAGCACTCATAGGAATTCACAAAGGAAGCTTTGAAGCCCTGTGTTCCAGGTGACATTCTCACAGAGTACTCTGCCAGTTTTTGCTGGAGAAGTGTGCATATATGAGAATCAACTCTATAATACTCTTCATGGCTGTCTTAAAATAAATGTGTGAAATATTCTTCATATTGTATCTTGCAAACTGTTGCCAAAAGTAAGCAGAGATTTTTTTTTTTCTGAATAATTACATACTTTATTTACATAATTCTTGTTATATAGTTTCCCATATTCTTTTATGATTAAAGATTTTTAACATAAATAGTCATGATGCCTTAAAGAAGGTAACATTCATTTGTGTGTAGAAAGGAAGCAGAGAGCTCCCCAAGTCTGCAAAGAGCATATTAAATGTTGTAGTTAAGCCTGTTAAATGCAAATTAGAAGAAACAAGAGGAAGACAATTACTTTAGCAATTTCCTATTCCACTTCTGTCTCTCATCTTTCCTTTAGTGTTTATTTCCACTTACTGATCTACTGGGTAAAGAGGTGTCCATGGGTTTAAAAAAAAAAAATAAAGGTAAACAAAAGTAAAAATAAAATGATTTTGCAGTGCAGACAAGCAGTGATTTCATTACTCCTAGGCTATGGAAGTTGGTTAATTCTGAAGCAACAAAGTTTCAGGGGTTCATCTTTCAGTGGAAAACATGTAAAGGACCTTCACAAAACAAAGATTTACTATTACAGGACACGTGCGGGGACCTGCTGGCACAGGGGAGACCTACTGCCCTTCACTCCCAGTGCCTACTGCTACAGGCCCTCTCCTCTCTGAGGGTTTGTCCGGGCACACACTCACTAACCTTCCTCTCCCAGGAGTCAGTGCTTTCTATGAAAGTGCTGGTGTCCTCTTGTTACCAGAGCCAGCATGCCCACCTGCAGGCACATCAAGCCAATCTATAATTTAATATGTAACATCGTTGGTCTCCTAGTACACATCGCTCTTTGCCACCTACAACTTCTATTTGCCAAGGCAAAAAAAAAGAAAAAAAAAGAACAAAAAATAATTTCTCCATTTTTCATGATTTCTAGGTGCCACATGGCCCTGTTGCAGCTGAGCTGCCTGGTGCATGGAATTTCTCCTTTGCTGAGATGCAGAAGTCCTAGACAAAAGGCCCCTGCCTTCTGCATATGTCAGCCTTACTATTCACAAGCCGTTTAACTATTTTGTGTATCCATCCGTCCATTCATATAACTATCTGAAATCTCACAGCACAGAACCCCAAATTTCACATGTATTCCAGGAAGCTAGAGTATTACAAAGATTTTCCTTAATATGTATCTGGTATTAAAAATGGGAGGGGTTGTCGTAATATATTTTCTTCTCTCTGGGAATCATACTAGCAAAGAGAGAGGTTGCTGGTATCTCCCTTGGTATTCTCCCAGTTTTGTAATATGCTCATGGCATTGTGACAAGCATGTGTTTTGTGGATCACCTGGAGAATTGTGAGAGACAGAGAGGCTGAGTTCTTTGGGAACTAGAAAATTTCAAAAGCTACCAGGAATGGATTAAACAGTAACTGCAGAGATTTAACCATTTGACTTCTTTTCCACCAGTCGTCTTCCTCCTTCCTCTCTCCATCTCTCTACAAACAGTTTCTTATAAACTGGAAGTGTAGGTTTTGTTGCTTTGCATGGCTTTGCTTGTATTTTACTGGCAGATAGAGAGCATTGTGCTTCAGTCTGGCTCACTGCCAGAGCAACAGTCATATCCAATGCCAAATCGCAGCACAAGACTATTTTGAATGACAGACTAAAGCGTGTGTAAGGATGTGAAAACAGGTGGTCTGGGATGTCTGGAACCAACAGAACATCTGGTCACTGGAGGGTGACTGCATTATATTTTGTACTCTTAATCTAGAGTGGTATTAGCAATGAGCGAAGAAACTGGCATCATTTCCAGACCTGTCATTTTGTTACCTGTCCTGAGTACCCAAATACAGACAAATGTATGTTTTATGGCTAAAAAGACTTGAGTCAATCTATAATTTCTCTATATAATCTGTATTTCTTAAATGACTAGCAGTCAGATTATCTTCACATATGCCAGAATATTTGCACAACATGGCTTTGACTTCTTTTGTGAAGACACACAGCTATTGCAAAATACTTCAATGATTTTTGACCTCTTTGTTCAGTTACAACTGCCCAGATAAAGTAAACATACTTTAATGTCTGCTTATTGTCACCAGCTATATTAATATTAGGCATATTAAATCAATAAAATTACTTAAAATACCCTTTGAGGGTAAGCATCCTTTCTCTCTTTGCAGTCTAATGCTTGTTAATAACAATTTATCAGGAGTTTTAAGTGACTAGATAAGCAAAAGACTGAAATACTTTCTGTTAGGTGACAACAGAAGGTGCTTGGGACAGATGCTGCAGGGAATGTGCAGGTTTTGCATTCTTTGACACAAGGAGCAAAAAATTTTTCTTTAGCATGCAAATACAGTTTTAGATACAGAATTGTAACAGCAGGTATGACAGTATATGATCACATTAAACACACAAAATGTTCAATTTCACAGCATATCAGCTCTCCCATGGTAACTCCTTATGTGCACATACTTTCCTGCAATAAATAGAAAGTGATTCATGAGAGTTTATCACATGCTGAAAGAAGAAATGTAGGCCATGGTTTCAGACGGCAACAATTTTCAGTTAGGTTGCTGTTAATGACTGGTTTTCTTTAGAGTGTGATTCTTTTACTGAGGTCTTTGTAAGAAAGATTTCTGTTTTACTATAAAGTTAAGAAGGGCTGATGAGGTAGTCTCTAATGTTCTCTTTGTAAAAGATGCTTACTGATATATTTCTCAGCTTCTATGCAGGAGAATACACACCTTTAGGACTCCAGGAATTACCTGGAATATCCTTACTCACATTTAAACTCAGACTTAAAAATAAAAGAGGTTTTTTAAAAACAATTCTCAAGGCATTGATAAAGCAAGTCCTTTTTTACATTCTTAGAACTCTTCTGTTACTCTGTTCACAAAGTTAGATTTATTGTTTCAAATCAGGATTTGCACAAGAATACAGCACCACTGAGGATCATCCAGCAAGGACTTACGATGCCAGCATTATTCATTTGCCCTTGTGAACAAATGACAGTAATACCAGGGTGATACTTGATGAATATGTACCATGGAAAAAAAAAATGCATAGAGACACCAGCATCAGGAACTCCTCTCTCTTCATGAAAAGGAAAATTATTCTGTAGAATATAGCCATTGATGTTAACCATGATTGTATAACCTCTGATTGGAGAGATTGTAGCTTTTCATTGTGAAAAGCTGATGACCTTTCCCTTAAATTTCAGATGTTATTAAAGGAGATCCTGTACATTTGTTTGCCTAACCAGATAACCTGTACATCCAGTGGAATGAATTCTCTGGTCTAAATATACACTATAATTCCCAAAGCAGTGGTCCAACATGTTTAATTAAAAAAAACCCCAAAAACCAAAATAACAAAAAACCAAAAAACAAACAACAACAACAACAAAAAACCAACAAAAAAACCCCCCCAAAACATGAATCATTATTTTTAGTAATTTTTTACAGTGCTGTAAGTTTATATTTGCTAGGTGTTGTAAATGACCTAAATGAAATGAGAAATCAAATGCTAAGGCTCTCCTCAGTGATGGACAGGATAGATGGTAGTCTGGTCATCTCAAAATACTATAAAGAAATAACCAGTATTTATTTTCTATTATGTTTTAAAGTACATCACAGAGAATTCTCTGACAGGTGGAAACCACATTTCTGCCTTTTATTCCAAAACCTTCTTTGGCTGGATTTTAAACTACTGCATCTTGTTTTGTGAGATTTCACCAAGGAATAGCTGTCAGCATTAAAAAGTCAGCCTTTTTAGATGGTACAGCATGTATGTGTATGCTCTTAGTCCATCAAATAGCTTTGAAATACCAAAGGTCATTACCTGCTCTAGTACCAGAACTCTTGTAACATGCTGTGGTGTCTCAGGTTCATCTGTGTGTTCATGTTAACTTTTTAATGGTGACAGCTTCATGGAGAAATGACTGTTGGTCTGGGCTGTTTCAGGCACTGTCCCTTCTCTGAGACAGAATTTCAGGTTTTGCATTTGGAAATAACAGTTATTTTTAAAATTAATGTACTTTTTCTCACTAATGGAGAGGTATTAACATCAAAATTATAAAGCATATAGGAGGTGCACCATTGAGACAGTGTACCAATGGTGAAAATAAAGACAAATGTCAGTCAATTTATGAAGACTGACTTCATCTCCGCAAATCCACTGAAATCCAGTGGCACACTGTAGTTTTTAATCAAAAATCGTATTTCTGTTCTGCTAGAACTCTTTAAAAAAACCTCTTATTTTAGGCCAGATTTTAAGATGCTTTTTCCCTTTTGGACCATTGGAGTGACAGAAGGAAGCAGGAATCATGGGCTAGCAAGGGAGAGCACTTTGCAAGCCAGGTCTGGTGAGCTCCTTGCCGCAGCTGCAGGCATTGCCTGATGTGCTGTGGGCAGCTGTAGGTGCATCAGAGGTGTGCCATGCACCACTTAACCCCTGTGAGTCAAAATGACCTTTGAATCCATCGAAAGGCAGGCAAAACCAGCGCAGACACTTCTGCAGGTCACCTCTTCATCTAGAGGCTGGCAGGGAGAGAAGCCGAAAAGATGTGGGTGCGCTCAGCTCCAGGCAGGACCCTGGCACTCATGAGGACATGCACGTCTGCTTCTTGTGGGGTTGAGTAGTCTTGGGGCACCTCAGACTGTACACCATGATTGCTGCCCCCTGGTTTATGCTTCTCCTTTCCATGTTTATGAGTAGTAATTTTGCAATGTTGTAAAATGGTTTTTGTTGAAGTGTAGAATAAGGGTCTCAAAGCATACAGTAAAAGTAACATTAAGGGCTCACCTATTTTACAGTTTTTTCACCCTCAGCTCTTTCACCAAAACCCTATTTCTCACTAGTTAATTAGGCAAAGCTTACCACAGTGACCCAGTGACTTCACCAAATCAGGCCTGTGTTCTGATGAGCTTTTAAAAACTACATGCCTTTGGCTTGTTCTAATCAAATTGTTCTTCACTTCATGCGGCAAAAAGGCTGTTTGAAAAGGTTACCTCTTTTCCCATCCCACCTCCACCTTCATGTGTAAAACGGACTAATAAAAAATTATGCTAGAAAGAGCGAGGGGGTATATTAGAGATAGTAATAGTGATAATGATAATTTAAAAATAAAAACAAGTACTCATTAAGTTTTCTCCAAAATTTAATTTAAATTTTATTTTCTCTGTTTTAGTATTAAAACTTAGGTTACTTCCTAATACCTAGTGAACCAGAAATAGCATTTCATAGAAGGAATGAGGGAACCAAATTGTCAGCAGTTACTATAACACTTCATTGAAACATCATGATGCTTTGAAAGGCTTGTAAGAACAAGACAGGACTGATAGGTGTATTTTAAATATAAGAAATGCCTTGCATTCTTTAAGTATAAATGTATTGCCTTACCAATTTAATCAAGAGTATCATCTCTATTACGCTTCACTGCTGAAACCAAGATCTTAAATTATTTTAAAATATTCTTCTTTAATTTTGCTGGAGCTGTGTTATGAATTAAAACTTGCATGGAAATGTAACAGCCAGAGTAGTAAGACTGGAACCAGAATTCATTTTACTTATTTTATAATAAATGGTAAATTGAAATGCCATTACAAAAAGGTTACCATCTTTCATTACATGAAGTTAAGAACTTGAATTTTACTAATGGTGCAATTTTCTCTGTAATTCATCTTTTACTTAATAGCATATAATTGTTTAAATAACGTTTCAGTCCCTGTAAAAAGATGGTATTGTTAGTAAGGAAAGTCTGACTATTAGATAGTTAAGAAAACCACAGAAAGTCCTCTTTTTCAGATGTTCAGATACAGTACTTTGTATTTCACTAAGCCACAGGAGCATATCGTTTTCTACACTGTCAATTGATTTGTATTCTGGCTGATGACCTCAATCTCTTTCCCCTTTTTTCTAGCAAAACACTTGGGGGCGGGGGGTATTGTTTAAAATTCATTTTTTGGTGCCTGTGTTTTTTTTACTAATCTTAATAAGGTGCTCTGAATGCAATTTACTGAAATAGATTTGTAAGTGGAAGAAAAATGTGCTCAGAATTGCAATTTAGCCTGATAAGTGCCTATAGAAAAGAATGTGCAATTTTAAGCTTAAAACTTTCAGACCCTCAGGTCTACTCTACCCTCAAGGGATTCAGTCTCTCAGAATGCATAAACTGTATAGGTCTGGAGGCTTTTAAAAATGACGGCAGGAAAATCTCACCGAAATGTTAATCCATTTTAGCATCCGCAAAATATATTTGGGCAGGTGCATTTCTTTCAGTGTGCACAAAGACTGCGTGACCTTAGTCAAGCTGCATACTTTGCAGTATAAAGCTGGTTTGGGACTCATAACCTGTACGTTGCACTTCTAAGTCTTCTGAAGCATGCTTAATATGCTCCAACACAATCAAATTCCAACACGTTAAAATTTGATAACGATGATGATGGCACCCATCTCCTCTCCAGGGGCTGTCAGGAGGTGGGGAGTAAGGATAACAGGTCTTCCTCAATTTGATTGCCCAGCTCACACCAAAGAGTGAGCTCACATCTGCCAGTGAGCAGTGAGCGGTAAGCAGGAGCTGTGCCCTGGGCCGGGTGCTCCCACCACCCACCAGGACAAAACAACTGCAGCACCCTGCTCCCCTTGGAGCTGCTTTGGGGACCAATGCATGGGAGAGGACGCAAGGGTCACAGGGCCAGGAAGAAAACAAGCAAGATGTTCTCCTGCAAGGAGAAAAGCTGTGTTTCTCTGCTCTGCATGCCATTATTTATCATATCCAAAGACTTAATGCAAATGTATAAGCTGTCCCTGGAGCTGGAAAAAATCTATAATATTTTTATTACTGTAATATCTATGTGCCAAGTGCAGACATTTGTTTGATTTGGCCTCTGGCATTTTTATCTGGCATGCTCTCCATTTCACGTCTCCCACCTTGTACCAATTTTAAAGCTTCTTTGGTTAATTAAAAAAAAAAAAAAAAAAAAAAGAATAAGAAAAAGCCCGACAACACCCTCTGTGTTTCTTTTCAGTTGAGATACTGATGAAAAAAACCTTCTCTTCTGAAATAATAGTACTAATACAGTGGCAACCCTACTGAAAAGCTGGAGGAAAGGTTTTGCCTGTTGTGATTGCCTGTGAAATACCCACTTCCCTCCCAAGTTTGCTGTCATCCACCTCCTAAATAGCGTATGTTCCAGCTGACACATGCTTCACTGAGCAGTGTAGCTCGGTGGCATCCCAGTCCTGCCTTGTCATGTCAGTTGAAATTGCTACTTTGGAATGTAAATTAACCCCAGAAATTACAGACACACTTTTGATAACTGTATGTATTTTTTCTTTTTCTGGATACACGTTTCTTCTTATATAGAGTCCTGGATGAGACGGTGTTGGACAGCAGAGGCGGGGCTAACTAGCATCTCAATTTACCACAGTATTAACTTGGATTTGTACATTCTAAATGGAAAACCAAAAGCTTGTTAGGCTTTCAGGTAACACTTTTTACATGCTTATGTTACATGAGCTAAAAGGCTCTAGTTTGCAGTAAGATTAAATTACTAATAAGTTTTTCCAGGCAATGTTCCAGTGAAACTTTACCACAAGTAGCCATGAAGTGTTGCAAAAATGTCTTAACCAATTGTGGGTAATAGGGAGGCTCTTGAGGTGTAAGAAAAGGGAACAAAGCATCACAGGTTGTCATCACATCAGCATTTCAAAAGATTTACTGCAAGGTTATAAACTAGTATTGACCCAAATTCAGCCAGTTTAAAGAAAAGTCTCCCCTCTTATACACTGAGTGTCTGTCAGGCCACATGATAGACTTGGTGTAGACTCTAGATTCTCCCCCGATTCCTGCCCATTAAAGTTGTAGAGACCCTGAATTTAACACTTACGCTACAGTGAAAGAGGAATTGGGATTATTGTTGTTGGTTTAATATTTTTCTCTTCGTATGTAAACCCTCAGGTTACAGAAATCTACAGCAGTACTTCAGGATCATTTTTCTCTACTTTATGTGCTTTTTCATATTACCAGCTTTATATTTTATGGCAAGCATCTGAGAGTCATTAATTTCAAATGGCTGAATAAACATTGCTTACTTGACAGGCATTTATTTAAATGTATTATTTTTGGCATAAGATCTGAAATTATGTTAGTGAGAGATGGCAACATTTTTTGGCTCTTTTTTCCCCTCATCCCATTGCAATCTGGCATAATTTTCTCAGTCTATCTTGGTTTCCCTTACCATAGCTTAATAGTCCTACTTAAAAGGATGAAAAGTACACACACCTAGAAATGTATGGTAATGATTTGCCTAGAGCTCTTTGTTAAGCTGTCCTCCGATATTTAGCTGTGTCGCTTTGTCTGCAGTCTCCACAGAGTAGATTGTGCCAGTAAGAGAACATTTTTAAACTCCCCATGTCAACAACCTAAATAGTGAAGAATGGTAATTTGAACAATGGAGACCTGCACAGTTTAATTTTCAATAATGGATGTTAAATGAACAGTAGAAAACTGTTTTAATGAATTTGTAGTTCTATTATGCAGCTGTTCATTGCTCCTTAGTTTAACTCTCTAATTATGCTCCTTTGTACAAGTATTTCTGCAGCTCCACTGGCTTTCTTTCCCTTCTATTGTCTGAGATCTAATTACAGGACTTGTCAATATAGTTAGACTCTTTTGAGGAACTGAAAAAAATATTCTCTGTGAGAGAATGTATTCGGAACAGTGGATAGTAATTTATTGCAGAACCCTCTTTTCTGGTATTCCCTGAATCAGTTTGTTCCCTGTTCTAAAAGACATCAGAAAGTGGTCTAAAAAAAGGAGTACAAGCAAGAAGATTTTGCCACACACATTCCCTTGCAGTTGCTAGATATGTGTTAGCACTTGCCGACAGATGTACTTACAGACTGTCTGCTGTCTTCTGCCAGTACCTGCAAGTAGACAGTACTTGCAGGCAGAGCTTCACATGATATTTTATATATCAGCTGAAATAAATATTTTAAATATTTAAAAGAAAAGTAAATGTTTGTCGTAGTAAATATATTATTTCTATTAAAAGTCTTTCTTAATGAAATGTAAAGACATTTAAATATTATGGGGAAGTCAGTATCTTTTTCTGGAGCTAATGTCTCCAGTTTGATATCCTTAAAAAAAATGTATTCAACCCATGGTCATGATTTATCATGATTAGGCTGCTTTGAAAGCAGCTAGAAAGTGCAAGTTGACAAACAATACTGGATACAAGACAGTTCAAGGATTACAAAACATTGGAAGGTGTATTAAAATGGGTTTTTCTAATGGAATGAATGGATGCTGGAAGAGTATACTACACTTTACAAGGCATTTATGTATGAATGTGTGTAGTTTTCCTATACATTCTGTCACCATGTATCACTCGTGGCTTCTATAAAGCAAGAGCTACCAACATATTTTAGAGACTTGCAATAGCACGCAATCTGATTGGACATGCAGGGTTACATGGGTTTACACTGATGATGCTCCTATCTTAGGCACCTCGATTAAACACCTAAAGACCAGTAAGACAAGTCTGGGCCATATTTCAGCCGGCTGGCAGGTCTGTCCAGGAAACAACACCATAGAACTTCATCTGTCGGGTTCTCGGTCATACTACATCAAGTCCTTCCATTGCAGTGGAAGGACTCAGTTTTCCTGATGGCTGTTATGTAGCCATTTGACCATGACAAAGTAAATGAAATTTCTGCTATCTTATAGTTTCTTCATTCTTGAAGGGATGTGGGCCCAAATATGTCTTTTTAGGCGTAACTATAATATAAATTTAACTTGAAAGCAAGCTGCTATGTTTTATTATTTTGATGGTTATCTATTTATAGATGCACAGATGTGAAATAGGCTTTATCAAGAACAGTTATGAATCAGACCTCCTAAAGTAATTTTATTTCATGAAGTTCATTTTGGCCACAATTACTTCTCAAATTGAGATCTGCTCTGGGAAGGAAATTAACATTTGAGTTTCCTGTTTCTACAGATCTTCATAATATCAGAAAAATGCACCATGGATTTCTTTCTTAACTTTTTTTTTTTTTTTACATTTGGGAAGAAAACCTGGATTATACCCTGATGTAGAAAAAAAGGGGAAGAAGAAGAAGGAAAAAAAGAATAAACTGTGATGCCATGGGGAAGGTAAGACCTGCAAATTCTGTGGGTTTTGTATGAAAACCATTCAGAAAGTTATAAAATTATGCACAATATTTTGCAAAAAGTAATAGAAATCTTTAAGACTGTTGGAGCTAATAAGCTGCATAATATACAAATTTATAATAAATGAAAACCTATGAATGAGATGGATCGAGTGGAGAAAACCAAGGAATTGCAGAGCAAGCAATCCTGATAAAGACAAGAAATCTTCACCCTGACTCAGACTGAGTCAGTAAAGAAGCGAAACCAGGTCAGGGAAAAGCTAGGTCCAGAAACAAAGCTATAACTCTAGATTGTCAACTTCTTTATTCCTGATGTCACAGGCAAATTGTGTGCTGTAGTAGCAGTTATGATGGTTGCTACTACCATATTTTAAAAGACCTTATGCCTTAAAAGTTGAAGTGAAATGATTATTGAAAGACTGCTGAATGGTAATAAAATATTCTCGCAAAGTTTCAAGTAATATGTATAATTTAGCAGAATAACTGCAGTTCCACAATTAATGGGAAAAAAAAATCCACTCCAGAAGATTTCATATAATAAAATATTTTATTAAATTATATGCATTTGGTCTTAAATGCCTGAGTTCTTTTTTTGCGGGAGATTTGAAACTAAAGCTTCCTTTCAGATATGAAACTCATACTTAGTTACAAAAATATTTCCATTTCAGCCCAAGATAGATTTCTAACCAGGAAATTTTTGAGCATTAACAACATTTTCTCTCACTGGATGATAAGAATGAAACATCAACCCCCGTTTCAAGACTTCAGGGATATTCACTGATTTTGGACTTTACCACTTTCTATTCAACCAAGTAGAGCATGAGGCATTTGAGATAGAAAGGAACAAATGAGCGCAGGAGAGCTGTCAGAGTGGGTGATCTTCCCACTTCCAGCCACGTGGCGTGCACCAGCCCTTTGAACTTCTCCTCTTATGTCCTCTTACGTCCAAACACAACATGGGTCGGCAAAGGAAGCTCCCCAGAAGAGTAGACATTGTCTGTAAAATAGTACTACACCATGACAATTTCATGAAGACTGCATTTTACAGGGCAACTTTAAGGAGATCTACGATTGATTAGGTATCTGTCAGTATCCACCACTGCATCTGCAACTGAAGTTTGTTCTCAAGAGGAGGACTGCAGTGACACTGATGCTATATTCAAAATGTATTGTATTTATGCTGATTGAAAATGCATATAAATTATTTTTAAATTGAAAAAGAGACCAGAAGGAAAGAGAAATTCTAGCAATTGGTGTTTTGGGACCATGGTTCCTGTCATGTCTGAGAAGCCTCAAGTGCTGGTAACTGATCTACTTTATGTGTGTGAGCACAGAGCTTCTAGTTTTTATTGTAGAAGAGTGCTTTCAATTTAGAAAAAAATCAATCAATAGAAACAGTAAATGGCACTGAGCTTCACATTTCTCTTTGGGAGCAGCGTTATAACATTTAGTCTTGCTCAACAAGAAGTTTTATATCGCTTTTGTTTATATATAGGATAATATATTAGGGATACAGGACTTATGTTTACAAAGGTTATTGACACTCTTGGTGCTGTGTTGGCATTTATTCTTTAGATTTTTATTGCTTCTGATCTGTGGTATTTATGTCTCTGAGGTGAGGACTTTCATCTGTGATACATGCTTATAATTTACAGGCTGCATGGTGCCCTGATGTTGTCTGCAGGAACAGGAAATTAAACAATTAAATGAGAGGCAGGCATGAAAAGTAAAACAAGCTATTTCCCTCAGAATATTTATTTTTCAATACTGTTTATTGCTCAGAGAAACCTGAAAACCATTCTTACACCCAACGGCTTCAGGAGAAGCAAGATAGGTTTCAATACATGGACATGAGAAAATGGCAAAGAACTTCGGGAAGGGGAATTAACTGAGCAGATCATGAATTCAGCCTTTGATGTCGATTTGAGCTTCTATGTTTCTCCCATGATCCAGATCCTCTGAATGTGTATGGCACAGCTGAAGCCATTTTTGTTGTCCTTTGATGCATACTCTTCCCCCCACTCCAGCTGTTTGAAGTGACCAATGCCAGGCTCCCTTGTGATTACTTTGACTGTAATAGCAATGACAGACCACTTTATTAATTGCAAATTGCACTATCTGAAGATGGTGACAACAGATAGGGAGAAAGGTACAGAATATCCTAATTTTTCATAGCATAATCAGCCTGTTTGGAACCCTAGATAAAAATAAATTACCTCAACCTTACAATACACTTGACACATATTTATTGCAGCATTCTCTATCAGCAATTGCCATACCTACACGAGCTAAGTTCTCACACATTGCCCTAAGATGTGAAGGGGAGTGTTAATGAGAAAGAGCAGTCAAAGCAGGGCCCTGGGAGTTGGATCTGCATTACCGTTGTTGCACGAGACCAGTGCTGGACATTGCCTTGTGCAAGCCCTTTCCACCTCCCTCTGCGCAATTTGCCCACCTACGTAGTAGGCCCAATTTCTGTTAGACATCTTGAGGGTAAATGCATGAGAGAACAGGATTTCGTAATCCTTCAATGGTAGAAAAAAATTCAATAGGTAATGTTAACCAAGAATATTAAATACTGAAAAAGAAATTTAACTTGATTTGTGGAAAGAGGGAGAAAAACAATTCCTGTGACTCGAGAGGGAAAGCTGGCAATATTAGGACAATTTTGAAAAAGTGAAGAACACACTATAGACCAACTGCTTATGCATTCTTAGAGCCAAAGTTTGCAAGACTTTATAATGGAAGCCGACAATTTTTCAGTTCTTGTTTGCTGCAGCCGTTTTGGCGATGTCCTGAGTTGTTTGATACAAAGTCTAAATTAGTCTTGAGAAACAGGATTAACCTTTCCAATCACATTTAAGGTGAAATTGCTTAACTACAGCACACAATGTCATGCTGCAGATAATCCATGTGCTTGATTAATGCTTTTATAATCAATTGCTGTCTGGAAGTGACTCCTTCCCATCACACTCTTCACAAAAAGAGCAGATGGTATTTAAAAGGTTATGGCAAGAGGGCATTTCAGAGGTCAAATAGAACATCGATCAAGTGGGCAGAAAAATTGCTTTTTTCCTTCCCCTTCTTATCCTCACAATCCATGAGGGAATGTGGCCTATGAATTATAGTTTGATCTATAGTTCTAGTACTAAGATGTTTTCTTGTTTCAAATTTCTATGTTGTTTTGGGTAATGAACCTGGAAATTGGATTCCTTTTGTGCCAATAAAAAATTGTGCCCAATAAATGTATCTCAGCAACAAAATTCTTAGACCCATAGAGATTTGCTTGCTACTACCTTGAACGCAGTCAGAATGCTGGCACTTAATAAAGGCTGCACTAATATCCGCAATGTCCTTAGATCAATTTGTAGCAATGATAATAACTCTGTGAAAAAAGGTACTCTCCTTTCCATGCTCTTTTGTAGAAGCCAATAAAAAAATGGCATTGTGTGACTTCTTCTCCTTCGTTGTTTTGCCTGTACATAGCTGGTTGCCATTCTGCATTAGAGTCCAGGGAGAGCTATTCTCACCTGTAGTGAAGGGGACAGAGAGACTATACCTACTAATGCAGTCTCCAAACCCAGAAATCAGGATTTTGCCATTGTGCGATGCACAAATTATATCACTACCCTTTTTCCTCCCCTTTTCATCTCCTGTCATGCTAACTGCACAGCATGTGACTAATAAAACTAAAAAGTAAAATTGTTTATGTTTTCTATTAATCTTTGAAGTTTGACTAATGAAAATGTAATTTTTTTCCTATTGGTTTGCTGCCTAATAAAAGTGCATTTTTGTCAATTGTCATATACTACTGGCCATTCATTTCTTATGATTCTTTTTTGTTATATAGGTTATTGTGAGAAGTGGAGTGCTCATCTTGAGTAGAAGTCTAAAGTAGGCTTTCATCTGGGAAGTAAACAGCAAAAATAGTATAATCCTGCTTTGTGATCAAAACAGGATTGATTGGCTAAGATACTTTTCAACATTGTAACTTAGATTTAAGGGCCTAAGCCCACCAAATATTTCTCCTCTGAAAAGTTCTCACTCATCTCATGTCAGTAGCCACACAGGAGCCTGAAGAGCTATTAATGAGGCAGGGGTTTATGCTTGCTCAAGAAGAATTAATACCTACCATATATTGCATAACTGAAGCTAGTATGAATCTTTGAGAGGTGGACAAGAGTAGAACATGATGAAACCACGCTAACCAGTCCTATTAAAGTGACATCTGTGTCTCTTGCCAGCCAGGAGTGGTAGAAAAGTTATCACTGGAACTGGTGGTGCATTTTAAATAGTCATAATATACACAGCCACTTACAACACACCGATAGACCTTTCAATATCAGTTTTGCAGTTTAATTTCCTCTGATTTTTTTTAACAGTGGATGTAAATTATTATTTTTTTTAAAGTTGAAGTCTGTGGGACAGACTTCATGTCTGTCAGCAATGTATATGAAAAACAAACACAAGTGTATATTGCGTGATTTTTTCCATGATTTAATGGCCAACAGAGAGAGAAACTCTTTCCATATGAGTGAGGCACTCACTCAACTTAACTAGAGGTTCTTAAAAGGTATTGTATGATAAAAAGATGTTAACATGGGCATTTGCATAGTTATGAATGAGGAGTTAAGAGAGGTTTATTTCTAGCATTAACTTAAAACACACAGATTTCCCAGAAAGAGTGACTCTTGGGGACTAGCTGCACTAAATGCATTCTTCATAGGGATTCCTGAGACAGGATACAGTATTGGCCCTTAGCAGACAGTTAGTGTCAATTGTCTTGTTATGACTAGGACCCAAGTGATCGGAACTGCCATATTAAATGCAAATTGATAAATGGAAGTCTTTACTACTAGTCTAAAGGCAAAAAAAGTTGTGAAAATAATGCTAGATTGACAACATCATATCATTTTTCATACTGTTTAATGTATGTATTTCATCACTAATCCTTTCGAAATTTTTAAACTAAATCTTTCATATTCTATTGTGTGTCCATATTGATCTGCTGTTGAAGAATTGCTTGCCACTGAGAGGTATTCATTGTATTTTTAAGATGTCTGATCAGAGAAGAAAACAACGCAACATGGTTCCAAAACAAAGAGAAAATCAAATGAAGAAAATAAGGAAAAAGAGGAAAAATAGTTAGGATGTGTTTCTTCAACTTTCTTTTACTTTTTTTCCAGAGCTTTTTTTCCATTAAGATACTAGGGAACCTTCAGATAAATTGTCAGTCTCTTAAGTAACTTAATAAACAGACAAAGCCATCTAGCTTTTGACAATAGAGATGTCTATAAATATGTGTCATTTCAGCTCTTTTTTCCCATGCTTAATTTCACACTTTTCCCCCCAATTTTATAGATGTTTTAATAATATTGTGAATCAAGTAATGTAATCACATGTACGACTGTGACCTGATTTTTAAAAATTTATTGTTGATGAATATTGACTAGTCCTTTGAATGCTAAATGTGGAACAAGAACTTCATACGTATCATCAATCATAAAAAAGGAGGATTGTATAGAAACATTTAAAGAATTTTTCTTAACTGTCTTTTCTCTAACTAAACCTATTATACTTACATACGCTTCTCATCATTCTCCCTGCTCTGTCACTTTCCAAGCCATAGCTCCCTCTTACCTTTCATAACCATTCACAATCAATCCTACATATATTGTTTTCATTATAGTATGAGAATACGCAGTGGTTTTCTTTTCCAGTGTCTCTTATTCCTGATCTTAGACACGGTATCAATCACCGGGGCCATCGCATATGTCTGCAAGGTGATCACTCTTCTGCACCCTCCGAGTATTTCCTTGGCCCAATTATATTCCTGCCTGGGTTGTTTGTTTCTTTTTAAGAAATCTATAATACACTATCCATTGGAGGGGGAGGGGGGGAAAGCCTTAGGCTTTCCAGTAGTTGTTGTGTTTCTTCAGTTTACGTTCCTACTCAGTCCATAAATGTAACACTAAAAGGAATCTGAAGTATCTGTGTTTGGGTGACTATTAAATGACAAAAGCTGTGCAGCGTTCTTGTACAATCAATATCTTACATGTGAAACCTAAGTCAGCACTTTAAACTACAAAAATAAAAAAAAGGATAATACAATATTAACAAAGTGATGCCTATATCTGCTTTTGCTTGTGTATTGCTGCCTTTTCATCGCAGAGTACTTTATCTCAGATCCTTTCTGCAACCACTAGCATGTGCTGAAGAGTGACACTGAAAAAGAATGTGCTATACACCCTCCACATTTGTCAGATTTGCTTCCTTGTGCCTACCTGATATAAGTGCTCTGCTTGTTCCTTTGTTTCTTTGAAAGGTTTTCTTGAATGTCTTCTGATTTTTAGGTGTTGCAGTTTTACGTAAACCTGCTCTGTTATACTTTGGGCTTCATCTGTAAAGGTGAGAAAGTAGCTGCTTAGTTACATGGGGGAAAAGGTAGAAAAACAGGAAAGAAAACATGATTAGCAACATAGGGCTTTTTTGGTCCTGGTGATAAATCTAATCAAAGCATGAATGTAAAACTGTTTCCACAGAGGAAAGCTAATAATACCTGAAATTGTTCTACATGTTCCAGGATGTAATAACAGCAGTGTGCTATTACTAAAATTTCTCAGTCATTTAAGTTCAAAAATTCTACACCTATCTGCCTATTGGCAATTTAAAGCACCTGAATTAATTTTGTTTTCTGTTCCTAGAATCTCAGAGAGAGGGACAGTAAATCTGCAGTAAAATATGCAATATACAAATGAACTCTGGACGAAGATATTACAGATTCTGGTTCCTTCTATAAACTGATTTCTCATTCTGGACTGTAATCACAAAATAGGCAACTGACAAGAAAATCTAAGTATTTTTGTGTAAAAGATATTTGTCTTCAAATACATATTTTTGCTAAGGGAAAGCTACCTTTCAAATTAATGGAAATTTTTTGGTTTTTTAATCTGATTTTTCTAAAGGAGAGGCAGGGATATGTTGAAATGGGGAATTTTGAAAGCGTTCTGACTGACAGTAAGATGACTTTCCTGTCCTAAAGAGAAAGGCAGGTGGGGGGGAAAGGTGTTGACTTTTATTTATTGAATGGGAGCTGTAGCGGAGAATTGTATCAGTCATAGTGTGCCTGATCCATGTGAGACGTCTTTCAGGCTGCCCTGCTCAGGGCAGGAAAAAGCAGTGGGAGATGAAGATCCATACATGTCATTAGAGTTTGACAAAATGCTAAGTGTTATTCTTATTTACAAGAATATAAATGTGGAATGATTGCACTAAAACCAGTGGAGTTCCTACTGATTCACAACTGAACAACAGAGAAGAACATTTTACCTCCAAAACCTGCAACTTTTTTTTTTTGTTGTTCAAATAAACAGCCATTAAATCTGAGGACATTTAATATTTTTCTTTTAACTTCATTTTGGTTCCAGTGCAGCATTTCCTACTTTACTCAGAATAAGTGGATAACTCAGTATGTCAGGTCAGATTTACAAGGATGATCAGGTTTCTTTTTGTCCCTGAGGAAAAATATTATTAAACTACCCACTTGAGGAAGTGAAATGTACTACAGCATCTAACACATACAATGTTCTGGTAAAAAAGTAGTTCAATAAGACACTCAATCACTGTATTGCAGTTGAAATAATATGTATTTATTTGATGATTATCTGATCGAAATGGATCTAACACACCGATCTGGCTACTTCACTTGCCTTCATTCTCACTCTTACTCATCAAGGATTGACTCGGGCTGGTGGACTCTGAAAGCAAATTGTCCACAGAGATGTACATGCTTTAAGGCAGTTGCTATCGACAGATGAAAAGTGTAATGTGACTGACCCAAAAGGCATGCTGAAAGCTACTAGTGCAAACAAAGGCTTCATACCGAGTCAGATAAAAACAAAAGAAACAAAACCAGAAATGGTATGAGGTGGACTAGGTTATGAGACTACAAAGATTTTAGGATGTGTTTCAAGAAGAAAATGCAACAAGCATAAATATAGTATGAAAACATTTATCACAGAATCATGCACCACCTAGTTAGCCTCTTTATTAGGTTTTAACTGCATAAGCTTTTGGAAGCATCTCACAGTGAGAACATCTATAAAATCAAGAAAATAGTTTACTTTATGAATGTTTAAAATGTTATCATTGAATTCATTTTAATTGTGTTAATTGAGTTCTGTTATCTATAAACATGGATATCAGGAACTGTTCTTAGACAACCAGAATATTTTCACATTTAAAAAGCAAGCAAACAAACCTAACTGAAGCAAGGGAATATATTGGTAGCAAACTAGGAATTAATGAAGGATAGACAACACCACAAAAAAAAGAGAAAGAAGAGGCATAGACTTGAGGAATTTTGGAGTTGAGGAGATTTTAAAAACAAAGCCCTGACTCCAGAGACAAAACCCATTATTAAACCTTTATATTCTGATACCATCTAGAGGCCGAATGGCACAGCATCCCATTTTACTAGGAGCTGTACAAATATATAAAATGACAGATAGTCCCTCTTCAACCCAAGGAATGGGGATGGCAAACTCACAGCTACTGCATGTTTATGTTATTTCTTCTTTGTGCAATATTTTCAATCTGTCTCTATTCCTTACGAAATATCTGGATCATCTTCATGCAAAACATGGACGTGCCGTACTTTCAGTCTGCCAACAGCTGTGCCACGTACACAAGTCACAAGTACAGAAGGCAGAACGTGCCTGTCTGCTGCAAGAATTTCAAGAGTTGTACCCAACAACATGTTATAACAACAAGAAATGCAGCGAGCACCAGGAAAGAATTTTTATTCCCACCATGGTGCCTTGGGATTAGTTATCTTTCTCAGACTTCCAAAACCATCTTTTGCTAGAAAAGGCCAAAAAATACATATAACATCTGCAAATCCTCCTACTTTTCAGTTGCAGATGTTTGTAAGCAATGTCTAAGGAAATACACATATGTGTTTTCTGCTACTGTTATTTTGATTTTAAAATGTTGTGAACGAGCCAGTGAAAGAATTTTTGAGCTGCTGCTCCAAGAAAGAAGCATTAAAATGACAGGCTTTCGTGCAAACCAGGGCTACTGAAGTGACCTGTGAATAAGCCATCCCAAAGGCTGGAAACCATCAAGACAGGATTACTTGAAGCTCTGCCTGAGCAGAGAGAATTAGGTAGCCTGGGTAAATAGATGCAGTTATCTGGGATAAAGCACTGCGTTAATGAAGCTGTGCTGCTTCCAGCCTCCCGAGGACAGCTCTGGTTCCACTCTGGTCCACTGCCTAAGAGGACTCTCCTTTCCTTAAAGAGGTCTGTTTATTATTTGCAACTGGGCAATAGGTCAGTAAGGGTCTGATTACACACTTAGTGATTTCTAGAAGGCTTTTTGTTTTTTTTTTCCACTGGTTTCAATGGGGTTTGGACAGAGCTTTCTAACTGTAAGCTTCACTTTGTTTGGACTTTATGACTTTAGACTTTCAGTTAAATTTTGCTTTACTGGTAAAATTCATGGAGTGAAATATAAAATACAGTGATGCAGACTTGATCATATGTCTCAGTAAGGATGTTCCATAGGTTGGCTGCAACATGCACAGTGATCATACATATTACTTAAATATCCTTATGAATTTTCCATTTATTTAACACAGAGAAAAGATTACATTTTTTTTGCAGTGGAAATATAGGAATCTTGAACCTTTCCTACACATATTACAGAAGGATCAAGGAAGCTAAAAAATAATAAATAGGGAATTTACTAATATAAAGTAGATAACCTTCTCTCCTTGGAACCCTAATATTGCACTTGAATTAACTAAAAGAATTTTGGCGCTATTTCACAATCTTTTCAACTTTATTTTTATCGTTTTTTTATTTGACTCATGAGCAGATAAGCATAAAGAATGTCTACCTTATTCAACTATCTTTAGACAAAACTGAAACCAATAGTCCACTTCCAAAAAGTAGATGACAATATTCCTTTTAACTTCAGTAGGAGTAAGATCAGGTGGTAGATACTGGCAAACATTGTGACTCTACTTACTTCTGTAGGAGGAAACATCTGTGCATTTTTATTGGTTTTGAGTTTTGGGGGGTTTTTTGTTGTTTTTTTTCTGTTTGTTTGTGGTGGTTTTGTTTTTGTCTTTGCTTTCCTAAAAGCACTTTACAAGATAAAGCGGTATTTTAATTAGAAAATTTGAAGAAATTGAAGACCATCAAAGGTTTACCTGAGACAATATGCACTATTTTAATAGTAGAGTATTTGGTCCTCTGTTTTTATAAATCATGAAAAAGAGCAGCTTTGTTTGTTTAATATGTTGTATTTACCAGTGCACCATACTCCTTTCACACAAAAAATACATCGGGATGCTTAGACACTTTCTCCTAGAGCTGGTGCTGCAATGTCACTGCCACTGTACACTCCAGTGACACTCCAGTGTCATTGTGGTAGTCAGCAAGTTTTATCATATATAGAGCTCAAGGTAAATTTAGATGTCATCTAGACTCTTTTTAGCCTGTTAACTGTTTTATTCTGTCATTTTAAAAGCATGATCAGTGCTTCATTGTTAATTTTTCTGATGTGGAAAGATTTATACCCTTTACCACGTCTCAGGAATTTAGTAGGAGAGATGGTAAAATTTGGACGTATTTGTCCAGTGAGATCTGTGTCCTTTTGGTTAAACTTTGCAAATGTGAAAGGTAAAAAGTAAGGATTTGCTTTAACCTTTCCATTCTTCACAAGCTAATCCCAACAGCTGAACAGAAGAGGGATCACAGGGGTCACAATTTTAGCAGGTGGAGACTGGAGAGGGAAACCCCACTAATTTGATGTTGGTCATAATGCAGCCAACTGATTCCTACCCTGGAAGCTGATAGAGTAATGCTAAAATAAATAAGAAATTAGGCACCAAAATAATTTTATTGCTTTTAATGGTAGCACATATGAAACAAACAAGCACACAGAGTGGTACAAAGGGGTGATGGGGGGGGCGGGTAGGGAGAAGCCCTAGAACACCTCTAACTCCAGGCAGCGATGGCAGCTGGTGGAGATTAAACAGTAAACCCTTCGGGGAACCCATTAAGGCATTTTAGGGTGTGCTCCATTATAGCTGTTTGGCATTCTTCTCCATTATTTTTTTTTTTTCACTGCCTGAATTTTTTTTTTCACTTGTTTGTGTATATGATCTGCAAAGTATGCTTGCATTTATGTTTAACTAATTGTGATATTATGGTCTGGAGAAGGAGATAAATATACATTTAGCAATAGTTTGTCAGGGACAATAATTTAAAAGGAATAGAAGTGCTATAATATATTTTTTTGTATTTGAAATATATCTGGCACATTATTACACAGACGCACTAGTTATCATCCTTGTTTCTACTCAGCTCAACATTATCACTTTTAGGGCTATATCATCAATTCACATTTTTATTCTCACCTTCCTTAAGAATAAATTAAAAAAAAATAGGAAATTCAGTTACATCTCTGCCTGCTTTCCAAGTAAACAAAGCTCAAAGAAGCAAACACTATGTAAAAGTGTTTGTGTGCATCTGTGCACATGCATAGAGATCTTCTCCTTACAATATCTCTCATATCAAAGTAAAGGAAATTTGAGAGAGCAGTAAATGTTAAAAAGATAGTAATTTTTATAAGTTCCAGAAAAATAAACATATGGGGAAAGGTACGATTCTCTATCATTACCCTTAGTGAAAGTAAGGTTCAGCTCCAGCATTACTTTCTTATGGGAAAGAACCCACAACAGCATGACTTGAAATCCACAGAAAACAAGTCCTCTCATATTTTGGTGCTCCTGGAATTATTTCCTTTCTAATAAAGTAGCATAACCCAATGAGAGACAATAATTTTCTCTTGAGCTATAATGCTACTGAAATTAATATTTCTCTTCTTCCCTAAGATTATGTTGTATAAAATGAACACATTTCAGTTCTGGCATCTGCATACAATATTTAAAGAAGACTTACAAGCAATATAGAAAAAGAAATACACGTATTTCTTGATCTCTCAGATGATGAGAAAACATCTGAGAATATCCAATAATAGTCTGCCTAAATAAACATTCCTTAGTCAGCAGCCCTTTTTATAGTAATAATGTCTGAAACATCATCCTTTTGACTGAAAATAAAAGAACTAGAAAAACAAATAAGGATAAGGGTGATTGACATAATTTGAGTTCTGCCACATGTACTTGATGGGATAGAAAGAGTCATGATGCTCATGCTGACCAGAATATTTGATTCTTCAGTCTCTGTTTCATCAAAAGGCATTATTACCTTTGCTTCCTTATTATGGTCTACTGCTTTTTATCTCATCCAGCTCCTTCCTCTTAAATTGTTAACATATACTGAGCATACCATTACTAGTCTTGCTACTATGGTTGTACTGTTTGCTCTCTCTTTCGACTTTTAAACTTGTGTGTCTGCAGGAAATATAATCCTGATAAATTTCAGGTTTTACTGGAATAAAAAGCCATTGATTGTAATTATTTTGGATGAAAATGTATTTTCAGTATTTCTCAGGTTTAGTCTTTTCTTATTGTCAAAATGACTTTATGTGAAATTACTGCCTGTTCATTTTACATTAAAGTTAAGTCTTCTATTTTCGAATGATTGTGCATTTCACATACAGTTTTGGTTATTTTTTTTTAAATAGTTCTGAAATTAGGCTCTTGGAGGTCAACATCAACTGTTCAAGCTCTAAGAGTGGTCATAAAGCCTGCTTCCAGTACAGGGGTTGAATTAGTAGACTAGACACTAGATTACGAAATCAGCACTATTTCATTGACTCCATTCCCTCTGTAAAGAATAATTTGAACTGAATTATTTGATTCAGCAATTTTTACAGAATAGAGTCAGTTTCTGAGGTAGATAAGTTCAGAGTGACTTATTTGCTTTAGAGAAAAAAAATAATTTCTGGGACTTTTATTCAGACAGATTTTTAACTCAGAGTGACTGCTGATGATCACAGCCATCCAAGCTGTCGCAGATGTTGTGTTAAGAAAGCTATTGACCGTCAGTGGGTAGTAAAATTTTTCTGCTCTCACTTTATTGCTGCCCCCATTAAACCATCCTCTCAGGTCCTATATTTGTGTAACTGGTTCTGTCCCCTACGGTCTGGAGTCATTAGCCCATTTCTCAATAGTGGACTATATAATGCTTTCTTAATTAACCCCGTGGATCTTGTTGCCCCAAATAACATTTAAATGGGAGTTTGTAGCTGTAATATCTTAATATAGATTTCCACTGGAAGTGCTTCAATGGAATACGTAATTTCAGGGAGAAATCCTAAAAGCCCACAAGACACTTTTGAGATAATTA
>VXBO01005281.1:28733-78985 GCA_013400135.1 Rhinoptilus africanus
TCATTTCAAAACAGAAGGCCTGGATTTATTGTCAAGACAGCATTCCTCTTTTGAATGCCATCCTTATTCAGCTGCAAGTCATTTTAGTTTCTGTTAATCCAAAAAAACTGAAAAGAGTAAGGCAGTATTTATCAAGATATTATCACATATATTACATATCCTAAAATATTACTTTGCAAAAACATTGTCAGATTTAATACTAGCTACTTAACTCACAATTCTACCACAAAGCAGCACTTTTAATTGATCGGTACTTACTGCTTCTTGAACTAGAAATTAACTTATGGGATATTTTGTTTCCATGCCTTTTGGATCATTTGTCTCCAACACCTCTTTCTGCACATATCTTCAGATTCGATCACAGCTATTTGATCATAGAATGAAGCATTCTTTCTTTCAGCATGTGAAGTGTGTTCAATGTTAGATAAGTCTACCAGTGTGAATTTATTTATGTGTTCTACTTTTGTTTCAATAAAAACCTCAGAAGTCTTAGTGTTTTGGATCAATTACTTTTTTTTTTTTTAAAAATTTTGTCATTTTTCTGTGTCCTGCAGCTATCACTGCTTTCACCAGTAAAAGTGGTCTTCTTCATGCTGAGACTTGCTGAGAATCCATCCTTGTGGATCTTCTCTTCTAAATGAAAGTCTAGATGACAGATCACAGAAGAAAGTGAATCATTTTCTGCAGACAAGGTTTAAATCATTATAGATGACACAGAAGGTATCCTACCCATTTTATTTCTTTGTCATTCTATTTGTATTTCTTTTTCACCTCCAAAGTAGTCTGGCTTCAATGAATTGTTCAAGGTTTTGCATTTGCTGAGAACTGCCAAGTGCAATGTTTACAGTCATGTAAACTAATCATGGAAACTATCACACTAAAAGGCAAAATGCCACAGAAGTACAAACTGTAAGCCTATATATGCAGGGTAATGAGGCATAGTAGAAAAAAGTGTGTTTGAACTACCAATGAATGTGCTAATATAGCCTATAACAGCAGAAATTCCAGAAATGATTGATCAGATATGTGTATTTTGAGTCCCAGGCACACAGCTGGCAATCCTCTATATGATCCTATCTGTAGGGATAATTAGTTCCTATTAGTATCATTAATTTCTCTGGAATAGTGGCTCCCTGAAAACACTTTTCCATATGCTTTGTCCACTGCACCATGATACTTCTACATCATGCACAAGTTACTGCTAAAATTACCAGTAACTGAAACCTCCAGAATTAGCGTCTGTTTTGCAGAGTCTCCCAGGAGTCAAAGTGGACAAATGCTCATTGGAGAAGTTGGCTTACTGGTGAACCTTATTTGTTTATTTGAATAGGAAATGAGAGAAAATAGCTGAACTCTTGAAAGAATCAAAAATTTAAAAGTACTAACATAGTAGTTAGCATGAAAAGTTAACCCGCTTCCCCTTTTTTAAAAGGATTATTACATGCTGTTTCATTTATGACATGACTGTATATGCTGATCAAACAAGAGCTTCAGATGAAAAATAATAAATTATATTCACTGTTTTTCCTGGACTGGGCAAACCATCTTATTTGTAAATAAATTTTTGATTGTAATTATGGACAGATTTCCACTTGCTAACTAATTGTTCAATATGCCTCATTATTTTTATTTGAGAAAATCTGCTAATGAGAAATATGAACCAAATGTTTGTTTTTACTGTCTTGAATAAATGAGATACTGAACAAAATTTTTGGCTTGTACTTATTGGAATAGATCCCTTACGAAAGCATCTCTTACAGAACGGAGAGATTTGCTTATTCTGTGTACTTGTATCTTTTCAGAAATAAGGAAATTATTTGTTTCTTAAGTAAAGAAAACAAAGTTAGACACCTTTGTCAGAGGCACATTATAGGGCAGATGAATGCAGTGATTTCCTTAAAGGACCAGAGAGAAAAAGGTATACAATCATTTTTGTAAGAAGTGCTCTTTAAAACTCATTGAGATTTTTGGCTTAACTGTAATTGAGTTTTTTGATTACTCATCTCAGTTAATAAACAATGTGCCCCTTGTGTGTCCTTTCTATTACCTTTAGCTTCCATCTTTTCTCAAAAAAAGCTGTGAGAAAGACTGAACACCTTGCCACCACTCATTATCTCTCTTAGCTATTGCATGCTAAAACCCCAAGTTATTATTTTTTTTCCTATTAAAGTGGCAAGTAGTGAGTATGAAGGCAACAATGTGCAGCTCTTCTCTACGTGTTCCATATACAATTTCTAAAACTGCAGTGAATTTACACATTAAACACGCATGCCGAGCAAGAGATTAGTGTTCCCACTGGATGTGATGAGGCTCCGTAAAGCCTGAGTTTCTTTTGTTATTAGTCCAACATGTTATCATGGATCCAAATACTTGCTGTACGACATTTCTCACTGTCCTTGAGAAAATGGATGGATAACTTATAACCATAATTATGCCCACTCACTAGTCTAATGAAGAGAATTAGAGAATGTGTAAACAATAGCTGTGCAGGGGAGAGTATGCATAATTGGCAACTATTAATCTAATAGTGAGAGATGGAGAAGGGTGAGAATGATTAACATAGGCCACACAGAACGATCGTTTGTGATAAGGATGACTGAGAAGACATTGACATTACTTAGCCTTCCCCACTGGCAAGGAGAATATGAACAGAAATAAAATCAAACCCAGGATGGAGCAGCAGGTGTAGTATAGCAGGCTTTCGGCACTCACATTTTTCTTTGTAGAAAAATTGCACAAGTTTTCCTTTACATGTTATTAGTGTCATAAACAGTGCTAAATGGTGTTACAGAAGAGTAAATGTTTCCCACTGTCTCATACAGGGTTTCATTGTCCAAATCGTCATTTTCTGGGACAGTCAAGTTAATTTTGAGTTATGGGAGGCAGACAGTTAGGTTCTCGTTTGTATCTTCTGTCCTCTGAGTTGTCCTTTCCTTATTGCAGGCAAGGTGGTGACTGCAGGATGATGGAGAGTGATTATTGAAAAGAAAAAGAAGAGCTAGACAGTTCATGGAAAGGAGGAAAATAATAGTTTACCGGAAGTGAAAACTGAAAAGACTGTAGGGTTGGTGAAAGGTGAGAGAAGGATAACAAAGGATGACTGGGACAGAGAGTTAGAAGAGGCTTAGCTAAGAAGTAAAATTACCCAACAGAAAGTTGGTTCTCTTCTACCTCAAACCAGGACAGGTGAGGAATAGGCAAGATGCTAGGATGAGGAGACAGGGAATTGTAGAGTGGAACCAGACCAGGTGCAAGTGAGATGATAGCCTGGCTGCAATGTTCAGAGAAACTCCTTGAAGTAGATATCTAAGACTTTAAGAGACTACAGCCAGCTGTTTGAGAAAGGACATTAGAAATATTTGAGAAATGAGGAACTAAAAACTGATATCAGAGAGAAAAAAGTCGAGCTTGAAATGAAGGTGGGTGGATCAAAATAAGACAAGAGTAAATAAGCAGAATATGCGTACACTATAGGACAATTTCCTCCAACATCTGGAATGGCAACCAAGACTCATGAGTATATTCTTCTCCTGCCAGCAAGGAACCAGACCACAAGTTCACCATGCACACCCTCCTGAATCACCAGCACAGTTCATTTTGTTTGCAGAGGTGGGGAACCTCAGCAAAAAAAAATACAAGGTAGTCATCTAATTAAAAGTTGCCTCCTAAAGCTCACACTGTAAATTTGCACTGAAAAATTGAAATCTAGTATTTTCTCAATTCTGAATTTGATTTTGCTTTGCTTAAACCTGGCAGATGTCTTTATGCATGTCTATGCACAGCTGCTATTGAGAAGGTATGCAGACCACCCAAATTAGGGGAAGGGACTCCAAGAGAATAATCTCCAGCTGTCTAACCATCTTGTGTGAAGGTCTTTCGTTCTTCTCAACAGTTGCTGCACATTGTAGAGGGTCTTTGTACAAAAAGTCTACTCCAAAGAGAAGGTTGTTACCATTAAGCTCTAAATTTGTTTTGTCTTGTTACAGGATCCCTAAGTACAGCTAGGAGAAAACTTGAAAAAGATAATAGAGAAGGAAACATTGGAAAAGCACAATCTTAATCACCAAAATCTCACTCTCAATTTGTTTTTCTCGAAAGGAAATTCTCAGAATTGCATCCATGTCCATAAAAGAAATACCAGTGGAAGTGACAAGATGGTCCTGTCCTCCATCCCAGTCACATATAGCTCCTTCTCTTGCTTCCAGAAAATACAAAGAAAATCTTTCCATGGGATTAAAGTGGGTAAAACCAGAGGAAAGCACAGCACTTCAAAACATGTATCCCAAGGAAAGCATCTTATGAAAAGAAGCAGCCAGTTATTGCTTCTGTGAAACAAAACCAGGCCAAAACCTCAAAGACAAAACTAGAAAAACATAAAAAAAAGGGACCACCTGAATTTCCATGAAAGCTAATACTTAACTAATTCAAGCTGATTCAGAGACAGTCCATCTGTTCTGTGGATGCTGCAAGTGCATGTAGCCTTCCCATGTGATCCAGAGAAAGAAAGCTTCCAAAAACTGTCAGTGGAATGAATTCTCTCTTCCTTTCCTCTGCTGTGGTTGTGATTGCTTGAATCAGATTCAAGTCCTCAGCTTTTATTACAAAAATTGTCTTCCTTTTACTGAAGCATCATGTCTTATTTAAAGGGTATATATTTACTTTACTAATGAATCACAGACTGCTTCTATCCACTGTAGACTGTGGAATTAAGAACAAGACCATAGGCATACTTTTCTTTTCCCATAAGACTCTACCATCAGCTTAATATTTAAATGCCCATGGGCTCAAAAAGATTAATATCTTTTTTTTTTTTTTTTACACACTGATGGAAATCAAAGGAAAAAAAAACCCACTATGCTAGCATTTTTTTCCCCTTTCAAAGTCATCATTTGTAGGCTTCTTCCCATTGAAATCCTTCACTCTTTTATTTGTTATACTGTGCTGGATTATTTCAAAGATCATTGAGAACAGCTGGAAACAGTTTGAAAACTAGAAATCTTAGGCAAAGGGTGATCTTTTAAATAACAATTTCTGAATAAGACACAATACTAAACTCTTGAAATACCATTTTAAATTTTAAAAGGTTTCCAAAAATTCTAAGAAAATCCCATATATAAATAATTATAAATAAATGATCAGTATATGATAAGTATCTGACCTCTAACTACTGACCAATCTCCATCCTCCAGTTCCTTTCACACAGATTAACACTTTAGTTATTTCTCTCCCACGTGACATAAGCCAATATCCCCATCCTTGATAATGNATAGTGCAGAACCCAGAAGCTGTTAACCCACAGGTAACCTTCAGGTCAGAATGTACTGATAAAGGGCTGTCACAACCTTTTCTGGGATGTTGGTGATCTATTGTGCTCCTTACCACTCTGAAGCAGGCAAGAGAACTTCTCAGCTAAATGAAGAAATGAAAGGAAAATTGTGCCCACAATACTTCCATCAGGGTCAAAAGTAGAACTGTCATCTTCTCCTCGTGTTTGTGGTCTTCTGGAATAGAGTACAGTAGAATGGAGTAGAATATTTGAGTTGGAAAGGATCTGCAACTGCCTAGCTGTAGCTGGATCTAGTCCACCTGCCTGATCAATTCAAAGCTGACCAAAAATTAAAGCATGTTATTGAGGGCATTGTTCAATGTCTTTTAAACACTGACAGGTTTGGGGCATCATTTTTCAACTCAAAGGGTGCTTTTCTTCCCATATATCCTGTCTCTGGACCGACATCATATTCATTATATACAGTCACTTCCCTATGAAACTCATTAAATTTTACAAATACTTCCCTGAGTTTTCCTTGTAGTCTTAGCATTGTATTTCTCTTCCCAAAGCTTATCTGCCTCTAACATATCCAGGAGAAATCCTTGCCAATAACTTCACAGTGCAAAATATATGTTTTGTTTGTTTTTTTTTTTTTTTAAATAAAAAAAAATAATTGAATGAATTTATAGAAGTCCGTCCAGGGCTACTCAGTACACAGAAACGATGACTGACTCAAGAAGTCATTAATTATTCATGACTGCATACTGGGATACTTACCTTCTCCTAAAGTCCTTCCTGGGGAACTATTCCATGGAGTTGTGGTGTGGCTGAGCTCAAATTTTAATTCTGAGAGATCTGGCTGCAGCAGCCCATAAACTCCGCGCATCTCTAACAAAGCTCAGAATAGAGAGGGCTACTTTTTGTTTCTCTGAAGGCAATCCTTTATGGCGTCCTGTGATTGCTCTACAGTATGTTCAGAAAACTCTTTCAAATCTTGGTCAGATGCCATATTCTTAGCCAACAGCAATATGCTATTGACTCTTTTACCTTGTTCATTTCCAGCTGATCCAGTTGCCACTACACCAAATCATATACTTGCTAGGAAACAGCAACTGTTTCAAACAGTACTGAAAAAAGGCGTAAGTCATGCTAATTAGAAAGGTGGAAAATTTTCAAAACCAGGTGAGATATTAGCCTCACCTTCTACGGAAAATCTACATTTATCTAAATGGTGCAAAACCTCATAGTCCTTTTAGCCCATCTGCTTTTTCAGTGACTACAATAAGCTTTTCACAATGAATTCTTTAAATTCCACCTTTGCTAGAAAATGTGGTAATTCCTCACATATATGGATTTGTCAAGTCAGTAGTAATGCATATATTTGTCAGTTGCCTGTGAATTAAAAGTTAAGTAAATGCCTAGGAACACTGTAATTAATAATACCTTTGCCTTCTTTCCCATGGTTTGGGTTGCCAAGAGTTATCCAAAACCTAGCAAGGTTTTATCCAAGTTCCTCCAATAGCTTCCCATGTGAGTTGAGGCCAAGAGTTTCAATTTTCAATGCAATACATTTTTCAAGCCTAGCTCTGTTAAAAATTAAACTACAGTCTTGGAACCTCTGTCATATTTCACTGTTAATGGGAGAAAGCCTAATCAGAGCCTTTCATCTCAGGTGCAACACATTTCTTGAATAAAAAGAAGAATCTAGAATGCCACTTTCTTTATTCCTAGAAAATTTTACTCTTAAAAAGGTATTTCCTACTAAGGATACACACAGCATAAGCAGGGTCTTCCCTCAAATAATGTCAGAAACAACAGGGGAAAAAAAAGGAAAAAAAAAAAAAGAGAATAAATTAATGCTATGTTAAAGAAAAATCAAAAGAACTAGCGTAAAATAGATATTTTACACCAGAAAGGATATTGCAAATTAACTCTCTGATGGCCTCTGTGGTTTACCAAGTCAATTCTGCTTCACGGAAATGAACAGGTTCAGTGGCAGGAGGAAACCCACTGGCACTCAGATGCCTACAGGATTTGAAACAGGGTTTGGACTGCTCATGAAGCATAGTTGTATAGAAGACAAATAAAGGAATGAGTTTTAAGATATGACTGTATTAATTTGACACATAATGAGGTTAATATAAAATTATCATCTCACTCACTGGTCATTTAATAGGGACTTCTACAGACACGAGGGCAATAACCTGCAACCAGGCATCATCGATACTGTCCGAGGGCACCATTGAGTCAATAGTGCAGGAGACCTCCCTTGAAAGCAAAAGGTCTACTAGCTTTTTTTTACCTCTAGGGGTCTGCAATTTTACTTTTAATCTGCACTGGAAGTGTGCCACCTCCTACATTTCATTTTAATTTCAGTTTTCTTTGCTTCAGCAAGGCCTCCCAATGTTTTAAAGAAGAGGAAAAATCTTTACTGCAGCCAGCTTGGTCCAGTGGGAATAATTCACTTTTAGGCTTTCAGAGGAGGCAATCAGTCAGACTCCCAGTATCCAGGAAATACATCTCACTTTAACATATGGAGGAGCTGGGGATGAGGGGCTTGACAGCTGTAAAGACAAGGAGCTGACGTGGCCTGGGGAGAGTTTCCCTTCGGGCAGGGGCAAAGCAGAGAGCATGAACGCCAAGTGCTACCACTTACTTTTTGGTGCTGCTGTTTATTGCAGCAAGAGGTTCAGCCTTTCAGCCTCATCATTGTGCATTTATTTGGCACATTCCCTACCGGTTTTTGAAGGATTGCAGCTTGGGCTAAGCTTTGCTTACTTTCAGTATAAAAAAAACCCAAAAAACAACCAACCAAACAAAAAAACCCCATAAACCCCAAAACACTGCCCTACTGAAATGTGATGATAAAGTTGCAACTTTGAAAAGTTATAAAGTTTCATAGTTTCACAGTGTCATATTTTAACCCTCCTGGGCACATGGGACCACACAGCCACTTGCTCAATTCTCCCCCTGCTCGCTCAATTTTCCCCGTCCACCTCAGCAAAGTAGGGAGAAAGGGGAGAAAAAGGAGAAGGGGGGAAGGGAAGCCAAGGCGGAAAAAACCTTGTGCACTGATGTAAAAGACAGTTTAATAGAACAGTAACAAAAGAGGGAAAAATACCCTAATGATAATAATGGTAAAAGAATATACAAAATAAAGTGATGCAAGAGAAATTGCTCTCATCACCAGAGAACTGATTGCCCAGCTCGTCCCGAGCATCGATCAAGGATTTCTGCCCCTCCTGTCACCCCCCATTTATATACTGAGCATGACGTCCATGGTATGGAATACGTCTTTGGCCAGCTTGTCCTGTCTATGCTTCCTCTCAGCTTCTATGGGAGGCTGAAGAAGTCCTTGATTTCCTGTAAGCATTGCTTAGAAACAGCTAAAACAACATGTGTTATCAACATTATTCTGATACTAAATTCAAAACACAGCAGCTACCAGGAAGAAAATTAAATCTATCCCAGCTGAAACTAGGAGAGGTAGCCTCCCCAATACAACAATGGAAAAGGAAAAACCCAAATTAACTCAGGTCATACTGACAAATATTAAAAGAGTTGATAAAATATATTCATCATTGTCATAGAAACTAAATTTTGGCCTATGTTAAGGGAAAAAAAAACACCAGAGACACATTTTTACAGAAAAGGCCCTGCAGCCATTCCAATTCTTCCCATGTTTTATTTTACTGATAAAAATAATAAAAAAAAAAAGCCCAGAAGAAACCTTCTTTTCCACTTTAACGAGACCAGAAATGTAAACAGAATTAGGGTCTTTTAGATTTTTTTCCCCACAGGGAAAGAAAAGAATGCATTGAGGGATTTAGCAGCCTTTCTTCATCAATATTGTAAGAAAATGAAATTACTCCTAACATTCCTTTGTATTAAAAAAGGAAGTGTGCGGCTGAAGCAGGGAATGGTATAATGCTGTTAAATTAAAATTTATATAAAAAAATTAAATGCATACAATGTGTACATGGCATGTGCCTTAGGCATCTTACGTTTGAAGCCATATTAAAATAATTTTTTTTTTTAATAATGAAACTCTTTAAGGTAATGAGACAGTTATCAGAATACCTTTTGCTATTTATTAGAACATGAATCATGCTGAACACACGTGGCAGTAAAATGAATCATTCTTCTTTGGCAGCTGTAAATAGATCAGGGACAGAAACAGGGACAGGTGAAAATGCAATTAAGAAAGGTGGTAACTTTTGAGCTTCAGTGCAGAACAAAACAAACACTTAGACAAATTCCCCAAGTCAATTATGTAAATTTGAGTTTCCTGGAATGTAAAATATTCTCTCAAGAAAGGTATCAGGTCAGGCCTGGTAAAAATCACTGTAGAGTGTGTGACACACACCTTTTGGATACTAGTGCTCTGAGGATGTAAAATAGAACCTCACAGGACTTGAACTTCTGGGAAGAGGTAGCTTTACAACTGGTATGCCTCAGGCCGTTTGGACCAAAATATTATTTTCCTGTAGAGCTTAAAGCCACAAGGGTCTTAAGAGCAGTCACACACTTCCCTTCCCCCCACTGAAAGAATCCATCTGACTCAAAACCACCCACCAAACCAGCACTAGCACTTTAAATTAAAATGCGTAAGTCCAGTGTAGCAGAATGCAGATGAGGCATCCCAATTACTGTTCACTAGGGCAAACTTCGCTAACTTTGACAGTTAATTATTATATGACAGTACTATTAATATCTCTCTGCAGAGCCTGGAGAAAGAATTTTCTAGTTAAAACTCTTCACACAACCTCCAACAAGCCCAGAGCTCTAACAGAGCCCTGGCTTTGTTAAGCTTAGGGGATTTTCCTTACTCCTTGCTGCAGAGGCTGGCTATGCAGCTTCCACCTTCACTCAGCAGTCTGTAGAAAAAAAAGAGGAAAAACAAATCAGCTCCTGAAATACAAACAAAATATGCCTGTAAAAGCAAAGCTATAAGCTGTTTCTGTAATTCATGGCCTTCAGAGTTCACTGGTTAGTTTTTTCAGATTTCATTATTTCTCGATCACAATCACATTCTGTTCAAGATGGCATGAACTGTGGTTTTTGTTCAGATTACACAAGATAAAGTTATGCTTGAGCATGTTCTGGCTTTGCTTTCTTACCTCAGCTGTCATGGAAGTGACAAACACTGTGAATTTAGTAATCACTTAAGTTTGTCTTTTTCATTGAAATCTCGCCATTTCCTGAAAAAGTTCTCACAGATTGGCACCATGTCACACAATTTAAAGATGACAGCAACTTCACTATGCGAATGCCTCATTTGCATATTTTAACATACAGTATTCCTCCTTGATTGGCATTCTCATTAACTTGACATTATAAAAGACTGTCTGTTAAACAATGTAAGCAGTATTTAAATGTAACTGCTATTAATTCCTCTGTTTCACAGGAAGGAACATTTAATGGCTCCTTTTTTCGAGGGTGCACTGGAGATGAATGTTGAAAGTTAGGCTGTTTGTGCTGAGGGATATGGTTTTTTTTTTACTTTTTCTTCTCCATTCAGTGACATTTGGGTCAGGTATTGACTTCATGTGAAAAATGATAAGACACACAAGAAAAGAACATGTAAACTTTCCAAACTACAAAAGTTACCGTTTTTAGCATTTGTGTATAAATGTGTGGAGATAAAGGAGCTTTTTCTAATTTCAGTTGGGAAAAGGTCAATGACCTAATGAGAAGGACGGCTCAGAGGTATTATTTGGAAATTAGCCTTGCCTTTCTGATTAAAAATCAGATCTTCCCTAGGTGCACAGAACTATAGATTACTCTTTTAAATTTTAAAAGCCAGTATTGAGCCTTTATTTGTGTCTTCTACTCTGAAACAGAGGCTTAATAGAAGCTTGCATTCTTCCTTTTTGAAACCTTCGGTATCTTTGGTACCTCTAGTACCAATACATTATGCAGATTCCTATCCCAAGTACATTTTTTTTACAAAAAGCTAAGGACAAAATAACTGGTTTATTAGAATATTTGTAGTTTTGTTCCTCAAACCATCATCAAATTGTCATCAAATACAATATATGCCCTCCAGGTTCCCTGCTTCTATGGGATCCTGTTGATAATATGATGGCATGAATCAGCTGAAGCCAGTAATACCATACCAGTCAATAGCATCTGTAGGTACAACCTGCTGTGACTCTTTCAGAAGTCTGAAAGCTGCTGAGTTCTTAAAAGCTTGAGTTCTGTTAAATTCTACCAGGGTGGTGATACTCCACATGCTTGGCATAGCTATATCTGGCAAATAGCTAACATGTCTAGCCCAGCTCTAATTTGTCCCATTGAAAGTGAAAATATTTTAGAGATTTTTTTTTACACTCTGTCCCAAAGGTTTTATTTCACAGGAAAGAAAACTTCCAGGTTTTTTGGCTTAAAGCCAACTTTTGAATAAAAAATATTTCTCACCTACCTGTCCAACAGAGAGATATATTTTAGGAGTGATAGTTATGGAGAGAAAAAGTTGAAAACCACATCTATTGGAAAGCAGTTTTAAGCCCCTTTGATTTTCAGTTCTCTGAATGAATTTCTGGGTTCCTCTGCGCCAAATTAATGGCTCCTTTGCTGTGAGGTTAATGCAGTAATTTAGACTTAATATTCTTTTCAGAGGATGACTGCTTCTTAAAATCTCAAAACTTCCAAATGCTTTTTTTACAAAATCAGAGCTGAAGATTGCTTTGAAAAAGGACATTTCTCCCCATCCATGCTAATAGACTGATGCATTTTCTTTAAATTCAACTGGAGTTTACCACTAACCTTACTGTGAACAACCCTGCATATTCTGATTAAGAGTGGTGGTGATTTACCTTTTCAGCCCCTCAGGTGGCTCTGAGCTTCCTGAGATTACTAGAAATTAGTTGATGGGAGATATTCTGATTTAAGAGAAAGGAAGGGCTGTGGAGGCTTCGCCACTCACCTGCCTGCTCCTCTCTCCCCAGCAATTAGCCCTGTTTCCTAACTTAGATCAGTCCCATATACACAGTCTCTACACTTTCACCCTTCATTTCTTCCTTTTCCACAGCATCCTACTTTGTTCCTACTGTATACTCTTTCAAAAGACCACCAGTTTTGTAGTTCCATCTGCTTTGTGTGTGTTCATACTGGAAAATTCAATTTTGTTCTTTCAGACTGAAAACTACCTACCTTTCCTTCCTTGCAAGCTCCAGGAGCCATTTCATAAGGGTACCCCTCACCCTTCACTTTCCTTAGATGTGACACTGCAGGCCAGAGAAAGGAGAGGGAGCAGACAAGCTGGGAAACTACTTGTATTTTGGTACTGAAAGATGAAATGAAATAAATCTGCTTGGTCCTTAATGTTTCCTTTCAGGAAAGTTGTCAGGTTGATGATGTGACAGAAAGAGTGTTGTCTTTGCTTATTGGGTGGCTGCCTATAACCCAAGAGCTGGAAAAGTGGGACAGACAGACAGACGGTCAGTCATAGGGGTTTTTTCCCCAGGTTACTCCAGCTAGGCAAATGTATTTGGGAGACTGTTGTTTCCTACTGCAGTATCCTGGCTTTTACCAACTGTGATATTGAGTAATACTGGTATAATATTTCTTTATACAATGCTTTCTTATTGAAGAAGTGTTGAATAAGGTCTGGGAAACAAATTTCTTATTGTTGGCTAAACCTATAAAGGTCTTCCAAGCCCACAAAATTTCATGTGCAAACTGACAGTCTACAAAGCAGCCACCTTGACTTTAGAAATAAACAAAGTCAAGCTTAAATCTTTCTGATCATTGAATCTTAGGGGCAGGTTATGCAACACTCAGAGGAAGAGGAGAAATTGAATGCCCATGCATGGGCAACTGAATCTATAAGCTAATAAATGGGCAGCATATTTTTTTTATCTGTTAACTGAAGTGAGAGATCGAAAGTGAGTGCCAAGCAGCAGCAATTATAGCATTGTGCATATGACATTGAAGTTCAGGGTCAGTTGTTTCCATTATAAACCCCATTTTTCAGGGTTTATAACTTAGCTGCCTTAAATCGTATCTAGCTGATACTGGCATGCAGCTTGTCAGCATAGTTATAGGATATTTTTTCCTATTTCTTTAATAAAAAAGCCCAATCCTTACATCATTTAACCTACTTGCCTTTTTAAAGCTTTTTAGTCATTACAGACACTTCAGGGGAACAGAAAGATTCTAAGACATGGGAAAATACCAAAACTTTTAATGCAGTGTATCATAGAATCGTAGAATCATAGAATGGTTAGAATTGTGAGTGACTTTCAAGAATATCCAATTCCAACCCCCTGCCATGGGCAGGGACATCTCTCATGAGACCAGGTTCCTCAAAGCCCCATCCAGCCTGGCCTTGAGCACTTCCAGAGATGGGGCATCCACAACTTCCCTAAGCAACCTGTTCCAGTGCCTCACTGCCCTTACAGTAAAGAATTTCTTCTTAATATCCAATCTAAATCTCCCCTCTTTCATTTTAAAACCATTATCCCTCATCCTATCACTACATTCCCTGATGAAGAGTCAGTCCCTCCTCATCTTTCCTGTAGGCCCCCTTCAAGTACTGGAAGGCTGCTAGAAGGTCTCCCTGGAGCCTTCTCTTCTCCAGGCTGAACAACACCAACACTCTCAGCCTGTCCTCATTGCATAGGTGCTCCAGCCCTCTGATCATCTTTGTGGCCCTCCACTGACCTGTCTAGTATCTAATCTAGTGACCTTACTAGTATCTAATCTAAATCTAGTCTTCCAGTTTGAAGCCATTACCAATTGTCCTGCTGCCATGTGCCCTTGTAAAAAGTCCCTCCCCATCTTTCCTGTAGGCCCCCTGAATGTCCCTTTCCTGTAGGACCGATCCTGGACTCTAGGAAAACTGATGATATTATTTCAAAATCTGCAGCTCAGATCAGCTCTGCACTTGTTAAGGTGGTGTCAAGCTGTGTCTTCACAGACAGATAAAAAACATTTCTCACTACAGCTTTTTCTCTCCGTTTATTTGTCTATGATGTAAAATCTAGTTAGTGAGCTACCCGAGTCAAGACGCGTAGTGATGTCTTTAGTGCTGAGATCAGTAGAACTCAGATCCCTGCATCGCTGCCCCACAGGGAAAAAAAGATATGACTGTATTCTTTTCTTAGGTCTATGAAAATGTAGACGCAAGACTTAGCAAGAGAAGAGCAGAGGTGGGAAATAAAGAAAACAAACATAAAACGTGGCATATAAACTCAAGCCATTTATTCCAGGCCTTCACGAAGGAGGAAGGACAAGGAAAGAGCAATTATAGTCACAACTTCCAAATACAGGCACTGCTGAGAGTGAATACCTCTTCCTCTGCTCCTTCCTGATGATTCTGTTGCAAACATCATCTCACTTAAGTGCATTTGACGGGGTCTTCTGAGGCCTCACCAAGCTGCCACAGACTCCTTTACACATGGTACCCCTTCCAGGTAAACAGGTGTATTATACCTGACACCACGGTGGGGACAGTCTCCCAACACCCGGTTTTACACAGCCTCCACTTTTCTGTGCAATGAATGAGGACTCCTTTGATACATCAGAGACAGAGTCAGAAAGTGACTACAACATCTAGGCTATCTAGCTGATCTTTCATCTCGGAAGAAATTTGTGTACCATGACCTACAGGAAACTTAGGTTTTGAGGAAGTATCACCGCACTGCATTTCCTGGCACATTAAGAAACATCTTGTGAAATTCACAGTTTGAATAACAAATGCTTCAAGTCACCTGAACCTACAGCTCCCATGAGATTGAGATACTATGAGGTGGGGTGGAAAAGGGCCTCATTTCTTTCTTGTTGCTACTCTTCTGATTTTGCCTTTCCAGAAGAGAAGGGAAGATGAGAGTCTTGCTAGCTAATCTGCACAGAGAGTGTACCAACCATTGCCTTGAGTCATCTCAGGCTTCCTTTCTATCCCAATGCGTACTTAACATACTTTCCAGCTCCAACAAGAAGCAATAGGGAAGCTTCACCTCAGACGGTGTAACAGAAGCAAGTCTCTGAAAAAGCCCATGCAAGGGGAGACAAGCAATATCTTATTCAGATCAGGGATTTGATCCAAGATCTCTTGCTCTCAGATAACTGTCATAAGAAACAGACTTCGGAGTATTTAGAATTAAGACAGCTGTAACATTTTCTGCTGAAGATAGGTCATCATACACAATATACCTATGTGTTAACTGAACCCATGAGCAAATAAGTTAGCATTACTCCCTAACCTTGTAACTGAGATCCTCACCTGGGAATTTAACTATTTATGTTGAATTATCATGTCAGCAGGAAATACTGGGAGCAGCTGGCCTAGGATATGCTGTGACTAGAGGGTTATAACGTGTTTTTGGTAAGTCTGAGAGTGATACTCTCAGTTTCATATCTTCAAAATTAAAATCATTCTGGTGGAACAAAAATCTGATTGTCCTACTCTGGATAGCTATGTGATGACACATTGGTTTTCCTCCTTTTTGTAACTCCAGTCCTTTGTTTTATTCACCTTTTTTAAAAAATGCCTGGCTATGAAAAGTTTCATTTTTAGTCAAAGGAGATGTGTTTTCTGTTGCTGGGTTTTTGTTTGGTTGGTTTTTTTGTTGTTTTTTGTTTGTTTTTTGTTTGTTTTTTGAGAGAAGAGAAAAAAGAAGAAAGAGGAAAATACATCAGTTCAGTTACTGATTTTATTCAATGAAACATACTTTAATATACTTACGAATATTTTCCCACTTCCACTTGGTAGGTAAAACCTGTTCTCCAGCTTCAGGCATCGTGCAAACATTTTGCCTGTTTTGGATAGAGCAGTAATTGTAGTGAGTTGGGATAGGTTTCTGTTGAGCTTTAAGTGATTTAATTGGGGTTTACCAGACCATCAGCCATTATGATTCTTTTAAAAGGGAAGATTGCACTTTCTGTGAGGACAAATATACTTTATTTTTATGAGAGAAAAAAGAAACAAACCAACTCTGACAAGCAAATGACAGTAGTTGGAAATTATTTTTTATGTGTGTAAAACCTTGCATATACATAGTAGTACAATACAGAACAGACCCGTAATCTTAGTTTAAAAAGCTAGACACATGTTGTATAAGAGAACCCTCTCAAGCTCCCTGGGGGTATCTAGACACACAATTAGAGGTAAACACAAAAAACATCCCCGAGGAAAAACATAATAATAAAAACGTATTTTTTATAATGAAGAACTATATTAAAAAGAAGAAAGTTGAGCATTGTATAATAAAAGCACAGAACCCAAGGCAAAAAAGATGCAGTCAATCTTCCAAACGATCTTTATGAGGGTTAAGGGAGAGCTGGTGATTTCATGAGAAACCTTGCAGAGCGAGGTACCTATAGTCTCATTATACAGCACTGTCTGGGCAATAATGTCAGGGGTAGGGAGAAGGTTGTTGCAAAGACTATCATTTGGCTTGTCATACATAACTAATAAAGCAGAACTGGAGACTAGTTGTCACTGCTTGTTCATATGGGGCCAATTTCTGGCAACTGCAGACTATGGGCACCTGCCAATAACCCCAGGCCGTATGAGCAGTGAGAGCAGGCTGCTCCTCCTGGCTCTCCGAGCTGGAGCGCCTGTGATGTTAACCCACTGCGACATGCCAAAGAGGAACATCCCAAGATGTTGCTGAGACCTGCCAAGTTTCTCTCTCCATGTCCCTCGCGTGTTTCAGTATCTCTCAGCAAACAGCAGCCTTAATCCACTTTTCAGGTTTGCACTGAAGGTGTTTTCTTCCTCTTCTGTACAAAATGATCCGAGTGAATCACAGTGAGCATACATCCAAGGCAGACTTCAGAATTAGAAAGCTTAATAGAGAACCTCATTCTCTTCGTGTCAGTAGAGCAACCATCAACATCGCTAGACCAGTGTGAGCAGAATTTAACCAGTACCTTTTTCTTACATTAGCTAATCAAAAGAAAGAGGCAACAGCAAAAATGGTTTCACAATTCTTTTTTTGTTGTTGTTTTATAGCTATATGTGACACTGTAGTTCTTAAAGCAAAATGCCTTCTAAGATCAATGGGTATGCCTGCTCTAGGAGTGCAGAAACAAACCCAGTGATTTTCATATTTAGTAGACATCAAATCTGACACATTTTGTAATTGCAAGGAAGATGGATCCATCAGATAACTCTAAATTACATAGCAAAAAAATATAATTTCAGGCCTCCAGGATTTTTAATCATAATAAAAATTGTATCAAGTGGCCATGTATATTATTAATTTACAGATATAACTAGATGGAGGATACAACATTCAGTTGTAATCTGTTTATGGAGACAGTCAGACAATTATATCAGACAAGGGAACTCATTTTGCAGAGTAAGATTTAGTGATTAACCACGGTGCCCTCATTTAATCTTTAAGCCTATAAAATTCAGTGGTCTGAAATCTATCTAGTGTATTGAACACACCACTCAAGTACCTGTGGCAGTATTTTGGGATCTAATCCCTCCAGAAGCAATACAGAGGTATTGTGTGATTGAATAACCTCATACAGAACTGGTCCCTAAAGTAGGCTGAGAAAAACTATTAATATTTTTAGTTCGGCACTTTCCCCTCTAAAGACAATTTCTGAAAGTAATTCAAGCTGATTCTTGCCTAACTAGTTATCTATTCCAGCCTATACAGATATTTTTTGGAAATGTTGTTACATCCCATGCCCATAAAACATAAAGTATGTGTAACATATATATACTGTAATTAAAAAGAGACACTCGTGTTGATAAAAAGACAGTTGTTCCCACATTAAGTGTAACGACTGTCTTCTCTACCAATTAAGCATCAGCAGAATATGGGCTTTAATAGTTCTCTTGGGGAACTTGTCTTTTGTATCTATGATAAATACATGATTATAAGGACAAATTATATGAGCAGCAATAATTTCCTAGTAATGTGATCATTAAAAGCCTTCACAACTGCAATACATCAGTATTAATTGGGGACAGATGATCATTTTACTGACATGTTCAAGTCATTATCCATATTTCAGTACTTCATGAATACCTGAATAGTCTTAATGATGTGATTTTTTTGAGATTCTTTCTTCAGTGGTCTTAACATGATTGTTTATCTAAAAATAATAAGAGAGACTGAATTGCAAGTACTGCCAGTAGTTGTGAGCTAGCAGTAGGTAAGATTCAGCAAAACTTTGGTTTGTTTTCAGATATGAGAACAATTCATCACAACTATTGTGGTGAAACAGCAGAATAAACCCTGCTTGCTGGGCCTGGGTCACGTTAAGTCGGTGGTAAACTCTTGCTGACATGGAGGACAGCATCACTCACAGCTGTGGAGGGTAAGTCGCCTCGTACAGCAACCTGCTGAGTCCTATTCCTTAATAATATTCATCGCCCCAACTATCTGCTTCAAAGATGGTTTCTCATGCAGGCAATGAGCACTGATCTTTTGCACAGGGGTATCTTTTTATTTTATCCCCCGTGGCAGTGGACTGGTAAATAATTTTGTTGCCTACCATCGACAGGCTGTTGAAAAAGCCACGCTAACTTGCAGATAACATGTTTGCAAGGTGCATGGTAAACCTTATGTGATAATGTCTTGAAAGCTGAAGTGAAATGACAGAATATAACTGCAGATTACATTTTGTGTCTGAAAGGGTATTATAAGCCCACAGCTCCTGCTCACGGAGATGTGAATGCCACATGTTAGTCAGTAAAATATTTGATCCACTCCATGATACCATACCTGCTGATTTGTCTTTCACTATAGACTCATGTCATGATTTGATACAAACCAAAGATTGTCCTGATTCTGTGCAGCTAATTATAACTACAGAAGAAAGATATAAATACAATAGCTAAGGCTTAAGAATAAACATATAAATGATATTTTGGATAAGGGTAAATGGACACATTAATCACATTTAGGCACTCATTAAAAAGGCTTGAAGAGTTAATTTTCGCTGCAGTTGTTTAATAAGACACCAAGTGTCATCATTAGGGCTGCTATCAAGGATATTTGTCTTGCCTAAGCAGAATTTAGTAGATTTTAAAAAGTAACTTTTGCAATCTAGACTGTACTGTGATGATACTATCTCTTACTGCTCTCCTTCCATAGCCATGACTGTCATAGTGAGTTATCCTGACATAAAAATAGCTAACAAAAACATACTTACAAGCTCATGTGCACTATATATACTAACTTGTAGTATTAGAAAAAAATCTACATTCATGTGCTGCTACAGTAATTAAATCGAACATTCAGCTGTATAACAGGTGTAATGTATCTGTTTTTTTAACTCTGAATTGCAAAATAATATATCTTCAGAATGTGAAATTTATATACATAAAACAAGTATTATTTTAACATTAAGATTTTACAGTTAAATTTTAATTAACATTCTTTACAGTCTAGAATTCACTCAGCAAAGCTAAAAATCTTTTTTCTACTGTGCTATATTAATTCTTCATGGAGGACATCACAGGGTGACAATGTAGGATTATGCTTAAATCTGTGGAGCTAGCTATCGAGTGTGGGCAAGAGGGGAGCTGCTCATTTTGGGTCTGAAATACCTTGGTTCAGTTTCTTCCCGATTGAGATGTCTTGAATCCACTGCTGTCCTCAAAGTCTTTTAATGATCAGGCTATTAGACATTGCAAAATCCCATCTTCTGACTTTCCTTTTGATGCTTTTCTATATTTCATAAAACATTTTTATAGAATAAAACCCCACCCCTCTGTTTAGTGATTGGGACATTTTCTTAGGATTTTAAGAGGTCATATGAAGTAGAAAAGCTCCAGGAGAGCCAGAGAGAGATATACCAGAGTCTGTGACAAAGCCATTCATGTGAGGAAAAGGAATTCTTGGTCCAACAGCAACAGCTGCATGATCTATTTAATCTGCCTCTTTTAACTGATTCTCTCAGAGTTTTGGTAGGACTTTGAACTTATGAATTACCTAGTTTGAAAATTATGCTCTTTTTGTATGTGAGAAACATAAATGTTTTTTTGGTATCTTTAGTATACAGTGCACCAACTGGATAATCACTTGTGCTCAAAATGTGTAAATGGTATATCAGAGGTCTAAACTGATGTTCTTAGAGTAACAACTATTATTTTAAAAAAGAATATGTGATTTCTCCACTATTAGGAACATTAGTGTATTGGGTATTTACTATGAAAGAATATCTCTACTTTTTTTTTTTATTCAATTAATTAACAAGATGCCAAGAGCTACAAAAGAATGAACGTAGCCCAATACTATTCAAACTGACTGCAATTATATTAAACCATTCAATTAATTACACTTATGCTCTGAAGAAAGAACAAAAATACCAGATAGAAAACATTGGCTCCAAGAGCTTAATACATCTATACCATAACTTGCTGTAAAACTAGCATTTCAAAGTAAGTTCTCATAGTACATTCAGCAAGACGTCAAAACTTCTCAATTACTAACTTGTTCAGTTGTTATCAAGTGGTATTAGCAAGAGTTGAGTCTTTCACGTGTAATAAAACACAACATTCGGCTTTGCCATCTGATCTTTTCTTTGTGAAAGAAGAGGACATGAATTGCGTGCTTGATTTTTTTTTTATCTATGTGTAATACAAGTGAGAACATGGAGAAAATAATTTTGCAAGTAATGACAACCTTGCCTGATTTAATCTTCAGACTGAAAAATGTAACTGTAGCATCAAATTTCTCTTTTTCTTTATTCTCCAATTTCCGTCACATAAACGTAGTTAATTTCTCAGGAAATCAATAATAGACTAACTTTCCTGGGCTATATTGGATATCTCTTGCACATTTTGTCTTCTCCTTTCCTCTCTTATGTTCCAGTTTGGTGGTAGGAGATGTACATTTATCATCATAGAGACTGCTTTATACTGGGACCTCACAAGCTGTGGTCTGTTAATGGATACTAAGCTAAGCCTGTTAGATGCTAAACCAAGCAACCTGGTAGGCAGTAGATTGTTATTGTTATTTTGCCAAAAATAAAATGAAGGGAAAGAAAGCATGATCAAACTAAACATAATATAAATAGTTATGATGAGATGGTGTTGCCTCCAGAGCTGGTAATGACTTGCCACTGTTCAAATTTCACAGCTTCTATTCCTCCTATTATTGAAGTGAAATTTGGACAGAGTGAGGTTATTTAGATTTCTTTTCATACTGTGATCCAAAATATTAAAAAAAGAAAAAAAAAGCCTACTAAAAAATTAGACTTTATTAATTTTTTATTGCAAGAAGTAAACAAAGATAGTTTTGCAGTATTTTGGATAAAACGTTTTCCTAATTAAAACTAGCATCCAATGCCATAAATGTAGTGTGTATCACTTACATACTTCTTCCAGCTTCTAAATCTGTATGAGTACAAACAATTCACAAATAAAACACCTTTAGTGATGAAAAAGCATGTTGCTTCTGTAGGAGTTCTTATAAGGGCACACGTAATGCATGTTGCTAGGATTATTTGAAAACTACATGTGTCTTCCTCTCAATCTGAAAGTATGAAACACTGTCACAAAAAGAGCTCTTAAACCATGGATGCCTCTATGGGATACAGCCATAGAAAACTAGCTCCTGGTAAGAGGAATAGCTGCCTCCTGTGTCAAGCAAAATGTAATTATATTCAATACTATTGACATCTGTTTCTCTGGGGATAGTGCCATGATTGGCTGGTATTATGCACACATCACTTGTTAATAATGGTAAATTCACGAGGAGTGCAATGTCAATGATTTGATCTTGAATATCTAGATTAGGACCTGAAAGAGATGAGAATCAGTGAACATTGGAGGGACTTGGATGTTTGCTTCACTCTGCAATTCCTGTACTACACAGAGTGACCCCACTGCAGAGTCGTCCTGCTCAGCTACGTAGAAATCTCTGGATGAAGATACTGTTAATTCGAGGCAGCCAAATCTACCCCTCTTCTCTTCTTTCTGGTCCTGGATACATTGGAGTCTTCTGGTTTTCTGGTCTGAAAGAGTGACAGAAAACTTGGTTACAACAGCGAGTTTCAGAACACTGCTAGAGAAATCTTTGGGTAAATTCCCGAGAAACTAGTATTCATCCAGTTCACTGCTTAATGTCTGTTAAGTCTGTTCTGAAAGATGGTATGGACTCTCCATTTCAATTTCTTCATGAGTAAAATTGGAATAATGCACAATTCCACGGAAGAGTGAAGGCTGTGAGAATACCTTTCTTACAGCTTCTCTACGTTATTCCGCAACAATGATTTTTTATATTTTTTTTTCCCCTGAGTGGTGGTCTTACACTGAGATCTGGTCTCATTAGTCGCACTATCTTTTTCATGATTAAACTAAAGCCTGATGAAGGTAAGATTCAAAACTAACACCTAGTGATTTATTTAAACTAATGTGAAAGGTGCTTTTATGGTTAGCATGCAGAAAAATCCCTGTTATCCTGAGTTGTAGGTATGTCTGACTTCATCACAGCTGCAAATCGCTTGCAATGGCACAGAAATTGGCAAGTGCACAGACAGGATGCCTGCAGTCTTTCTAAATGATAACTTATGGGTTGACAAACCAAGTCACTACCTCACATTTTTGGGGATGTGTTGAATACTTACCAAAATTTCAATGAATTTTGAAAAGTTTTATTGAATAATCTAGGATTTTGCTACATTAACTTCTTTACAAACATCCATATTGATATAAATTCAGTTCTGCAGTATGGCCATGCTTTCATTCTTTGTATTATCTTCTGCTCTCCTGCTGTTCTCCTAAATACTTTGATTTTTCTTTTTACATAGGTTATGCCTCCACCGTCCTGAAACACTGATAGTGTACACCTACACTTCAAAGCCCAGAAGTAACAGGTCTGCTTCAGTCTGCTGTTTGTCTATATGTAATCAGTTCAGTAGACTTTTTTCACCTGATTTTCAAGAAATATATTCACATATATATATGCACTTACACATAATAATACAAGTATTAAGCATATATATAAACATATATATTATGTATTATATATAAAAATAAATATAAATATAGCTTTAGGCACACACATATCTGATTAAGACAGTTGTCCTATCTGAAAAAAATGCCATTCACAGGACACATATGTTGTCCCATCAACAAAATAGAAGGTATTGAGTTGTTGGATTTTTTTAAGTTTTATTTTCCACACTACACAATTTCTGGGAGACTGCCAGTGAAGACTAGGTTCTTTCAATACTGCTATCTTCTGTCTTTAAAGTTGTGGGTAGTTGGAAACTTCTGCACATCATTAGTAATTTCTACAAAGAAGAATGTGCTCCTGGTCAACTATTGTCCTAGGACTTTTCTTTAGTTTTCACCTGAAAAACATTTGACCTCTACTGTTGAACAGTAAAGATTTTTTATTAACATTTTAGTTAGTCTGGTCAGTAATTCTGCTCCCTCACTTTGATGCTTTTTCTTGAGTTCTCCAGAGACGCTTTGATCACGGGCAAAATTGCTTTTTCATGACCTCATTTAATATGCAGAATAAGCTTCACTACCGGGTGCCATGGTTTTCCTTCATTGAGATTTCCCTAAGGACATCCTGGCCTTTGTGTAAATCTCCCTGTGACTCCTTTGTTCTTCAAAATGTAGGCAGCAGTACTGAAACTCCTAATTCTGCATTTGGAAACGTTCTTTCTGTGATTTTTTCTTTTTTTTTCAGTACGACCAAGGCCAACCTCTTTCTTGTATCTGCACATGCTGGAAATGAGGTTTCACTGGCTGTCTTCTGCGGTTGCATTCTGAACCCTGCGTGTCCCCACACCAATTTTCTCCCCCTCAGATTTTGCCTCTCACTTTTTATTCTGGGTCTTTTAATTCTAAATGAAAAGTACTGTGTTGCATGCTGTCTCTTTCTCTCTTGAACCTATTGCACATTGTATTATAGTTATATATATTATGGTTTATAGTTTTATGGTGTGATTGGTTTTTTCTGAAGTAAATTTCAATCTACAAAGTTGTAAGTAGCCTTTTGCCTCTCGTACTCTACTGAAACTGTCTGTCATAACATGGAGCACAGCACTAGCCACACGGAGCACTACACAGTTATGTGAAGCTACTTGCTCAGGTCTCCGAAGTCCAACAGTCATGGTTGGGCTGCCAAGCAAGGCTGAACCGCTGGGGCTCAGCACACAGGGACACTGGTGTTATTTCAGGGATCTGTACTGTGTATGCCCATTGCTCTAGGCAGGCATGCCAAATGGCTCAGATTTACTTAACTAATAATTGGTAATGTTTTATTTTCTCTCCTAAGGCAGAAAATATGTGTCTCAAAATATTTATCCTCGTATTTGAGGCACTACAAAAGAATTTTCTTTTCACACACAATGCTTAACTTGTGCTACTGAAAATACTGTAGTTGGCAAAGTAATCCACAGGTGAGGTATGGATTTTGTACTTGTCTCGCAATACAACCCCAGCCCCCAGAGACCCTTATATAAGAGGAAAAGTAAAATTTTGAAAACTTAAATGAAGGTTTTGCCCTTAGTTATTAATTCACTTTGAATCATTCAGTCTTATATTGCCAGTTATACTAAATCTGTTGATTCCATCTATTTCAATTCTGTAGATGACAGATCTGCACAATTGTAGCTTCATTAATAAATGGATTATGTTCAGTACTTTTGCATTCCAAAAGCAAATGGATTAAGACATTTGTATATTATCCTAAAAATAGATACTCTTAGGTACACAGAGTGAATAAACCACTCTCTCTAAAATAACAACCGTAATGAAAACATTGATATCGCACAAGCAGAATGTTAAATTATCAAAATCATCCTCCTGACCTACCCAATCTATAGAATCTCTAGGAAATGGTAAGTGCATATTACAAGGTAAAATATCGATGGTTTTAGGGTGAGACAGATAAGAAATCTTAACATAATAATTTACGAGTGATATAACATGGAGGGACCTTTCCCAGAAACTCCTACAGGCATTAGCACAATGCAGTTTACAGGATACAGCCAGATCCTCAGCAAAGAATGAGCCCACTGATGACTGTCCAGGTCAGACTTTGGTCCATGAAAAGAGTTCTGCCTGTCAGCCCTACAAAAAATGCAGAGCTCACAGCATGAAGAGTTTGAGTCTCAGTGAGCCTCAGCATCTTGAGGTGATACTGACTTTTCCTGAGGGTAGAAAGAAAGCAGCAAGCACCACCGCAGCACTTTGGTGCAGAGTAATATTTAGGCTACACGCCATAAGGTTTGTGCGGTGACCATAAGGATAGCTGGGGCATGGGCTGTGGGTCTCCAGAGTTAGGATCTTGCAAGGCTGCAGCTTGAACTAAAACAGTTCCCTGGGCTCTGTCGCAATCTCCATCCTCCTGGCAGCGTGGTCCCGGGGGAGCCATGTAATACCAGTGAGTTACATGTTTGCACCTTTTGAAGGTTACTCCTAGGGACTCGCTGTCAAAAGCAGAATACTAACGCTTTTCATTATACTTCCTTCAGGTTCAGCACATGTCAGGGAAAGAACTGCCTTGTACTTGTGAATACATCTGCCTGCAGGTGCAGGAGATTTCCAACAGGAACAGCAAGCAAAAGAAAAATGTGTTTTGTCCTAGTGCAGTTCCACTAGAAGGGCACAACACTGAGGTGGGAAAAAGGAAGGGCGGGCTTATTCTCCACCACAGCAGTGAAGAGAACAGCAGCATTAAAAAAAAAAAAAAAAAAANAAAAAAAACAAACAAACAAACAAAAAAACCAAAACAACAAAACCCACAAGCTAGTTCTTTAACATATATTGTACAATATATAGTTCACGATTGTTCAAATAGAAAGGATCTTCCTAGATAATAGCTCTGCGGGCTGTGTTGGGTTTTTTTCTTCCTTTGTCATGCTACATATTCCAGATTATCCCTTCTCCTAGCTGTTTGTTTCTTCCATTTGAAATTAGTCTGCATTATTCCAATAAGGTTCAGAAAACCAAACAAATAAAACCAAACACATAGCAAGTCCTGAATTAACCTTTAGGGGTTTAAAAAAAGAGAATTAGTCCATTTTGTTAAAGCAGGCTTTTTTCTTTTTTTTTTTTCTTTTTTCTTTTATCTTTTTTTTTTTTCTCCCCCACCCTCAAAGCTACTTCCATTACTATCTTGCTCTTAGAAGGAAACCCTGAGGCTGTGGAAAGCCAATCCCATGTCAGGCAGAGGCAGTATTTATATATAAATACTGTTTTCATTTCATAGAAAGAATCATGGAAGGCCCTGGGTCTTCAGTAGTTCCATGCTCTTGTCTTCTCACTACACATTCACCCCCTAAATCTCAATATGTGTGAATGCATAGGGGTAGGGAATCTGATGAACCAGAGAGATCTTCTGCATAGACTAACTGTGTCCTGCGCTGTCCACTGTCAAGAGATCCACCGTAAATCTTCAATGGTCAGGAACATCTACTGTTTGGAAGAAAAGGATAGTGCGGGATTCAGGATCACTGAGCAGCCAAGATTTTTGTAAAGGTAAAGGAATATGTGTGTGTGTATATATGCATATATGCATATATCTATATGTATATATGTAAATTGATATTCTTTTGCATTTTTAGATAAGGGATAAATTCAAACCTGAAAAAAAAAATAAAAGTCATTTTACTTTTCCTTGTTCCAACTAGTGAAAGAAACTGATTCTAAATCAGTCTGAAAAAATAATCAGGTAAAATGTGAAAGGAGATCATCAGCTCCGCAAACCAAAATTAAGCTGTCACAATCAAAGTTAAAACTGATGTGATATCTCTGTAAGATGACTGATGAATTTTTCAGCCTGTAGTGGCAAATCAAGCTAGCAGAACAATAGTATGTGCCAGGTGTTGACTGAGTGAATAGTGCCACGTACTTTTTTTCCTTTTTTTTTTTTTTCTTTTCTGAAAGATGTTGGCTAAAAATATCTTGTTTTCCATGTCTCCAGCAGATTTTCTGAACCATGCAATACTTCCACAGTTCGGCTATCATGCAGAGTTGTTTAATCCCAGAACATTTCCTGGTCTGATTCACATTGCACTTCCACAAATTGCCATGTGTATATATCCTGGCCTTTGTAACCAAGAAGGAGGATTTGAAGATGGCCAGAGGCTCCTTGCAACCTAAATTATTCTGTGATTCTATAGAGTCCTGGAGAATTTCTACAATAGACTCAATTCTCCTTCCCAGACTCATCCAGTCACACTGGAGTGATTGTAGCAAAAGTAATTCTTCTTTGCACCCATGAAATCTTAGTGGAGGAAGAGGGTAAACTATGAAAAGCAAGGTGATAAAAACAACACGGCTATTTGGAGTTCAGTAATATTCTAATAATAAACCTACAAATATAGCTTAGCTTGTATTTTTTCCAAGTTTATTAACTTTATTTGTCTTTATCTGGACTTTCAGTGCATAGTGAAAACACAGCACTGCTATTGCTACTAAAGATGGTGTAAGGTATATCACAAAGTTTTCATTTTATGCCAATCCCATGTGAAATTTTTATAAAGTAAATCAGTGGAAAGTCCACTTCTGAACTTATCAAATGCTTGGGACATAATACCATTATTCATGAAAAAAAAACCCCAAGAACAAAATGTAATAATAATACTGATGTGCAAATTTTCTTGTAGTTGGCTACCTTCAGCTTTTCCATGTACTATAGGCATATAAATATATTTCAGTTCACCTAAATCCTGTTTCTATTTCTTCCAGTTTTAATTTAGGCAGCTTTAGTGATGCTTTCCTTTATTAACTCTCATGTACATGGCAGTGGTGCTGTCATATATATGATATTTATACAGTCACTGACAGGAAAGATATTGTATACCAGAAATGCCTCCATATATTTCTTGTCCATTAACAGAGAATAATAACAATGGGCAAATGTCATTAATTAATAAAGTCAAAGCAGGTCCCTTAAAAACCTGTGTCATATTTGCTAGGAAACAAGTATATTTTTTCACAGTTGCACATAAAAATTTTCATGTAGGATTTTCTGATCTTGTTCAATTTGTGTTTTCAAGAACCTATATTGAGAGTAGCAGTGTATGGGGCTATCAGAAAGCAGTTGATAATGAGCTCTGACACAGTGAAGATGGAATTTTTGCTTTAAGATGTGTGATTAAGGTGTGTGAAATTACAAGTGCTGGGATCATGTCTGACACTCATATGATGAAGGAGGAATACTTTTACCTTTGAATAACCCGTTGGCCTTTGTAAAATAGATGTTTAAAAGATAGCAATGTTATAAAAATTAAAAAGAAATTAAAGAGCTGGGAAAATATAGGGAAAAATATAGTTTATCCTTTAGCACCAATGATATCAATAGTCTGAGGAGTGTTCTACAAGTGTACCACCCAGGTGTGCAGGATGTGTGATGCAATTTAGCCTGAGGAGCTGAGTTTATTGTTACTGAGGCGGTATGCACTTTTCACATTTTTATCTACATCACTTGGAAGAAGGGAGATATATGTAGCACATATAAGATAGATAAGTGAGATAAAAAACATTACTTACTTGAAAAAAAAAAAACAAACCACAACCAGTGTTATCGTCCTCTGGAGTTACATACAGATGTAACTGAGTCTATAAAAGCAATGATAAAAGGGAGTAACCACCGAAATAAATTATTCAAATACCTGCCTCTTTCAAAAGTAACAGTCCAAAAAGAGAGGTTAGCAATCTGCCAGTACCTACAGGATTATGCATGTGTACACAGTGATTAAGAATACTGACAAGTCACAACAATGTTGCATTGAGAAGACAAAAGCATAATTAAAACCAAATATAAAACTACATATAAAATCAATTTTAAAAAGAGCCATCAGTTCCAAGGGAAGTTGAAGAGACAACACTAGTACAGAGAGTGATTTTATGAAAGAAGGGTTTTGTGAATGCATGATTTTAAGGAAGAAGGGACTGAGTGACAGACAATTTGCAAGCAAGAAGCCTGTGTTTGTTTCATGAAAGGAATGAAGGCGTGGAGTTGCAATTAAAGACTAGAAGTTAGACAGGAGGGAGAGGAATTAATGCAGAGAACAAGTTTCAGGATAAATTTCAGAGCATTCTGAATGCAAGAATGAACACAACTAAATCTTTGGAGGTGACACATGGGAAATTGAGTTTGAAGTGCTAAAAGACTGGAACAAAAATGGATAGCTTAAAGCTGAGGTCCTCAGCCTAAAAGTCCCTTTTAAGGCAATCATGATGCTGAAGAGGGAAGGTGTGACATCATTGCATACTGTGTAGCCCCTTCTCCATGGTAAGCTGGAGCCTGTGACCCTTTAACAGTCTTAATCCATCTTCCCTCAGTCCAAGAGCCTGATCAACATGGTACCCATATGCTCTCGACTCCAGCAATGGGATCAGGACTTGGAAAGTGCTTCTGACCCTCAGCTTTTGGGGCTTCCTATAAAAGCAGTGCAAACGGTCTTGATTGCACCGGCTTTGCAGTGTGACTCAGTAAATGAGCACAATAAAAAGTGGAGAAAGAAGCAACAAGGGAAAAAATAATAAAAACTGTACTGGGACACCACAGGTCAAGGATACAGCTGCAGGAAATAACTTTATGTCTTAATTCTGATGTGTTACAGTGTCTCTAGTGAGTTTATTTCTGCCCCACAAGGTAATTGAAATTCAGATTTTTGGTGCAAGATGTGCTGAATGTGATAGTGAATTCACATGGCTCTTGCCAGAAAGTTAATAGAATTATTGGCACTGTGTCTGAAGAGAAGTAAAAGGATGAGAGGGAGCTCAAAATGTCCTGGGATTGACTCTGATATTGATTCATGGTGAAGGAATTCACATGAGTGATGAGAATTGTCGAGAAATATTTGGCTCTTGCTATATCTGCTATAAAATTATGCTATAAATGAAGCAGATGTAAAAAGAAATAAGGTGTAAGAGCACAAGTAGAAAAGAAGACAGCACAATGCTAAATGTAACACATGCATGCATTTACTAGGAATGGGAAAAGGGGAAAACAGAATATTGTGGAGGCAGGAGAATATTGCTACCTATGCTTTGGGACTAGAGTGGTAGTACATGCCGCTGTTGAGTGTTGGGATGAATTTGTCTTGGAAACACTTGGTAAAAATACAGCATAGGACCATGATAATTTTGTTTCTGATTGGCTTCTTTTTCAAAGAACTAGTGGTGATAGATTTTAAGCAGTAACGCCGTATAAAATCATACCACAGGTATCAAGTGAATATTCTCTAGATAGAGTAATGAGTGTGATGATGGAAAGACCATGTGAGAGGTTTCCAGTGGATTTCAATTACCTCTACCAAGGGCTATTTGAATAACTGGTTCCGTTGGGACCAGACTGCAGATGCACGTCCTACCCACCAAACAGGGTGTGCTCCCATGTCATGGGGGGAAACTGTTCGATGGCACAAATGACTTTAACAGATGTTATGAAAGGAAGCACAAGGAGGTCTGTGGGACTGGACTTAGGTCATTCCTTTGAGATACTTAAGACACTAAACTTTTAGTCCCGTTACATTAAACATATAAATGTTTCATAGAAAATCTCCTTCAATTTGTTAGCACCCAATAGTCAAGGTTCAGCCTCATAGAAGCACCAACAAAGAGTTTCAAGGCAGGAGCTGGTTTCCTGAGAACAGCTGAAGAAGGCACACATCTGCCCATGCCTGTCTGTATTGACCTGACATTGTTAGTAGTTTTGCTATAACTTTTTCTTTGGGAGGGTGGGGGATGGGGCACAACATTTGGCAAAATTACCACTCTCAGAATGTATTTCATCTTTCTTTCTACAGTATCATACAGAGGGAAGATAAGGTTGCTTCTGGAGCAGAACTGTTACCAGCAGAGGATGGTGGCTTGGTAAATAGAGGTTTCTTTTTAGCTACCTGCATATTGGCAGCTTATGTGGTAGTTGATGCAGTTACTCAGGACTCATTGCCCAGTGCTCCTATGGGATATGAAGGACACCCAGAGTAGAAAAGAAGCAACATTATGTGTAAAACAGACCTACAAAGATAATTCAGAACTGGACCATGAAGGCATTCATAACTATCCCTGGTTATTTCATCAGGATAACTTTGGGAAAATAATTTTGCTGCAGATTTTCATGTAGTGCTAATAAAAAAAAAAAAACAAAACCAAAAACAACACAACAAAACCAAAAAGATACTTTTCAGTATTTGGCTTTGTTTGTCTTGCAAGGAGTTGGTTGAGGTGGTTTTTTTTTTTTTTGTGACTGCTAATTTTAAAAGCATCTTGTACACATCCAACAGAAGATGACAGTATTTTATTTGTTTAACATTTTCATTACTGTGTCCTTTTCAACCTGTTCTTTCAAAGAAAGAACATACAAAGAAAGGTAAATATGAAGGGAAAGAAGAAAAACATAATCGATGTATTTCTTCTTATTTATTGACCTTTCTTTAATCTTCTGTCAGAACGACTAGCTCATATGAGTTAGGAACTTCATTTAAGGGGAAGTCTTTGTGAGGCAATTTTTATATTACCCTCAAGTTAGCCTTCATCCTACTTTTATATTGCAAGGACCCTGTCAGCCTACTATCACAAAGTGCAGTTAAGCTAGGGCACTGTAAAAATCATACAATTAACAGTCAAATATATTCTGTATCTGTAGCAGATAAATGTTTCCCCTTAAGATTTTTTTTTTTTCAGTCTTGAAGCTTCAGTTTCCAGCCTGTGTACTGCTATGATATGCATCCTTTCCCTACCCATAGCTGTTGACTCCAGCACCTGATGACAGCTTCAGAGAAAGGGCACATCATTAGGCTTTGCTTATAAGAAATGTATTTAAAAAAACCCCGTGGTCTGGACTAGCAATAATATCTCTTCTGTTGTGAAGCTAGGCAGCCAACAGCGGAATGCTGGTAAGGAATACACAGGAAAATTTGCACTGTCTATCCAACTGAAATGCCATGAAATTTCATCAGCATCCTTTCAGGGTGTGGGTGTGTTAGCAATGACTGATATTTCACAGCCAAACCTGCATGTAGAGCATGTAGCTGATTTTGATACTATAAAACGAGCTTCGTTCGGTGGACAGTGAGCAAGCACACACAAATACAATGACGTCTTAGAGATTCCTGTAACCCCACTTAGAGATGGTAATAAAAGAAGTATTATTTATTTGGGTTTGGTTCTCAGAGAGTATTTCAGAACCACTGAACCTGTTAAAAGATTGGAACCATGAAAATAGGTATGTTAGAACCATTAATTAGCATCATTCCTGACAAATGTAGCTATGAGTTTCTTAGACCCGTTACTAGAGAGAGGGCAATATGTGTGTGAGAATCCATCTTTAAATTGCTAAAACGTGGTCTTATTTTGCTCCCACTGCTGTCCTGATCTGTCAAGACTCATGTTCTGATCGGGGTGGGGTGGGGGGTGTCCTCATTTTGGCCCTGTTTACTTAGCCTCCTGTCACGGTCTGCATCTCCCGGGCTTTTGACAGGGAGCCTGGGCTGCTTTAGAGAGGCTGATGGGGCAGTAACAGCCCAGTGGCGTTGTGCAGCATCCTTGCCTGAGACGCCCTGTGCCACGTAGGGCTTTCTGGGAGAGGCATCCAGCCAGCAGCCAGCTTACGCATCGGCATTCAGACGGGTCTGGCAGGTTTCATACAACATCCCGCTCGCCTCATTTCTCCCAAAATGATCCCAGTTTCATGTAAAAGAAAATGCCTGTCTGCTGCGGGGAGAGGTCCCTAAGTTGGTTACACGTTCAAAATTTGGGCAGCTATTCCTCTCAAATGCACCAGATGTCAAAGTGGCGTGAACATAGCCGGCAACACAAGACAGGCTGGATAACTGGGGTTTTATGACAGGATGATAAGTGATAAATTAGTTAGCGTGTTACACTGTAAATGGTAATGGGAATAATTGGGCTTCACAAATGACATCCTATTTAAATGAATGGATAAAGTTCATGTTTTTCTTACTACTATTGCTGAAATACATGTGACCTCTAAATGACATGGCACATCATTTATGTGAATAAAGAAATAATTACTTTAAAATAGTTAATGAAAATACAGGTTGGTTTGTTTTTTTTTTTTTTAATTACAAAGGTTTGGGTTTTCCTTCATATGTATGGGAAAATCTTAGCTAAATATAAATCTAGGCTTCATGGCTAATGACCTAACTTTCCATAGACTTCAAAGGAGTCAGAGAGATTTTAAAAGCTAATAAGCTAGTGCCCTTGATTTCTGTAATTTCTATCTATGTTTTCTCCAGTCTGTTTTCTCTTTATGAAGAGGAGCCTTAGACAGCGAGGTAGTCCCTTCTACAGGTCCATATTTATGCAGATATTCCTCACTTTATGGTACGTGATCATTTCCAAGCAGCCCTACAACTGAGGACTCCTACTGAAAACAAATTTTGTGGCTGTTATGCACGGTTTACCATTGGCAATAATGAGAAAATACGACCTGCTTTAATTAAACAACAATAAATTAGCAGTGATGATTTACTGAGGATAATTATTCTTTATTAAAAAATGTAGATTGGTATGTGTTGTTCTTTTCATGCATCATCAACTTCTTTCTAAGTAGTCAGGCTTACACTTGTGTGGTTAATATTTGTGTAGTGTTTGCTGTAAAGCTGAAAACAACCGGTGATTAAAAACAGTGTCCGCTACATTTTTGAAGGAGCTAATGGCCCCCTTTGGAGTTGCTAATTGGCAAGTTCTGCAACTCCAGGCTTTTGAGGTATGGTTGCCATGGAAAAATTGCTTTGAAGTTGGCAGTTGTGAATATTTGACCACAATTTTTCCTAGTTTGGAGGCTGGATGAAAAGCACTGTCATCTCTCCCACAGGGCAAAAGATATCGGGAGAAACTGTGCAAAATGATTACCCATCAGAGTGGGCAGAACAGTGGCAGACGATGACAAACAAGTTTTCCCAATGGATTTCATTTCCCTGTCTGCTATGTGTTTGTTTGGTGTTTTTCCTGTTTCTGTTTTGTTTGGTTTTGGGTGGGTTTTTTGGTCAGTCTTTGATCTGATTAGAAGATTTTTGAATGAATAAAAGTTAATAGCTTCTGCTTAACCTAAGCACTTGTAAAAGAAATGCACTGTCCATCACTGAGACACAGGCTGATGTTCCTGCAGTACAGTATATAACCATATATAAAACAACCTTCTGAAATGCGATTTTGAGAATTCACATCATCTATACTGGAAAAGATGCAGGCCAGCTTGTTCAGTATCACTGACTGAGAGGTATTTTTGTAAATTTTTTATGTTACACCACAACATCAAGGAAAACAGTACATGGTTTACCTCTTCATGCAATCTTGTGTCACAATTGTATCACAATTTTTTATGCTCTCCATGATGCATTAGGGTGCCTAGTGTCTGCCTGTTAGATTTTAAAGTGATGCTTTTTTGAAATCAGTTTGCCATTTTGCACAAAATTTAAACTGACAGTCATTGACCTTAACCAATACATGCACTGACTGCAATAAAAACAGAGACAGATGTTACATATGAAAAAGCAGCTTCTTCTTGTTTTTCTGAGTACTTATTATTTTTTCTCTATTACTCTCATAAAACTATGAAAGATATGTTGATATCACCGGACACTGGTCAATTATCCTCAAACAGCTTTGCTGATATACCTCAGCTATATACTTCAGTCTCCTCTAAACAAAGACTACCCATCATGTTAAACTGTACTGATATGGATACCGGGTATCAATCTGAGCATAACAAAACTATTTCATGTTTTGATTTAAACTTAATTTTGAGAAGCTGTTTCAAGAGGGATGAATACTTTATTACCTGGAGAGACATTTATCCATACGTCATAAAAAGATCTTTTAATGGCACAGTGACAGAGTGATTATGATTCTTGTACACATAGAAGATGAATTTTTAAGAAAATTATTCCTTATAATAGTCCCTAAAATACTAACAATGAAAGAAGGATCAAAAATAAACATGTTTGGATGACATAAATACGATGTGATGATACACCAGAAGAGCAAGATTTTTTTTTTTCCAGTTATGTAGTTTGAACTGAGGCAAGGCAGACTTTCCTAACACCTCTAGGAAAATAAAAGTTTTTGAGGCTAGGAGGACTATGCTGAAAATTCGGATTTAGAAGTAATAAAACTCTAAGTGTTCATAAAGAGTAAAATTTTTATGTAAAATTTGAGAGGTGTCTATTTTTTTCTTGTTTGACATACACAAGGTTTACTTCTGGGATGAAAGCCCAAGCCCTTTTAACATCAAAAGAAAGTATCCAAATGACTACAGTGGGGCATGGATTTTAACATATACTGGGGTTTTGGTATCTAATGAAGTTACTTTGTCTGATAGATTTTGCTGTCTTCATTGGTTACAGTGAACTACAATTTAAGATATCACAAACCATTTTATCTATTTTTTAATGTATAACTATCCCCCAAAAGTGCTGCTTTGTATGCTAAAAAAAATAATTGTATTTTTCTCTTCTTTAAGTCACAGCAATAACCCTTAAGTGACTTTGTGGCTATTGAATAACAGTGACTAAAGCCAGGCTTCCTCTGATCCTACTAGCTGAGTGGTTACATTTATTTTACAGGTTCAGAAATGTTAGCGTGTTTATATTCTGTCACAGAGCAGATTTATACAGAGTACTTACAATTTAAATAACTCTGTAAGGAAGAATAAGTCAACATAAAATGATCTGAAATTGAATCTGAGATAGTCAGCAATGTTGCAGACCAATGTGGCATACTGGAGGAAAGAAAAAGAACAGTGTGGGCACTTTTACTTTGGAAGGTAGTACAGAATAGATGAAAATTAACATTGAAGTTATATAGTTTATATATTACACAGGAAAGAATGAGATGACATATGAAGGAACCAGACCCTAATCTTAAAGCTACTAAAGTCAAAGCAAAGTTGCTTTCTCTGTAAGGCAGCAAAGATGACTGGAAAGGAAAAGATCACACTTCTTGTAGTTACAAGTCCAGATCTCTCTTGGGCATGCTTCACATTACACTCTTTGGCATAGGAAATGCCAAACCCCACTGGTTTTGCAGAGTATGTGTGAAATGCCACTCATTTCTGTGTTTAAGAAAGGGTAAAATATTGCTAGTGTTGATGGTAAAAGTAGAATTAGCCAGAGAAAAAATATGTTGCTCCACAGGAAGCAGATTCAGAGGGAAAACTCACCCTATATTTCAGTCTGACACTAAATATGCTAGATTTAGGCTATAAATAAACTGAAGGTGTCATTCCACTTTACAGCTTCTTCATTTGTGAAACCTGCTCAATATGTCTTTTCTCTACCATACAGAGGGACATTTCCTCAAATTTCTCTTATGCCAATGTAAATATTTGTAATCTGTTTTAAAGGACTGGAGGGTTTTTTTCCCTTTTTTTTTTTTTTCCTTAGTGTTGCTGACTAGGTTTAGAGCACAGAGCATCTTCTGCAGCAGCACAGCTGATAAACTGATAACGTGCAATGGCATTGTAGGCACGAACAGACATGGCACGGCAGGACTCTCCGTGTACTGTTGTTGTGTTCGTCGCCCAGTGCTTAGTGCTGCAAGTAAAAGACCAACATGTAAAGTTGCTGCAAGTAAAAGACCAATATCTTCAAATACCTAAAGGGGGAGTGTCAGGAAGATGGAGAGAAGTTGTTTTCAGTGATGACCAGTGATAGGACAAGGAGTAATGGATGTAAATTGGAGCATAGGAGATTCAAGAGGGATATCAGGAGGAATTTTTTTACTGTGAGAGTGACAGAGCACTGGAACAGGCTGCCCAGAGAGGTTGTGGAGTCTCCTTCACTGGAGACATTCAAAACCCGCCTGGACGCGTTCCTGGGTGATGTGCTCTAGGTGACCCTGCTCTGGCAGGGGGGTTGGACTACATGATCTTTCGAGGTCCCTTCCAACCCTATGATTCTATGGATCAGGAAACAAGGCTTTTTTTCCTTGTTTCCTCTGAGGATATGTACGTACTCTGACATATATAGTGTCACACAAACGCTTTAATTTAAAACTCAACAGAAGCAGATCGGTCTCTCCTCTACTATGTAAGGAGAGAGTACTCACCTTGCAGGAGCCTTGCGCTCAAGCCCAGTGAACTTTAACCTCCCCCTGTTCATATCGGCAAAAAATGAGTACCAGTTTTGGGGAAGGAGAATTCCTATCTCATGGAGCAGAAAAAAAAAATATATAAAGAAAATCAAGATTCATTAAGTGATCATGTCTCTTCAACATGATGTACAGGGCAAACTCCGAAAGAAGATGAAGGCTCAGTTTACAGGCTCATCTCCAAGGACTATTCAATCATTATGAATGATTACACACATTCAGAAATGTTGCATGACCAAAACCTGCCCCTTTCCTGGAAATTTCATCATCACTAAATTACAGCATCATGCATAGCTTGCACTCTAATTCTGGAAAAAACCCAAAATCTTTAATATTTTTATTTTAAGGAAAAAGACTTCAACATGTAAATGGAAAATCCCCCACTCTCCCTGAATAGATGCATAAGCACTGCTGAAGTAGCCAGTACTCTGGTAATTAAGTCATTTTCTGTAGTCATGACCACTTGAAGCTATTAAGCAAATCAGGGGATTGAAACTGGGACCCATATACTTGACACTGCTGTTCTAACCACTTGGACATTACGTTAAAAAAGGAAAAAAAGAAAAAAAAAGAAGACCATTCTATTTCCTATTAAAAAAAAAAACCACCAACATGCTTCTAATCCACACAGAAATGCAAAGGATGTACATTATAAACAAGAAGAGATACTGAACTGTGAATAAAAAGTAAACCCACTCTCTACTCTGATGTAGGAACCTCTGCTTTTAATTCCTGTCAAGAGGAACATGGTCCAAATTAAATTCTTCTAGATCCCTTTCCGAGACAAAGTAACTGTCCACAAACCTAGGAGCCGCAAGATAACGCTTGGGCACTAGATATTTCAAATTTAGGTATTTTTGCATTCACTGTTTTTGTTTGATAAATACCTTTCTTAGTGTTGCTCAATCATCTAATTTTTTTCTTCACTTTTTCATTGCCCTTTTTATCTCAATATTTTTTTTCCTACAACAAATCACAAGTTAATCTTGCAGGGCTTTTTTTTTAATCTAAAGTATATTTGGAGAAAAATATATTTTATTATCATCCAGACCATTTATATTTTAAAGAGTTATCTAAAATACCAGTATTTCCATGGCCTCATTTTATTTCTATGATTTGTATATAATAGATATACTTGGCTTAGTGCCTGCAATGCATTTTGCATAGCTCTTCTTTCTCTTTCTAAATAGACCAACAACACAGTTCCACTAAATTAATTAAGAAAAGATAGACAACGTTATTCAAGTGCAATGCCACATGAGTGCTTTCAAGATGCAATGTTTACTTTCTTTTTCCAACAGTAATTCAAGGCAAACTAATAATGGGCTGACGAGAATTTAGCGTGCAGGAGAGGGAAGGCCTGCAAGACATCATAAGCACTATTGATTTTTCTTAAGTGCTAAAGCTTTTAAAGGGATTCCTACAAAGACACATGCTATATGGAACAGGACTCTGTGCTCTGTCAATTTAGATGGACAGCAAAAGGAAGATATGGACTGGAAAAGCCAAACAAATGGAGAGACCTCTGGGGTTAATAAAAGTGAATCTAGGTTCCTTCCAAATTGCTTTGTAGGCAATTGGAAAGGCATCACAACCATTCAGCTTCACTTCAGCGGAGCACCTTATGCGGGAGATGTTATCAGTCCCAGTCTTAAAGGGTTGCAGAGAGGCCAAAATAACTCATAGGTTAAGTTATGCTTCAAAACTCTTCAGACACGGGGGATAAGACAGTTCACCAGTCACGTTCATAACCTCAGATCAACATCAACCATATGCATGACAAAAATCTCTCTCGTAGTGCCAAATTCACAAATAATGTCACAATGCTAAATGATCTGTTTCAACCTTCCATTACATTTGCTGTTCACTTTCTGATAGATTACTGCATGTGGCACTCGGCTTACCATAAAGTGTATACTTTCCCAAGGCCAGTTGCTGAGCAAGAGATCCATCAAGGCTCCTGAAATGCATTTGCAAAGAGGTTAAAGTGATCTGGGGATGTGCTGCATGTGAAGTGTTTTTCTACTTACAGATTCAAAGTCCAGAAGACAGGAATTTAAAATGAGGTTAGAAAGTTATTTACAATATATTTATTCTTCCTACACAGGCAAAGGCATGTTTTGAGGCTTTTTGTGAACGTTTTGACAATTCACAAATACAGTATCAATAAATTAAGCTGAACCAGCTCAAAACACTTACTGAACTTTTAACTTCTCATGGGGAAAATACCGATCAGATATCAAAGCTGAAAATTTGAGTACTTTGTTTTAAACAATCTACAGAGAGGTTAAAGAGATGTAGCAGCAGCCCAGAAACACGGTGCTTATGTAGCCTACAAAGAAATTCTTTATCAGTTGAAAACAAGCCCAGATTTTTGCCTCAAGCATGCTTTAATCTGTATAAGAAAAACAATTTCTGGTTTGGTTTTGCATAGAATTACCTCACTACAGAAAGAGATATTGGCTGTGTATAAATACACCTTTCCTAACCTCTGAGGGTTTAGGGAAGATTTGCATGTAAAGTGAAATTGGGTATTTTCAATAAACCAGTAAACATCAGGAACTCTCGCATTACCGCTTTCATTTTGTTTTCATTTAACAAGAGTAAAATGGAATTTTTTTCAGCAGTAACGTTTTACAGTAAAAGCTAAAGATGGGAAGCAGTGCATAGGCTATAGAGACAGTTTGCCACCTGGATTTTTTTCCTTTAGCAGCTATGGCATATTGTGGGAGCTGTTTCTGAAGTCTTCAGACTGCAGAAAGACTATATAAACTTTAAGGGAGAAAAGGCTAACTCTCCTAGGCTGATGAAGGGCCATTTACCTAACTTTTTTGATATGTAATGCACATAACAACGAGGAGCAAGAGGCCCAAAAACATCAAGGCACTGTGGAACAAGTAACATATAAATGCAGGGTTGTGGAGCTGGACAGGATGCAGGCAGCACAACGCAAGACAAGAACAAGAACTGCATGTACCCAGTAATGAAAGTGAAAAAGGAGGAGTGAAAAGAAATGCTTCTATACTGGGGCAAATACCATGACATGTGAAATTCTTGCTGCTTTCTGAGAAAACGGATTAAGTCTTACCAAGTTAAAAAACGTCCTACTAACCTAAACATTTAAAAGGTACTTCCACCTTTCAGACAGATCTATTCATAAATAACCTGAATGACATTATAAATGTTTTTTTATTCTCATATATATAGCAGGGAACAGTCTTTAGCAGAGAAAAAAAAAACNAGTGCCAATCAAAATGTAACATATTGAAAAGGTCAAATATTTCCCGTTAATACATTCAGAGTCAGAGCTCTCTTTGTTCTTCACTTTCTTCAATGCTACAATTAATTCAATTAAACTAACTTTAAACCTAAGAAGTGTTGTCATAGATCATAACCTTTAGAAATGTCTGCATTCTCTCTTACATATTTACCTTAGTTAGCATATTTTAATGACATCTCAAGGAAGAATTGTGTTAAGTGTTCCTGGCTTCTAAAAAAAAAAAAAAAAATTCATAAATAAAGCAGCCGTCAAAAGCATAAGGAAAGATTTAGAGGTATTGTATTTAAAGATCAATACACATCCATACAGTGAATTGGACACAGAAAGAGTGACAGGAAAAATAGAGTAATGGAAAAAAAAATTACTTACAGTGAAATTCTTACTTATATCTCACATCAGCACCCCTCTGCATTCTCTCTCTCTCTCTNGAAGAATGGCCTCTCTTAAGATTCTGCAAACCAAAATTGACAAATCAGGTTTAATTTGGTCTAGCTTTTTCTTTTCATTATAAGCTTTGCCAACAAAATGAAACCCCAATTGCTACCATCTTCTGAATTATGGAAGAGTGTGTACATGTATACTTGCACACTTCTCATTTTGGATCTTTCCAATTATCTCAGCTGTACTTTGGCTTTTTGACACACCTACCTTATTTTTCATGGGGAAAAAATGAAGNCGATGACCATATGATCGGCTAAAGGAGATAATAGTATGAAAAAGAAAGGAAGATGAAGCGTATACTTGAGACTCTGGATGACTGACATATTTGACAAACTGACCAGGTAACTTCCTACCATCAGGCTGGGAGATCTTGCAAAACATTGGAGGTAAATAACGTGGGGTCATGTCATCATTTTGAATACTGGTATGGGACGGTTGTATGAGAATTGGCACGTAAAAGATGCTAGAATATGCTGTTAATGCAGGCAACATGCCTATTCTAAGTCCTTTTACCCTTATCTATCTATGTCAGTCACTGCCACCTAATCTGTGTGGTGCTATTTACTAAGCTGCGATCCTTAAGACCAGCTTCATAATCTTTTCCTTTTCTGGTCTTATAGAAGGCAATTACTTCAGGTATAGGTCTCTTGCCTTGTCCACAGATGGACTCTTGTACCTCTCACATGCTTGGACTATTTGCAGGGCAAACTCCTCTGAATATATCACTGGTCTTAAAGTAAGTGCTATATACTCAGGTGCTCAAAACAAACCAGTCGCTAACAAGCAACACTGGTAGAGAAACCCATCCCATGCTTCTGTATGTGCTAAATGTAAAGGCTCTTCCTTTTTATTTGCAAGACTAGAACGAAAGCAAGTAACATATTTATAACCCACTCACATTCTTCCTGCAACTGTGAGTCCCTAAAATTAGGAATACATAGTACCAACATTGTATAGAAACAGAGGATAAATTAACTTTCACAGCTAATGCATCACAGCTGATGCTCAGCCTAGCTACTTAGAACTAGTTCAGATGTTTCTGTGCAGGACTGAATTGCGTTACACAGATATAAACTGTTTTTCTCTTCCAATGAGTAGTCCTGTTTAAACAGGTCTAGATGGCGACACGCTGAAGATGGAGGTTGGGCTCTAAACTGTACTTACGATATAGGCTTCTGTTTTTCACTGTATGAAGAATGGGCTGAATGTGAAGCTAAATGTAAAAGTAAGAATATAAAATCCATACTATGATGTAAGTCCAGCGTGAATGAGGGAAAGAGGATTATGGCCTTCATCTCTGCAGTTTCCCAGCATGAACCACAGGACAGAGTCAGCGATACTTCAGGGGAGCAGGAGAAAGGAAAAAACATGGCAAGGCAGAACGACATTTTCAGTCTCTTCCCTAAATTCACACCTGGAAATTCCCATTTGCAAATAATTGCAAAATAATCTGACTAACCCATGAGTAGGGGCATTTGGCTTTGCTAGACCAGCTTTCATAAAACAAGCCGTAGCTCATACACTACTGTTAGACAGTTACAAATACAGAAGAGACAGGAAGAGAAGGAAACAAACCCTTAAAGCCCTTGTTGTAGTTCATACTCTACTTTTAAAAATATCTTTACCAGTGAAATTCTTTATTTTGCTTCCTGGTCAGGGTAAACTCTTTGGATATTACAGCTTCTGAAAAGTTTAAGTTAAGTGACTGCTAAGTGTTTTTATCCTGTACATCCAAGTGATTATGAGTTATGAATTTATCTCACTCCCTCTATAACTTAGTGACCTCCAAATTGGGCAAAAAAAAATTAATATGCAAACCTTCTTCTTCCCCCATCATAAAGAGGCTGAGCTACTGCCAGCAACTGAAGGTGGTCACTGGCTGCTGGATGGTGCAAGAATTTCCAGCCAGCAAATGCAGTTGTCGCTCTCCTCAGATTCTGTGAAGGAACTGAACAATTGGCAACTGACACGACTTTTTCCAGTATTTTATAATCCCTTTGATCACTCAAAAGGCATGATCATTTTCAGACTGAAAACCACTGCTGAAAGGAAATTTCTTTCAGATTATTTGCAAGAGGAACATGAGAATGACAGTCAAGTGCTTTATAAACCACCTCTTGTTTGATGGCACACATTACCAGCCTGTGCTAAACAAGAAAGGACAAATTAAAAATGCCCTCTTCCCATCTCTGTACCCCCCTATAATGTGTTATCTGAGATATTATGTTCAGTTAGGTAGTGCAGTTTTAAAACAATATGTATTTTTAGGTTATCCATACCAGTCTGGGCCAGTCTTCCCATGTATGTTAAAATGCCTGGAAAAAAAATCCAAAAAACAAACTCAAAAAGTAGCCATTCCTTCTGTGAAAGTATTTTTTCATTTCTTGGCAAGAATTACACCCAGTTGTATTTAGATATATAAATAGCTTTCTCCTTCCCTCCTCTATGTCAAAGCTCATAAAACCCCTGAATACAAAATCAAAACAAAACGAAACAAAATCTGGATTATTTGTGTTCATGCTCTGTACTGTTTAGAAGCAAAAGTTTTTTCTTGAGCACTTTTTCTTTTGGTGTAATTACCAATGAAATTTTTAATTTACACAAATATACCACTGTTTGTTCAAACATGGCATCTCTGGAAGGCATTAGTTCAAAGATATTGTATTGATTTAAATTGAAATGAATTACCTTTCAGGGAAAATGCATTAACTTCAGTGGAGAGACATGGCAGTGAATATAAATGAAAGAAACATTATTTCACTAGACTATTTTGGCCTCAGTTCACATGAATTGTTTTTTTTTTTTTATTTTTTGTAAAATAAATTGAATCCAAACCAACACTAGCTTATGACATTGTGTATGTATGAATTTCAACAAGGATGAAAAAAAGATGGAGAAATTGAAGAGGTATGAAATATGAATCAGATGGTCTTAAGGTCCCTCCTTTCCCCAAGGATTTTACCTACCTACCTTTATTTATTATCTGATTTAATAGACACTTGAGGAATTTTATTTTATTATTTTGGGGGAGGGAAGAGTAAATCAATTTAAACACTTAATGGGATTGCTGGTTTAAATAGTCCTGTGAGGAGACTGATTAATGTTTTTTATTTGGTATATCTTCCAAAGCAATGCAGCCATGTGATTTTTGTCCTATATTGCTTCTCATACATAATATTTTTATGAGAGTCTCCACCAAAGAATATACAGTTCATGTCAGATTTTTTCTTTATTTACTAAAATTGTATTTGCATCTTAAACTTGTGAATAAGGCTTTATGTACCAGAACTAATCATCTCTATTCTGAGAATGACTCAAAACCAAGAACAACAACAACTATATACATACACACACACACATATATAAATCCTTTCAGGTAAATATGGTTCACTGACAAAGGTGAAGTCATTGTAATATATTGACAGATGCGGACTAGTCAAGTAAGATGTTCAATGCTAATAGCTTTCATCAAACTGAAGAAAGGAGCCGACATCTTTTCTATGACTTAGGTCAGTATTATAAAGCCACTGTATTATACTGCCCCTGTATTAAACTGTAAGTTAAAATTTTTGTATCAGTACATACAAATTCAAACAAACTTTATCAAATATTCCCTCTGTGCTTCTCAGCTATCATTTCAGCAGTATTCTGATGAGTCTGAATTCTGTAGCTCTTCTTTGGTCCACAGAAATCTTATCATTTATTGATTTCATATTGAGTCTTTTTTCCCCAGCTAACCTCTCTTGGAGGCCATCCAAACAAGTGGGCTCAGGCAAGCCTTGAAGCAAGAAACTCTGATGTGACACTGGAGGAGGATGGTGAGTGATCAAAGTCATTGCACTAGTTTTGAGGGGCTGAGTGTAGCAAACAGAAGAAAGATCTGACTGTAGGAGAGGAGATCGGAAAGTCACCCCATTAAGAAAGTGAGTGAAAAACAAGCTGATGAAGAAACTTCACCAGCTGGAGACTCTTAAAATGCTTAACTTCATACTCAGGAACAAGTCATGATCTGGAAAGGGTTGGAAATATAAATTTTGACAGTAGAAAATTTTAAAGAAGACAGCCAACTGTAGAACAACTTCAACTTTATTTGTTACCTTTATGAGGCTGTGTTGTCACTGAATTGGGACATGGAACTAAAGTTGTAGATATTAACTTGTTAATTCAATCACAAAAATCCTATCAGAAGATAAATATCACTCTCTCCATTTTCCTAACGAGTGCGCAACAGCTGCCTGAGTAATCCAGGTATGTTTTAGCACAAGGTAAAAGAGTAATTCAGATGGTTTGATATTGAGTACTGTTTTTCATCTCAGTGTTAGTCCCTTGCATTTGAACTTTACTTCAAGAACTAAATATGATGGTTTGGTTTTCATTAATGGCATTTAATGATACACACCCTGATGATACATTTAAAATTCAGATTTTAATCCACCATATGGAACTGGAAGTTCACTAATATATCAAAGAGGTAAGATATTCTTAATATTACGTGTTGGTAGTCTCCTGTATTGGCTTCCTCTCCAACATCTAAAGTATATATTGACATTATTATGTTTGCAGGGATCATTTAGCTAACCACTTGATGTCACCATAACTCCACATAAATATTGCCTTTCATGCACCAACAGGGTGCAAATAAGTAGCTGAAATAGAAATGTGCTTGGAATTAATGTTTCTGTCACTAGTCATATGAGCTAGATAGATGATGTAGATCATTACATTTATTCTGCTGTGCAGAAAAGCAGAGGGTAGCTATAGAAAAGCTTCTTTTCATGTTTCCACTAAACATTACTTTTAATTAGGCAACTTGTCTAAGAGGAATTAGATTTTGTAACAAAGAATGAAAAGTATTGGTGAGGAAAGAATACTGGCAAAAGCAATAACCTGCAAAAAAACCAAAAAAAGGTGAGTCTTCTTTGGGTTAGAAATATTTGTCATTGCTGAGTAAAATTTTTCTTTGTTTTTATTAGAGACAGACAAGGTATATTTTGGGCTTGTCTGGAAAGCTTTTTGTAGATCTGAAAAAAACCCAGATTTTGTGAACAATGCCACGTTTCAGCTCATCAAAAGGATTAAAGACTTTCAATATTGCAACAAAGGCCAGATCTAGAACTTACTTGCAAATTGCACTTGTTAAAAATGTGACTTTTCAAACGTGAGATTTTTCTGTGAATAATAGCTGTGCATATTTCAATGGTACTAATGGGAGGGTCTTTTATATCAGATGATATAAAATTTTAATGGATGGCAATAAACCCTGAATTAGCAAATGTCTTAGTAAACAAATATATATTTACTGAGAAAAAAACCTGACAAAATATGGTTATTTTTTAAAGCAAAGCAAAGCTGAAAAACAGTTTTCACAGAGGAGAATTTTGGTTTTAAAAGTGACATATTCAAAAAAGTAAAATCCAGTAATAAATATTTTATTTTCTATGTTGGACTGAATGGAAGAATTGCTGGGAATTGACTTGAGCTATGTTTTTTGATACTGTCATTTTGCAGAACTAAAAAGAAAGGAAAAAATCAGACCTAATCTATTCCACTCAGATTTGCTTTCTTTTCCCCTCCCTCATTTTATGTGGTTATGAACTATTTCTTCGTCTGACAAATCCCCAAAACAAGTCCTTAATAAGAACCCTTCAAACAACATGATTGCCTAGATCTAGTACAGTCTCAGAGGTATAGAATATATCGGGGATGGGGGTAGAATGAAGACCTTAAACTCAGCTGAAGAAAAGATAGTGGTACTTTAATCTTAAAGTATATCTTAAATAGTGAAAATTGTGTACCTAGGCTCCATATAGATAGAGGATGAGAATTTGAGAATTTGAGAAGTGCAAGTGAAGATGTAGCTGTGATTTTTTCTCTCAAGTAATCTTCTGAGTCTAAGTCTTCAAAACTTTCTTCAAAAATTGCCCAGAACACTCATTCTTATTATTTAAAATAGGGAGTTGGGAACAGCTAACCACTGTCTTCATCCTTCTTACCAAAAAAAAGCATTTAACCAACAGGCTATGCAGATAGGGTTCCTTTAGCCAAAACATCTAATTCAGTAATGAAAAAGGTGCAGTTTCAAAACAAGGAGCTGTTAACTTTTTCCAAAGCTGAAACCTCACCTGGCAGCCTCAGCACTTTCCCAGAAAGGAATTTTTTAAATTTTGTCATACAGAGAATGAAAATGAACCTAGGAGTCTATGCACTCTCAGAAAATGAGCCACTAGCACACCGTTTAAATAACTGGCAGAGGGTGAGGGAGGTGGCCTGCCACATTTCTAATTAAGTAAATTACCATTATGAATTATGGGACCTCAAGTCTGTCAGATATATTCAGAAAGGCTACATGATTGAGCATTTTAGGAGAAGCAGAAGGAGGGAAACTTGCTAAGGTTTCCCAATAGAGCTTAGACATTTAGCTGCTTGGAGGACTTGAAGTTTAGGAAGTCACACATGCACCCAGAAGCAGAACATGGGGCAGGTGAAGAGCTTGTGCATCTAAGGCCTCCAGTCATGACCCAGGTCGGACACGAGCCATTTGACATTTTTGCATGAAATCAATCTAGTTACAGACTACTCAAGCACATAACCAATTCTTTGATAGGATATGAACATCTGATTACGTGTGGCATAATGCTGCATATCTCATGACCACCAGAAAAAAAGAGGTTTTCTGACTGTTATGTATTTACAGAACTGTTTCTTTATGCAGTCTAATTTAGCGTCATTCATAGAATCATAGAATCATAGAATCCTAGGGTTGGAAGGGACCTTAGTAGATCATCTAGTCCAACCCCCCTGCCAGAGCAGGGCCACCTTAGAGCAGGTTACACAGGAATGCGTCCAGGCGGGTTTTGAATGTCTCCAGAGACGGAGACTCCACCACCTCCCTGGGCAGCTTGTTCCAGTGCTCTGCCACCCTCAAGGTAAAGAAGTTCCTCCTCATATTTAGGTGGAACTTCCTATGCTCAAGTTTGTGCCCGTTACCCCTTGTCCTATCACTGGGCACCACTGAAAAGAGCCTGGCCCCATCCTCCTGACACCCACCCTTCGAGTATTTATAAGTGTTAATTAGGTCCCCCCTCAGATGCCTCTTTTCCAGGCTAAAGAGACCTAATTCCCTTAGTCTATCTTCATAGGAGAGGTGTTCCAGTCCCCTAATCATCTTAGTAGCCCTATGCTGCACCCTCTCCAGCAATTCCTTGTCCCTCTTAAGCTGGGGAGCCCAGACCTGGACACAGCACTCCAGGTGGGGCCTCACCAAGGCAGAGTAGAGGGGGAGGATGACCTCCCTCCACCTGCTGGCCACACTCTTCTTGATGCACCCCAGGATGCCATTGGCCTTCTTGGCCACCAGGGCACATTGCTGGCTCATGGCCATCCTGTTGTCCACCAGGACTCCCAGGTCCCTTTCCTCAGAGCTGCTCTCCAGCAGGTCAACTCCCAACCTGTACTGGTGCAGGGGGTTATTCCTCCCCAGGTGCAGCACCCTACACTTGCCCTTATTGAATTTCATAAGGTTCCTATCCTCCCAGCAAAATTCGATATCTTCAGTGCAGTTCATAGTGATTTGTGGAAGTATGGAATAGTAATTTATATGGAATACCCAGCTCTGGGGACTTATATATATTTCCCTGTGTTCCTGAGGAATCTACTTAGCTTTGAAAAGCAATTTTGGTTGGTTACTCATCTGCCAAAGGACTATGATAGCTTAAATCTGGATAACTGACTTGGTTGTTTGCCTGTATTATCATTCTCTAGCAAGTGAATCAGCAGTCCAAAAGGAAGTCAAACTGATCAAAATCTAGCATAGAACAGGCTAATCCAGATGAAAATAAATTACTGTAACCTTTCACTTGGCATTCTGGCTTCCAGTAGGATCTAATTTTGGCGTCTTTGCTTTTTATAAAACTTGAAGTAAGAGCTTGTATCCAAGCTAATGAAAACATGACAGGACAAAAGCTGGCCAAATGCAGCTGGACTTACAATAGCCAAATCTAAAGGGAACAAAAAGTAATTGATAAAATTGCTTTTCCTGCCCATACCTTCAATTCTGGATACAGAGTTCTATAGGGTATGCCAGAAATTTTGATACAGGAAAGAATGAGGTTTGATAACTTTGGAAGTGAAATGATGCTGATCTCTTACTTTCCCTCAATCCTGCATGTTGTTCCATGAGCTGTATGTTAAAGATCTGGTAATCTATACAGCAAAGACATTGGTACATTTTCTCAATATTTTCCTTAGCATTGCAAAAGCAACACAGAAGAAAGAAGAAATCAATAGCCAGTTAGATTTAAACTGAAAAAATGATTTCTCTAAAAGAAATACATAAGAGAAAAATCTAATGGGGTTGTTATTATTAGTTTCTCTTCAATTATTATTTTTTTTTTAACTGTAGGAGTCTACCTGAGTCTATTTTACTAATGTGCTTTGCCTGTTAATTAAATATTGCTTGTTGAACACCAAACACAGTTCAGGCTATAATAAATGCAATGGTTTAATTTTAAGTGTCCTATTCCAAATTATAAGACTGTTAGAGATGCTACAGTTTAAAAGAAAAATAACACCGTGTTAAAAACAAACAGAAAAAAGCCCAATAATAAGTTTTAGATGTTGTTCTTACTAGGCATTATACTTAATGCTCTGTCCATATTTTCATTATAAAAACTGTTACTGAGGGGTTAATCACTCAACTTAATCAGGGCCTATTTGAAACTGTAAATTTACTTGCAGTTTAAACTGCCAAAATGCTATTTTTTGGGAGATACAAATTAGAAAAAAGTCATTATATGTAAGTTGTTAGGCTTTATTTATTTTATGATTCAAAAGCACAACTGATGCTTTCAAAACAGTTAATCTCCAGGTCCTTTATAAAAGAAAAGAAGATAATCTTTCACCCTGAAAATTTCATTAGAATTAGGATGAGGAGTGGATGTGCTTGCTAATATTCAAGTGCCATCTAACTTAAGATAGTCAATTTGAGACCAGTTTTTGCTCAGATGGGAACTTGCCTTATTTTTTTTCTCTCCAGTATTTATGTTATATGGCAGTGAGCAATTCTACACACAATATATCTAAGCAATAAAAGCAGAAGAACAGGGCTTTTTCTGAGAATTAACAACCTCCTGGGAGCCAATGATCCACAACCCTGGAAAGGGTCATTAACCCCAAAGAAATGTCCAGTGCTGAAGTTGTTATTGATATGAGCTGAAAGTGTGTGTATTTATCCGTGGAAAAAAAAAGGGGGGGGG
>VXBO01005281.1:79005-131211 GCA_013400135.1 Rhinoptilus africanus
GGGGGGGGAAGGTGGAATGTTTGGAATTTTTATTTCTACATGCGAAAATATCTTTAGCAAACCAAGTAAATGATGCTCCTAGAATAAGAAAAATGTCATTTGCAACTGTTCATCATATTCCACAAATTTCAGTTCGTGGTATAACCTTATGAAATGTATTTCATTACATGGTTCTTAAAAGACTCTAGTAATATGACACTCAGAGAGGAAATCTTGATAAATAGTTGTGAGGGAAAAGAATAGACAAGCAAAACTAAATAGATGATGAAGTTAACTGATAAACTGACAAGACAAAGGTAGATGAAAAAACAATTTCAGGGAGGAGAATAAAATTAGAGGCAGTAAAAAGGTTAGAGAGCCAGAAAAAATTGAAATCTGACTGCAACTGTCTTCACATTTTGATATTTTTCTTTATGGACTTGTGTGCAAAAACAGAGGTACTCTGGGCACTATAATACAGAATTGCGTAATGGACATGTCTCAGATGAAGTTTCTTTTTGGATGACTGACTCTACTCCAACATTATCCTTGTGGATAAATTTAATATGTTATTTATTTATTTACCCAATCCCTGGAGCAGTGCTTTGTTGTGGACAAATAGAAATTCAGCAATTTCTGTAAGAAACTGGAAACTACATTAGACTTCACAGATCATTGAGTTGAAGAGGCTAAGCAGAGTCACTGTATGCTTTGTAAAAGGCACAACATTTAAGACATATGGTTTTCCTTCATTCTCTGATTTATACCTCTTCTCCCAGCACCCAAGGGGGTTTTTAGGCATTCAGCTGATATTTTCCCTTGACATTGGATAACTGTTTTTAAAATTCCAAAAGTACCCAAACCGTTTTTCTCAAGAGAAGCTATATCTTGAATAAAGGATTTAATTTGAATTGTTGCTAAATTTCTTGACAGAGATCATGAGAGGATATTCTGGTGCAGAAAAACAGGAAGCTAACGTATTTTTATTAATCAAATCTCCCTTGGTAGCTATGGGATATTGCTTCACCTATCCAGAATAGATTTAACTTCTTTGACTCTAGTATTTGCCTGAGGGCTTTCTTTCAAGTATTACCGAACTTCAAAGCCTAAGAGCTTGGGTCTTCTCTAGTGGTGAACTATATCAGACATTGGATGCAAAGTCAAGCTACCCAATCTGAGAGAAAAGCCTGACCCTAGATTTTTCATTCAGCCTAGGGCTATCTGAAAGTGAGAAAGCAAGCTCTGAGCCTGGACGGAGATGGAAAAAAAGCTATTTAAAAACCTGGTAAAATATTTTGTTTGATATTCTCAAGTCTAACTTCTTAACATAAAGCTTGTAAAGGATGTAGTATGAAAAAAGTCACGCAGATGGAAAATGTATTCCTCTCTATATTAGAAATATTGTGGGCATTGGAAGTGACTGTTTTTATGCATACTATGCAGTACTGTAGCAAACCATATGCTATCAGGTGTAACATATTTTACAGTCAAATCACTTTCATTCAGACTCATACAGGGTTATGACCAGCAGTACACATATATATGGCTATAAAAATGTCCCGTAAATAAATTGTAGTTTTAATTTCCATTCATGGTAAGAGTAGCATATATTTTACCTAATATATAAAATACCAAGCCTTGGAGACACAATAAAGGACGTTAGAAAAAGATAAGCTCTTCAAAAACCTAGTGTTTTTTACGGTCAATCATAAACCATGAATAAGTGCATTCATGTATATTTCACATTGCTTATTGCTGCCTCACTAGTGTTATCAGTTAAAGTTTCATATCAGTAAAACCATAAACATAATTCAAAAAGAATCAGCAGGAATTTATTGACACTAATAAAAATAAAAAAAGCAAAGCAGAAAATGCAATTTTCTATGATGTCTCACAGGGCTTATAATTAATTTCAGATAGAAATTGAAATTAAATTACACATTATAGTCAGTAGAGTCTTTTTGGGGAACCCATCAATAGGTCATTTTTCTGACGGGTATATTTACAATTGCAGGTTGATGAAATACATGCATTATAATGCAAATGCAAGGAAGAGAGCCTGGATAAACATGCAAGAGCCATGTTTCCCTCACCAGAAGACTTCTCTGACTTTTCTGTATATGCTTAATCTTTCAGGCATCTCCTTCCTGAAAATGTAATTCCAGGTGTGCTAAAGCTCTTGGGAAGATTATAATTACCTTCAACGGTTTTCAAGAAGGCCCTGAGATCACAGACAATTCTTCTATTAGCAGGTGTGAAAGACTGTTCCCATCTTATTTACTCTCATTTTACAGAGTAGTTAATAACTTGGGGCATAATCAAACATAATTTTTCCTGATTTTACACTTGAATCTAATTCCACAGACTTGAGTGGAGCAGATCCTGATCTATGCTACTGTGAAGGAAGTTATCGGAGCACAAGTTTCCAAAATTTTTTACAAAGTTTTTGCTTATATCTCTACTGCGGATTTTCTTCTAGTTATTCTTATCTTTTTTTTTTTTTNNNNTTTTTTTTTTTTTTTTTTTCATTTTAAGGTCGTACTATAAGTATCTAGTAAAGTATTTAGGAGAACATAAAATATGTACTTCTACCTTATTGTTTTTAGAAGATGTAAACATGCTTGAAATAAGTTTTCTTTCTAATTATCAGTGCTTTCTAAATATGATTCTTCAAGAAGTCCTTAAATTAGATTAGCCAAAAGGTTTAAAAAAGTGTTCAGAACTAAACTTTTTTGAATCGTAACGTAGGGTCCAAGCGTTACAAATAACCGAGACGCTCCCCATGTCAGGAGGTCTCTATGCTTTCTGTGCTGGAGTTAGTGACAGGGAGCGCTGTACGTCCTGGAGGTTCTCACGTGGCCACACCTCCACTGCCTTTACGGAAGGCAACTGTGTGCGCATCCCTCATTGGCATAATTTGGTCTGTTTGGATAAATGGCATATCTGCCTGTTAATCTGCATGCGTGTTCATCTGCGTATGTACTTTTATCTTTTCCAGGAGCAGATGTCCTGAGTCCCACATAATCTCAGAAAAGTTAATTTTTTGGTTCAAAGCATTCTTGGGCCAAATTCTTCCAGCTCTGCAAATAGAGGCCTGCCTGCTTGCTTGAGCAGGTAGAATAATACTTTCTAGAAAGGAACTGGGTTTTTGATGACTAGTTTAATCCCTCCATTTGGAAGAAGTTGTGCCAAATTCACAACTCTCCAAGTTTCTGAGGTTCTGAAGAGTTACAGAACTGCAGAGCAAGCCCCCTCGTTCATCAGGGAAATCCGCATGGCCCATTCTGCCCCATAATTTCCTCCTAGTACTCTTTACCACCCATCATCTGCTCTGCGTCTCTTCTAGTTTTTTACTGGTTTTTTTCATTTTTTCCTCATAGAAAAAACATCTTCACTTTTTCTGCTTAGTGCTACTGTTATTACTGAACTAGCCTCACAGTTTGGAGGTTTTGCTCATGATTAGATTTTGTAAGCAGGCACTTTACTAAAATGTTGTCCGAGTTCGGATAGCATGAATCTCTTTGAATGGAATAGTTAACAAGCATGCACGTGTATTTGATAACACAATGTAACTTCAGCAGAAAAATTCTAAACGATCGTTTTCTTAGTTTGTGCTATTTTCTGTAGATTCAATAAATCTAATTCAATTTACAACTTATGAGTATTTGACAGTACCTATTTGTCTAACTTTTTTTTTTTTTTAACGTGCCCCTCATTACTAGAGAAGCTAACAAGAAGAACATTTAAAGTTAATATTTTTTAAGATTTCCAAGAATGGGCAAGTACCTATTACGTATAGCGCACAGTAGACTTTCAATGTAGACACCTGTTAGGACCTTTGTAGCAACAAATTCCACTTTTTGACAAATATAAGAAACAGGACTAACAGCACTCAGACTATTACCAATTCATACATGTAATATTAACATGTAGATAAGACCACAGAGCAACTTCTTCCTTCTTTCTAACTAACATTTACATAAAGGAAGACTAACTCCCTTCCTCAGGTCTCCTTTTTCCATCTAACAACTCCAAAACTTTCAGTATTTCATTTTAAGCTATATTTTCTTGAACACTGATCTGTCTTTTTGCTATTCTCCTACCATTGTCTGACAGGTCCAAATTCTTATTCAAATGTATTCCCAGAGCTGAGCAGACTACTTGTGATGTGTGTGGTGGAAAGGTTATGCCACATGTTTTACTGACAAACTCATATTTTAGATACCAGTAGCACGTCAGTCTTGCTGAAAACAACACGACACTGTCACACTGAATTTTCAATATATTTCCTTCTTATAGGCCTTTTCTGTGCAACCAGTACTTTTAAGGTGGTGCATATTCACAATGCAAATTCATTATATGTCTATGCAAGAGGAGATTTTTTAAAATTGAACCATGGGTTGGGTTTTTTTTTTTTCACTGATTTCTTCAGTCTCTCAGAATCTTTTTACATTTGAACCCATCTCTAAGAGGAACCCGCCTTTCCAAAATGGGTGGCACCTGTAAAGTAAATATGCCTATTCTCTTCTATCAGTCATCTCATTAAAAAAAATAATTCAATAGGACAAGGCTTAAAACAGACTTCTTAAGAATTATTGATATATCATTCCAGTTTGATAATGCACAATATTAAGTGCCCCTTGAGTATTCTTTTCTAGAGTTTTTTTAGTACTTTCAGTTTGGTTGTGTTTTCTTATCTTGCCACAGTCTGCAACAGCATCAAAAGCCTTACTGAAGTAAAAATACATAGCACACATTCCTCTTCTCCACTCTTGTAAGCTAACACAGAGAGAAACTACATAGATTTAATGTAATTTGCTCTTGATAGATCTGTATTGGCACATATTCATGTCCTAGGTACCATCTATGTGATTAGTTTACTCGAGTATCTGTTCTGATGTTTTACTTGAAATTGAAGATGAACAAAACATAATTCTAATGATCTAACTTTCTTCCTCTAAAATAAAACAGCCTCCAGTTGCAATTTTCCAGTCTTCCAGAATTCCTAAGAGCTCTTATATATTCCTGCTTTAGATAATTTTACCATTTATCTTAAGTATGTCACATGTAATAGTACATCTTCAGTACATTCTACCTATCCTTTTTCCTACCCGTTTCCACATCTCATTCTTTCGCTGTCCTCTCTTCTTGATGTTGGTAGTGTGAACTACTCAATCAGAGCTGACCACTGAAGGAGTGTGACTTATGTTTGATTGATAGGCTAATTTGATTGATAGTCTAGTTTGATTCATACTTGCTGGTCAAAACTCATACTTTCATCCTTGATTAGAAATTTGATCCTTGAATTCTACTGATTAAATAAACAAGATCACCGTACATATGGCACTATTTAATGTCAATTTTTGCTACTTAAATTATCAGAATAATCTCCTAATTTAAATTTACTGAAAGGAGAACAATAATAATTTTTGGACAAATGCAATTATGTACTTACTTTTGTATGGATCCCTTTTGAAACTAAGGACAGAAACTTCTACATATATTCTTTAGGTACTTAGCAGTCTGAAAAAAAAATTCTGGTCATCTTTTTCCAAGAGGCATAGAAAGATATTACCCACTTATCTGCATTTAACACAGTCTTTGTGCATTTTACTGAACCACCAGAAAGAACAATCTCACCAGTCCTCTTACTTGCTTGAAATATTCTGCACCTGCTTTGGCTGGTATTGCCAGCAAAGATTCAGTGGTGAATTTTCCATTTTTTTTATTCAAGCAGCACATGAAACTTATAAATAACAAAAACTGATTTAAACCTGAACTTTTTCACCAGTTCTGCAATTCCAACAGAAAATATTTTATTAATCAATTTGCCCTTTATCTTTGAGCCTCCAGTCAGCTTTCTCTTATCGTCTCATTTCTTCTATGTCAATGTACTTCACCCCTGACAATATCATTTTGGAAAAATACTGGTAACTTTTAGTGAACTCACTGGTCCTACATGTAGTTAAGAAGCAGTCCTCCAAAAGAAACCATGCTCTAGTTTTGGTAAAAATTATTTCTGGTCTAATAAAGGCTGTTTGATATCTTTTACTGATCTTTTCACTGTAGTTTATAGCATGTCTCTTGAACATTTAAGCATGGCAAATTGCTTTCTCTTTTTTTCTACAACAATCACATTTTCTCCGCAAGCTATTTTAGGGAAGCAGTTAAGCATAACTCACGATTTCTGCTGAAACTATACTGGCTATTCATTCAGATCATTGGATGGAAAGATACACCTAGACTGCACATGCTATGAAGCTCCTACAGAGTAGGGCTGTTGCTCTGAGAAGAAACAATCATGTAAATATAACTGTTCATTTCTGGGTTGGATTTCTGCAAACTTTCCTCGATTCGGATAAAACTTCTTCAAGCCATTATTCAGAGAACAGAACAGAAAAATGAAAAACCAGATTTTAAAATATTTTCATGTGAATTGAAAAGGGAATGTAACTTTTAACCCAGCAAAGGCCTGAGCAAACTCAGCAATGATCCACCGCAGAGCAAACCGTGAGAACTCTGCCGCTCCCTCTCTCTGGTGCAGCCCAAATTTAAGCTAGATAAAACTCTACTGAGGGTAGCGACATTAAAGCAGAGATTTGTTCCAGTACATCCAGTCTCCTTGAGAGAGTGAAACATTTCTCAAATGACTGATCTATTTGAATTAAATTAGGTGAACCTAACATTCCTTTCAAAATCTTTTGTTCCTCCTCTTGTCAGCCTTGCAATACAGGGAGCATAACTCTTGCCTCCTGGGAACTGTTGCTATCAATGTAATTTAGATCAGCCTAGGTGATTGTTGTTAAAATGCACAAACGAAGCTCAGTTAGCCTCAGGATTAAGGAATCAGACTGCTCCTTTTATCAGTTTGCCTCCTTTTCCTTCCCTATTATCTTGTAAAATCTAATTTTAAAGCACCAAATGCAGCAGCTTTTATCATTTCTTTTTTATGACTATTCCACAACCTCCACAGCCTCTTACTCTGAATTTTATGTATTTTCATAAATTCTCCTTGCCTCTGCTGTTTATGCTTCCAAGTCATGCACAAAACAGTCTCTCTTCTTCCATTTTGTGCTGAGTCCCTTCAAACACTGCATTCAAGGGCTTCTTCATAACTCTACACCCATTTTTTCACTCAGAAGTCTGGATGTAATTTGTAGTTATGACAAGCGGCTTGCTGTGTGCATAATCATTTACTGTAACTTGTATTGGATTTCAGAGTATTAAAATGGCATCAGTTACAGGAGGTTCACAGACTGCTCACAGAAGCAGGTGAGTTGCAGGCAGAAGGTCTCTCCTTGGTAATCTCCAGCAGTGTATTCACCCTAAGATCCTGGAGCAAGATGCCCTGGAATTAATTTGTCCAAGTCCATTTCTAGATGATAAGCACAAGATTAATAATCCAGGCTTCTGTGTATAACAAGTGAGAGGACAGATTCTGCAATGCTCTGGAGAACTGGTTAATGATGACAAACAAAATATTAAACGTCACTAAAGCACTACGCAAAGGACTTTTCAAATAAAGTAGACATGGTTCTGAGTCAGGAAACTATCTGGAATTAAGCAAAGTCTTTAATTTACTTCAGTAATTAATTTAAGCTGTCATAATTAAAATGTTTTGGGTTTGAGAAATTACTTTGCTTAGATGGTCTATTTAAAAGTGCTCATACTGCACAAGTTCAAAAGAGGAGAATTTGCTTGAAAAGATTTAGAGTTAGCTCCTTAGCTCTGACCGTCTGGAACAGTTCCGTTATTGCCTGTGGAGTTAGCTGGATTTATACCTGGCGGGGTTAAGACCGACAGTGTCTAACATATCATATTTCAACACAAAATTGTGAATTGTAGTCCCCATCTTTTCCCACATTCCTTTTTTCATACCTTTACTTCATGATTCCAAAATGTTATTTATTTTGATTAGGTTATGTATTGCTTTTTTCTGAATCAATGAATTCTTGTTACATGCTTTTTAAAATCTTTTCAGAAAAACTGTCATATGGAATTGCTTATCAAATCCATACAAATGCTAAAAAGCCAAATCAACATGGTGACTTGTATGAGTAGAACTATTGTGAATCATTTCTACACCTACAAAACTAATATTTGAAAAAAAATAATATTTGAAATGTCATTTATATCCATATATATTTTAATTACAAATGTTTTAGAAAGAATATTTGCATGGGTATTTGCATGAACATATAGGTATACTTCTATGTAGCAGACAGGGAGAGGAATTTCATTGGCACAATGATTTTAGCTCCATAGGACTATGTTTACTAAACGGATAGTTCCAATTGTTTTATCTATTGCATACAAACATTACCTACGGTTGATAAGAAAATATGATAGAAAAATTAAAATACACTTTGATAATTAATCTTTATAGTCCCACATTTTATGCCATACCATAGATTCTGTTTGTTATATGGAAAAAGTCCATAATGTCCTTCACTTCACCTCAAAGTTCAAAGTCATTCTGTAGAAACCCTTCATATTCATCTGATATACCTGTGAACAGAGGAGTCCAAAGAATGGGTGAATGTAAGCTTCAGGAAAAACTTCATGGTGAAGAGATAACTTAATATAAAATCCATCTAAAACTTTTTTTTGTTTTTTGCTCTTGTTTTTTTTTTATACTTGAAATTTTTTATTTGTTTTTAACTAGCATAGGTCCATTTTCCCTCTTTATTCATTGAAGTTCAATGTCTTACTTACACTTTCTCTAATATAACAAAAATCTGTCTCTTGGTCCACAAGACACTAGTAAGTTTTTAACATTAAAACCACTAGGATACCTTCAAAGATGACAAAGTTTTTTGCTAGAAAAACAAAGCACTTTAAGGATAGCGTAGAATTAGTATGTGCTGTGCTGTCATATCTAAAATGTTGTCATTGTCTCATCTGTAGAAACATTAAATGATTATAAAATAATTTCTCCTCCACAACCTGCCAGGGCTAAACCTCTAGCAGTTCAGCTGGAACAGAGAACATCAGGCTCAACACATATCCAAATTCTATTTGAAACACTACTGGTGCCTTTCTCTTTCCCATACTTTATCAAATCAAACAATAGAGACCAGTAATTGTAAAACAAAAAAAAAAAAAAAAGAAAAGAAACTCCTCTTGTCTGCTGTTATATGCAAGAAATATAAACCATTTCCTTTTAATCCAACACCATTTTATGCTACAGAAACGAGTTTAGGTTTTCCACTGAAAATTGGTATCATCATATTGCTCATAATTTTTAGCTGCTCAGATTCCTGTCATTTTAGAGAGAGAACTCAGTAATGATAAAAAGCTGTTCTGGGTATGGCAGCCTTTCAGGTTCAGATTAGACTATTAAATGACTAGTTTATTTATACTTCATAAAAAAAAGAAACCTAGCTCTTGTATAAATATTTAAACATATGAAACAAATAGCTTTTGCTTATAATATACTTAAGTATATGCATGGCATATAGATATAGTTTAGAAGTAAATATAATTTCATTTATATTTGAAATGTCTGAAGTATTCTGTGATGGGAAATTTCAACACTGAAAATAAAATTTTCCTTTAAATAGTTTCCTCCAATACTGAAAACAACGAGCATCCTACTGATACAAAGTTTGCTTTTACAAACAAAACAAGACAAATAAATAAAAAGCCATTTCACAAGTACTGAAATGATACTGCCATACCATTTACTTTACAAAGATTTGCAATCCAAAACAGTGTGTGCATGACAGAATGGAAAAGAAACAGTTAGATGCAAAGAAATAAACATACATGCTATTTAATTAAATATATAATGAAAAAAAAAAATAGTGCCTAGCATATAAATGCATGCCTCAGGAATATATCAGGGTTGTTTCTCTCTTTCCTACAACTACTTAGCACAATTTTATTATCTTAAACAACGTGATCAAATGCTTTTAATGATGTGGCTGTGACTGAGAATACTGTAATATATGGATAAAAAGATTCTCCTCTAATCCCTGAAAACCTGACATGAACTACCTTTAGGAATGAGTCATGTCTGTTTATAACAGCCAGCATGAGATAGAAAATTGATTAAATACATTTCAGGGCTTCAGTGATTCTTAATCCCTCTCATCTGAGTTTTAAATGTGTCTGTCCACAGAGAGCAGTCTTTTAAGTGGCTACTTTTTTCATTTTCTTTTGTTTTGTTTTTCTTTCAACAGACCATTTATCTGCGAGATAACTATATAATTTACAATCTGTGTGTTGTGTGGTTTTTTCCCCATCAAAAAATCTGCTTCTTTGAATTCTATTGTTCAAACAGCAATTTAATACTTATTCCACTGCTTGATAATCAAGCGTATTTATTGTCATATTCAAGTCCAGAGAAAGATATTCATCCTTCTAGTCTCCAGTTCATCAGTAATAAGTTTTGGTCTTGCAGGTCTTAGTGGTTCTCTAAAGTCTCCAGGTATGCTTTGCTATAAAAACCTCCTCATCACTGGGAAGTCCTGGAGTTTCTTATTTTTTGAATACACATGTCAAATTGGATTTCTGGCCTTGGGAGAAGTCCTGTCTAGCAGAGATGATCCATTATGTGCTATGAAAAAGAAAGACATAACCCTGGTCGGCTCCTCACTTACAGGGCAAATATCTAACAAGCGCTTCCATCAAGTCCGTGGATCATCTTAGCATGTAATTGCCAGGTGGGCCAGCTGGCTGGAGATAAGAAAGCCGCATCCACTTGGCTGCCAGCAAGATCTTGGGAGAAAAGTGCAGGCCAATTTTGCCACATGCAAATTCAGGCAAATTTTGTGAGTTATCCCTGGATATCAAACCAGCAAGTGGAGACTGTACAGAACTGCTAGGAAGTCAGTGAGTTATGCCAGATTTTAACTGACTCGGGGGAGAATGTGCTTTTCTGGATTGAGAATCTGAAAAAAACCTCAAAGCGGAGCTATTCCACATTGACCAGTTTCTGTGGTTTGTTTCCTCAGAGAGACAGTTAATACATAATTCCATGTAAATGAAAGACTTAAAAAATAATCTTGTTTCTTTACTGATTTCCTTCACTACTGCTCAGCCAATAAATGGATAACATGACATACACGGATTTTACACACCCCTTCCCATATGCAGTATGAACTACCGCAGAATCTGATGGACAAGAACATGTCCTTTAGGTTTAGTATTACAGTTTCTGAGACTGCCCTCAAGTCTATTGCTATATTTATTCAAATATCAACCTTTGAGTGATTAGGGAAAAAATCTGCAATATGTAAGTTGAAGAAACTGAGAGAAGTCCTTCTAAAGCTTTAAGCATTCTGCTGAAATTTCTGTAATGTACCAGTATTTGATTTACGTCAACTATCCAGTTGAATTCGATAACAGAAATAAAGACATTTTTAATTACATTCTGTTTAAAATCCTTTAAAGAATACTGACAATTCAGAAGAACTTTCAAAAGACAAGGAGGAGAATAATAATTAAAACTGTACCTGATCTACTAAGTTCTGGAAGATCCTGCTCCATAAGATGTTTGCAATCCCATTCTCTGTATTCCTGACTGTAGAATCATGCAGCAAACCAGATTTCCCCAAAGATTTGGAGAAAAAAATAAAAGGCCCAGCCTTTATATTGCAAGTGTAAAAAATGAATTAACAGAGTTGAGTTTTAAAAACAGTAATAACTGCATAGATTCGATAACTAGACTTTTCAAATGAAATTTTAGCTTTAATGGGTAATTTGAAGGAAGTTCTTGACTTTTTATCCTTTAGTGAGTTCTTATTATAAGCAGTTCCTACAGGTGGTATAAGAGACAGCTATGGATATACCAAGCCACCTCCTGGTTAAGCCTGGATTTCAGTTTGGATTTCCTTTCTTACCCCTCTATCCTGACTTCTTTCACTATTGCATAATTTTCCCACATCCCCAAGATATAGACTGGAATATACAGTCAAAGGGCCCATTACAGAGCTGAGATGTTTGGGCCCATCAGTGCTAAGTATTACGCATATATGGAGCTCATTTAGCATCGTACGCCATTTTTACAGAAATAGTTCTTTTTACAAGAGAAAATTTGAAAACACTGGATTTATTTCTTAAAAGAATTAAGATAGGAATGCGATAGAATATTAACAGAAATTAGCATAATTCTGCAGACTTGGAGGATGTTAAGTAGGAAAAGCAAAAGGAAAGTAAACATTCGGAGCTATTCATAGCCTCGAAAAATTTATGCTAATGAATATAGAACCCTATTTTCTAGGGAATTTTCTAAGAAATTTTTAAGGTCAGGCTATCCATGAAAAAAAATTGAATCTTTTTACCTTCAGCTGAAGAATTTATTCAGAGGATTTAGTCTCTTCATGCATCTTACCTGGAAATAATGAGATGTAACGCCTCATAAATTATAAAACAAGCATGGGTTTTGAAGTGACATGACTTCTGAAATGCTTGTAAGCTGTCAAAAACCCCTCATTCTATTCATTTACAAGCGAAAAAAAAATTGTCTCATACTTCAGGAATCGTTTATGAATAGAGCATTTTGAGCCTGTGTAGAGAGACAGAATTTTGTAGGTTGAGGCAAAGACTAAGGGTCCTGTAGTTCCTAGCTATTAACATCATCCGCTTTAGCCCTTTCATCCCGCATTTCCAGATGTTCAGAAACCATGTCAGACTGCCCAAAGCTCTTATGTCCTGAACGGATAGTAGAGTTTAAAAGTCCAGCGTGTGCACGGAAGTGTGCCGGAGCGCTCCCGTCCTGCCACGCGCACCCTGTGCAGCGGGGAGCTGGCTCTGCGTGTAACACGCTGGAGCCCCTTCAGCTCCTTCAGTGTCACAGAAGAATATATGCAGAGTCGATCAGTGATCAGGGTGTGTGGGACTCACTGGGTAGGTGCTGGCTATTTGCCCCACACAGGTGCAAGCAGTTCTGGAATGTCTCCACAAGTCACTATGTGCAGGATCTCCCAGGTAGGATGGGCAGCACACAGCCTCCCATCACATCACGTGGCACTGGCGTTTTGTGCCACTGTTCAGGGCAGGAGTTGTCTGTGCCTTGGTATTTCCACTTTCATCTCGCCTTTTCTGTCTTGGAAAATACAGTGCTGGAGAATTCATCCATCTAGAGACAAATGGATATTTTATTGCCGCTATCTCTTGACAAAGTTGTGCTAATTGTCAGAACATGCCAAGCTTAGAAAAACTGAAAGAAAATCCAAAAGCAACCTGACAAATTAATATGGAAGTGTCACGGAGTTTATTTAAATGTTATGGACAGTTAAGAACAAATTATTCTGATCAGAGGTCTGAGTAGAAAACCAAACTTTCAGCCAGGGTAACAAAAAGAGCCCAGTCAGCTTAAAGAGGCCATATGGCAACCAAAACCGAAATCCGAGGACCACTCTGAATAGTTTTAAAACTGGAGTCAGTGATAATGGCTTAAGAGCTTATTGATATCCGGAAAGAAAAATATTGGCTTACCTCAGTTTTGTTTCAACTGTTCCTGCTAAAATGCTTTCAAGTGAAATACTGGTGTTCCTGTCTTGAATAAATGGCTGCATCGCACACTGCTCAGAATTACCAGTTCAGTTTCCCAACCCTGGAAAGCTTTACATTTTGTCCAGGTTTCAGCTGGCGAAAAAAGGTAATTCTTCTGGCTATACTGGAGCAGACGACCATGATGACGGGTGGATTTTCCAAGTGTGGCACACACAGATAGAAAGGACAATAAGCCTGCTTCTTTGTGTAGCAGTGCTTATGAAAAAAACTACCACAATTAACGTGTATGCTACTTAAAACAAAGAGGCCTACAATGCTGACTCTGGAAGCTGAAGAAAGGCTAAGAGGAAAAGAACTGGCAGCTCAACAGGAGATTAGATTGTCTAAGGCTGAGCTGCTCTGTGAACTATGGTCTTCAGAGCTATAGAAACAATCTTTATGTGCCTATTTTATCTAAGTAAATTAATAAATTATTTTTTCAGGGACTCTTTACCAGGATCTATAAGATAAGGCTGAAGAAAAGGCCAAAGCACGTGGTATTACATGTATATTTATTATTCAGACAGAAAAACTTGACTACTCATTTCTTATTGCAAACTGCTAAATTTGTTTCCATAGACTTCTCAGTATAGAAATTCTAATGTTACCTTGATGTTTGTTTTAAGTAAGACCACTTATTTTAGAAAGAAACCCTATACGAAAGTGTGTTTCTTTTGCAGGTTGATTTAAAGCTACAGTTCAACAGATGATTCAGAACAATACAGCCCACGCCACTAAAAGTTTTTTATTAATTATACCTGTATCAATTATAAGCTTACAGTCAGTTATCTAGTTTAACAAATTTTTATTTTCTGTGCCAGATGAGAAAGACTATGAAAAATACTACTTCTAGGTTGTGTGGATCTCTGTAAAGGTGAGGTTTAATATGGCAGAAATTGTCTATGTGATATTACCATCTACAAGTTCAGAAATAATAGTGCATCCATGAATAATAAAGAGAATCACTCAAGCCCTATAGAGATGCAAATATTCCTAACTCTGGAGAAATACATGGGGTTGAAAAGGTTTCTGACAGTGAGGTATGCAGTTCCCTTGAACAGTACGATCACACCACTGTTTTCTTCTTGCTACTGTTTGTTCTGCATGTAAATCATACCGGCTTTTCTGCACTCATTAGATGCTTAGCTGGTATAGGTTCATTACCTTACTAGCATATTGGCATGTTACATGCTCTCACTTCTCTGGGCTGTTTTTACTTCAGTGAAACCGCTCCTGATTTATACCAAATGAGAGAAGGCAAAAAAAAGCGTACCACATGCAACTCACTGTTTTACTACATCGTTCATAATCTCACGACAGTGGTTTTTGTGTATTTTTATTACCCTCTTTCAAAATATTCTTTTACCATACCGTAAGAAAGAAATAAACCTGCAATTACAAAACATATTTGTAGTATTTTTGACTCGATAGAAAATTGCTTGCTCACCTGCTAGCAAGACTGTGCTGAGCCTCCAGACAGACTTTCAAGCAATTTAAAAGGAAGAGGAAAAATGTAAATACATGCCTTTTCCCCTTTAATTTCAGAAGTAGTTCAAGCAATATCTGAATCAAGATTTGCTACAGTGAGTTCCTCTTTGCTTTCTCTTCTCCATCTGAAAATTACTTTTTAGCTGTACACATCCCATTGGGTTCTGTTGTCTATGAAGTATGTTACAAAAGAAGAAATACATGCAAGCCAATGGAAGGAAATACTCAGATGACAAAATTATTTTGAAAGCACAGATTCAATGCACGTAAACACAAATAGAAAATATTCCCCTGAAAACTTCCTGAGTTGGAGGCCAATCCCCTCCTGGACCTGGAGGCTTGCAGTACTGTCATAGAAAACAAATGAATAAACCGCCCCCCAGCCCCTGAAACAAAACACAACTCAACAAAAAATTGTATGAACAAGTTGTACACACAGGAAACCCTATGATTTTAATGTAGGATTTGGAGGAAGGAGATTAAGTCAGACATTAACATATTTTAAGCATTAGGAGGCATTCTGCAAGTATAACGAAATGACACACAGTACGTGTGGAAGAATCATTAGTATGATCAGTTTCAAATACACCAGCATAATTAATCACCCTTCCTCTCAAATAATACCTCCCTCCCTGAAGAAAAGATGTGGAAATACGTGTATATAGTTTATATATATTTTTTTGTATATAATTATATTTAATTTTGCTGCTTATTGTGTTCTCAGTAATTGGCCATGCTAATCTAATAACATATGAATAGAAAATGAACTCCAGATTGAAATAAACTATAATGTTGTTCTCCTCTTTAACAGAAGTACTTGATTCTAGCAAGAAACTGAAATGCTAGAGGAAGAACAATGTATCAATATTGTGCTTAAATACCTTCTACCATAACAGTCTCTTTCACATAATCCTTGTACGTAGAAAAATGCAGCACAGGAAAGCTATTTAAAGATTTAATATTTCTTAGGAGGACCTGACAGCCAGTGAAACTTTGCAGTCATATTCGGCTTCTGCTTCTTAACCCACAAAGCCCAACCGAGGGATGCAACGCATAAATGAACAAGCACAGCACAGAAGAAAATGGTTCACGAAGGGAATTAGTGGTGATGTGGAATTCAGCACATTACTGTAAATGGCTCACACTGTAATCTCAGATTACCAATTCTGTTGTTGTGATACCTGTCATTTCCAACACTGGGTCTGCAGAGGAAGTGTGGGGTTTTTTTGTTTTTTTTTTTTTAAATAAATACTGGTAAATCTGAGTCAGACAGAGTCTTCCCTTCCTGAAACAAGGGCTGCTTGAGCACTGTGGATTATCTGCTAAACCGGGGATGCCACCAAGAGCACTCAGGACCTCCCATGTGCACTCAGAACAGTGAGTCTAGTTGTAGATTCCCATGTCCCTCAACTCTGGGATGCCACAAAAGGCTGTTCCCCTTACACTGCAAAAAAACCCAAAGAAAAACTGTATTAGATTTTGGTGGTGACGTAATGCACTGTGGAATAATTTAAAAGATCACTTACCTATAACGTGCAGGTAACAACGTTTGCATCACAGACAGAACTAGTATGGATATTCTAGTATGCACAGGATGTTGACTTGGATTCATCAAATTACTTTTGTACCGGCAGAACATAAACCATATGAATAAACTCTCAATGAAACTAATCATACTTTCAAAAGTAGACATGTACTTAAACTGCTAGCTGTGCCAATCCATAGAGAATTTTTAAAAAGGACCTTCTTTTTGTTATGAATGTTTATCTTATTTAATTATTCCACTTACAGAACAGGATAAAACTTTTAAAATGATAATGCTTTAAAAAATGTTTAATTGCTTCATGATTGTACTGGATAGAGGACAACATATTTAGAAAATCAAGCCTAAAATCAAAACTTTTGTTGCTTACAGCACTATTTCTACCTCTATTTAGCAGGATTTCTGTGTATTTGCTAATATTATTGAGTAAGCTAATGTGGACAAGCGTGTAGAAACAGGTTTTCTCTGAGCTGCAGTAGTGTCTATCTACTGAATAATTTGTTTAGACTAGCTTTACTAGCAAGTCCTTCTCATTTTGATCTTCATCTCTAAGGAATATGAAACTGCTTCCCCTTGGAAAAAAAAAACTATGTAAGTTACTCCTGGATTTGTAATTCTTTTCTGGTTTTGTTACAGGAATCCCAAACTTATTATCAGCTTTTCAAAAGCCAGATGTTCCTGGCAAAGCAGCATGTTCTCTGAGCCCACAGAGAGTGGGCTGCAGCTGATTGAAGGCATGATGGGATGTTGTAATTTTGTTTTGGCTTGCTTTCCTAGCCAAAAGAACCCTAGGGTCACTAATTGTCCTGATAAACACCTCTTCTGAACCCTTTATTGTGAAAACAAATAATAAATAAAAAATTACCTACCATCCTAAAGCATAAAACGTGTAACAGTGCTACTGCTCATTAAAAAAATCGGTTTGGCTCATATCAAATGATTAATCATTAACTACAATTATATGGTTCTATACAGATAAACAACAAAGGAAGGTATGGAAAAGATAGGGAAAAAACCCCTTTGTTGTTCACTGTAAATAAGTACTTAAAATCTAAAAATGCAAGTCTAAACTATTTCCCAAGTAATCCAGTAACTATAAACTTGTTTACCATACCTCTTTCCTGAAGGCTTATATCTACAAAATATTTTTAATAGATATAGACACATTTACACTCAAAAACTGGACTAGCAAATACTAATTATCTGTTTTCAAAAAGCAATATATCTTTTATAAAAAGTAGTACATCTACTACCTAATCAGGGATACATGTCAGGTGTCTTTATGTTATGTATGCCTATTTCATTTATAATTATAATCCATGGGTCTGCTTTCACATTCCTTTCATATTACTGCAGCGAGAGGTTCAGTGAGGCTAAACATAAGTAAATAGAATTTATGCATGTCCAATATGGGCAATATCAAATTTTTCACCAGTGTGAATATCAAGCAGGTAAATGTACCCACTTTTTTGTTTACCACTGTATCAGTGGATAAGATTCTACCAATTTAAATATTAATGAAAGGAAAAAAAAATTATATAGTTAATAATAATGTCACTCCTTTACAGTCTAATAGATCTGTGAAACTACTAGTGTTCCTAGACCACATGTAGGTGCCTTAAAGACATGTATATGTCTTAAAATGAGAAGTCCTTCAGGGAAGCTTGAGACAGTCATTGCATATCAAGTTAGTCATGTCATGTCCTTGGCACTTGAAAAAATCTTAGGGTAGAATCGCTGTCTTGCAAATGCCAAAGCAATAAAGGTAATGCTGACCTTCTTCATGAAACACAGGGCCAGAAATGTGTCAGCACCGTGAATGTACCCCAGTGGTGCTCTCCAGTGGTGATTAATACTAAGTCAGGACCCATAACTCTGATGAGCCTTTAATACAGTAAACCAACAGAAGCAGTTAAGGGCATTGTCTGAGCGAAACGGAGAGGAATTTAATCAAGTTGCTAATATACTTTGACCAGGACTCTCAGGTACTCTTAACTGAAAACATAGTGTTAAACGGACTGCAGGATTTCAGCTCATGGCTCTTAAGGGGCCAGTTACTCTTACAACCGTACTGAAAACAAAGAGCAGTACCTTGGTAAGCATCCATCACTCTTGGAAGGAAAAACAATATTTTGCATTCACTTGAGTATTCAGTTTGGGTTACATGTAAGCTATGGTTGTGATCTAATGTAGGACAGAGGAGAGAAAAGCTGTATTCATGAAGACTAATTTAGTTTAGCAAGGTTAATTTCCCTTCCTACATTCAGTAGTCCATGGAGGATTCTGCAAAGGGAATATTCAAGCTACAGCCTCCTCCCTATTGTTAAAAAAAAAAAAAAATTGCTACTGAACCAAAAACACTAATAGGGATTGTGCAGATAATGCATTAACTCTAATATTGACAGCATTGCAATCCTGAAATGTGACAGCACTGCAAATCTGCAGCCCTGGCACTCATCTGGATTGCCAACAGTACTCATTTATACTATTAACTAATTGTGCTTGGCTCTTAATGCCCAAAGATGAAATGTTCACATATTACAATCCATGCTGCCCACTGCCAAACAGCGTAGTGGCAAAGAAAAGAATTCAGATCTATCAGGAATACTGAACTACATTAAAGTAGATATACGTTATAAATCCAGTTCTTCACTAATCTCTTCACTAATTCTGTGAGAAAATATACTCAGACACATGCAAAAATAAGCAGCAGTCATCCACTGGTATTGACAATATACAAACTACAGGCAGAGTTAGAGGCACTTTCCAGAACAGTCTATACCTTTTGTTAGAAGATGTTATCGATCTCCCTCAGACTGTAAATCAGAAGGGGATTTTAAAACAGTTCTATTTCTGTTCTTGGGGACATTTTGCTAATTAAAGTGGTACATCTTAATCAAATTCTTTCATCCTCTTCTCCCTTGAACATACTGTTGGTCTATATAGAGTGTAAATGACTCACTTCTTACTAAATACAACATTGTCTAAAAAATAATTTTCCATATTAAACTACAAATGTACTGAGGTTAGCAAGTCTCAAAGTCATTGGCAAAATTTTCAGCTAGGATCTATATAGTAAAGGATCTCTACACAAGCACTCTCTATGTCACTTCTACAATATACCAATAGTGTTACAGAAAGAGCTATTCTCAATGGATTTTAGAAAATGAGAGGATTAAGTTTGCATGAGTTTTTGCACAGAAAATCTAATCTATTTAATAAGTCAATCAACATGTCTACTTTCAGTGAAGCAGGAAAAGACTCCATGTATTGCTGAAATTTTGCCTGTCAACAATATGCCAGCGTCCAGTATCTCTGGCCAGGTTCTTTTAGATATTCTGCACATGGAGGGTGTAATGTTTAATATCAGATATACTTATTTTAAGATATCTGATGTTACACCACAACAATCACCATACCAGCGCGATCCACATTACCAATCTCTACAGTTGTGATGCTGGGAAGGTACACAGATTTAAAGCCAGTTAAATGTGTTAAATCACTATGCCCATGATGACCTCCAACCGTCACATCCCCCACAAGTCCTTCTGTTTGTTGTTAACAAACAACAGATCCATCAGGGCTGTCAGCTCCCTGTCAGCTCCCTCACCAGCTGTGTCAGGAAGTTATCCTCAACACGCTTCAGGCACCTCCTAGATTGTTCCCTTGTATCTGCCTTATTGGCCCTCCCCTTAATTCTTACCCATAAACACTCAACCCTATTGTCATCACAATTAAGTTCTTGACATTGATAACACTCCCTAACGCACAGAGCCACCCCACCTCCTCTCCTTCCTTGCCTGTCCCTTCTGAGGAGTTTGTAGCCATCTAATGCAGCACTCCAGTCATGCAAGTCATTCCACCACATTGCTGTGATGGCAACTACATCATAGTTTTCCTGCTGCACAACGGCTTCCAGCCCCTCCTGTTTGTTGCCCATGCTGTGTGCATCAGTGTAGAAGCACTTCAGCTGGGCTACTGGTCTTGCCACCATTTTTCTGGGAGAAGTCTTAACTCCTACCTGTTTATTCCCAGGCATAGCCATAGTTTCTAACCTATCAATGACCCTTGCGTCTCTGCTGCTGCATGAATCTCCATCCCCTACCTTCACTGAGTCATCAAACCAAGGGTATCCTGTCCCACGGAAACTGGCACGCCACCCCGAGGCTTACCTCTACAGAGCCTAGTTTCATCCCTTTCCCCTTAGAGTCTAGTTTAAAGCCCATTTGGTGAGCCCTGCCTGGTCAATGTGCCTGTGCACAGGCAGGGCTGGGGAGACCCCCGGGGAAGCTGAGCTGTAAGGCTTGCTGCTGCCCTCAGGGCTCCGACAGGTATAATCACAGAACCGCAGAATAGTTTGGGTGGGGAGGCACCTTTAAAGATCATTTGGTCCAGTCCCCCTGCCATGGGCAGGACACCTTCCACCAGACTAGGTTGCTCAAAGCCCCATCCAACCTGGCCTTGAACACTCCCTATGATAGGGCATCCACACTTGCTTTGGGCAACCTGCCCCACTATCTTACCACCCTCATTGTAAAAAAATTCTTCCTCATGTCCAATCTAAACCTACCCTCTTTCCGTTTAAAATTGTTGCCCCTTGTCCTGGCATTGCAGGCCTAGGCAAAATGTCTCTCTCCATCGTTCTTATAAGCCCTCTTTATATAGAAGGGCCTCAATAAGGTGTCCCTAGAGCCTTCTCTTCTCCAGGCTGAACAACCCCAACCCTCTCAGCCTGTCTCCATATGAAAGGTTCTCCATCTCTCTGATCATTTTTGTAGCCCTCCTCTGAACCTGCTCGATGGTCCATGTCTGTCTTGTGCCGGAGACTCCAAGAAATGGATGCAGTACTTCAAGTGGGGTTTGATGAGAATAAAGTACAGATGGAGAATCACCTCCTTTGACCACATAATCAGATATTTCTATTATTTAGATGGCTACAGCTCCAAAGTCATTCATTCACCAGGCATGTACTTTTTTAACTACGGGCCTAACACAGCTAAATGCACAAGATTTTAAACCGTACGCTCTTGAGTAATTTTATCTCAGCCTGGGCAAATTTAGGATTATTCAGGTGACTAACAGCACTGAGGGCAAACATTTTCAGAGTGCTATTTAGTATTTAAAAGCCTGAGTAACTCACTAGCCAGGCACGGGTCCCACTCTGCGTGAGCTGTACTTCATGTTTGTTTCACTGAAGCGTCAGAGATCAAATGTGAAGAGGTAAATTCACAAACAAAAATGGAAAGGGTCAGCAAAGTAGAAAATATGTGTAAAGGTTATTGACCTGGTTAGCACTTCACCTTGTCTTGTAGAAGGTAAGTGGACTAAATTACTGTCCTATGCAAATTTAGTTAGCTTAGCTCTTCAAAATGCATACCAGTATTTGTGGGGCAATCTGGTCACTCAGCTGCCAGTGCATTGCATAAATTAAGAGGGACTGTTAAAGAAACTCTGAAATACTTCACACTTAACAGTGATTTGTGTCTCCCACATTCATCCTTTCGTCTGTCATCTGGCCAGCAACGTGGTACGATGTTTCCTCCTCCCCACCACACACACCCCTGGTTCATTCCCCCAATTTCCATCATACGCACAAAGTAACCTCTTGTTTCTTGTCACAAAATGCAAGACTTGGATTTTACATCTTAGTTAAGGTACTTTAATGCTTGATCTCACTTGCTGTGAAACAGGTGTTCACTGAAGTAAATCTAGACAGAGATAGAAATACTTGAGCGATTACACTCTGATAGACATTCTAAGTTTTGATGAATGTTTTCTATAGACATACCAATGAGATAGATAACTCTGTTGGCTCTAGTATGTGATGACTTTTCAGTTTCAAATAGTTTTTAATGATTTTTTATGTCAAGCAATATGACACATAAAATCAAAGTACCTGTGAGTGATTTCCTCTCGATTTGCAGTAGGAAAAGGATAGAAAGTATAGATCAGGCTCCTAGGACCAGTAGTTTGTGCTCTGCAAAAAATTAAAATACATATAAATAATTGTGGAAATGAATTTCAGATTAGGTTCGGTGACTCCATAAACCATTGAAATGACATGCAGCATCAGCAAGAATCATTTCTGCTGAGTAGACTACTAAGAAAATAGTAGAAATTCTAGAAATATTTCTTTTAAAATGTACCAAGAGCAAAATGAAATCTGGTTCCTGCTGCCTCTGTAAAACCCTGCAGAAACAGAAGAGCTTCTGTTTTCAATTATATTGAATGAAAGAAGAGCATGAAAAAATTTTAGTTACGAATGCTTTTGTTCCCACTGTCCACATATTTATTAATTTATAGTATTTCAATATTGATTTTGCTTCTTTAGAGGTAACAAATTATCAGATTGTGTTTAAAGCATGTAATTTCTGCAGAAAAAGTCAGACTGCAGCGAAAATGAATGGTATACACATCATCTCTTAGTCATGCCTACCCAGGGGTATACAAATTGTTTGCAGATGGGATCCTTATTCTCAGCAGTGGAACCTGAGAGTAACATTATACATAATGGTTTATGTCATGTCTCTACTTGGGATTTAAGTTTCCTGAATTACGTGGCCACTTTTACTTACAAATTTTAGTCCTGTATCTGACTCTTATCACCATTAGGAACAAAGACTCCCAACAATAATAATTGTTACTGAAAGCTGCCTTCAATTAAAAAGTCTGGTCCAATTCAAAAGTTTATACATTTATAATCAACTTCCAGTTCTGGAGTATATCTAAGTGATTAATTTGTATCTTGAATTATTTACTTGTACTAAAAGTTTTTCATAAAGCCTCAAAAATATGGCAAGGCATGAAGCATTTGAAGCAGGGTGACAACTGGGCCATTACAGGTAGTATTTCACTATTTTTTTTTATAAATATATNTAAGGAATGATGATTTTCTCTAAATTTTTAATATGTGGTCTAGACTATGATCACTTACAGCGATCACACATGATTCTTGAAGAGTGCTTCTATCTGTTTCAGATGCCACTACATCCTCCATGATAAATTAATTTCCTTACACCATAGAAATGCATCATCATCCTCTATCTGAAGAAGCCCTGTTTATCAGAGAAATGGGTAAGGCTCTGGAACGATTCTGATCTGAAAAGCAAGTCTAAAGATTCAACAATCACCGGTTTTGACATGGAGAAATCCTATGAGCGTCTATTGGTGTTACATGGTATTTTATGTCCTAAAATTTGCAAAGACATAAGCTTAAATGCTGTGGGACTCTCAAGTTGCTGGAGATACATCTGTAATCACTGGCATCATCTGTAATGAAAGAATGTGCTGCTTGGCTGGTGACTGTGGATCCTGCTGTGGCAGCAGCTGCTCTCTCATTGAACAGATTCTGCAGCCATGTCTAGGGAAACAATGACGATAGCCCTGTCCCTGCTGCCTGCCTGACCTCGTACCTCTGCACTTCCCCTGCCTGATCAATACCAACACACCTTTACCTCTCCACATCCCCGCAGATCTTTCCCGTTTGCCACCTGTGGCCCATGATGTCCTGGGCTGACACCCATTTAAGTCATTGGGAAGACTGACTAGAAGCAACCAAATGGGACACTTCAATCATCTCTGATTATTAAAAGCAACTGATGTTACGCAGTAGTGCCGTGTATGGTTGCTGGTGTGGTCAGGTAGAGGAACACCAAGTTCTCCACCAGTCAGTTTGAAAACTGATGGAATTGTCTCTACAGCTCTTCCTCTGTACAGTCTACACGTGCTCTGCAAAAGGAAATCGGTAACCCTGAGACCAGAAGAATAAAGGAAGAAAATGGGTTAAAACAAAAAAAAAAAAAGAAAAAGAAAAAGGAAAAGGAAAGCCTCAAAAAATACGGCCCATCATGATGAGGGTACAGATTCACAAGGACTAGCATATTAGCAATGCTCTTATCATGCTCTAGTCCACTGGCGTACAACTTGCCTTTCCTCCAGGATTTTTTACCCGGAGATTCAAAAGGATATCAAAGTCTGGAAGCAAAAAATCCATGAACTTGAGAAAAGCTATAGTCCCCTGATAAGTATGACATTCTTTATATTTAGTAAGCAGAATAAGAAGAATCTCCTCATCAGTTTTATCAGTCCCTTCAGACATGATTTGTGTGAGAAAACTACTGAAAATCAAAGAGAAAATTTGCATTTTTTCAGCTGGCTGTGGTTAAGAATTGACTCAAAAATCACTAAAGACTTTATTTTGACAAGTAATAAGTTGTCCTAATAGGCCACACTGAAATAACCAAGGGATGGAGCAGTTCATATCAAGATCTATTTTCAGAAGTGGACCCTCAGACCAGTCTATGATTTGTAGAGCCTTGTGAGACTGCTGTGCCTTCCAGTTTTGGGGTTGAAACTGGACTTTGCCAACCCTTACCTCACCTGGGGCCCTCAGGAAGGTATATGGAGGGAAAACCTTGCCTACAGTACAAAGCTAAATAGCGGAGGAGCTGTTCAGTATTATCTAAGGTGAGATATCCTATGGCACATCCAGAATGAGGCTTTTTATGCGATGACTTGGCAAAGGAAAATTTACTGCTCAGGATCTTCAGGTGTCTACAGGGAAGGTAATAACCAGGAGAAGTAGAATGGACTTACCCTGTAAATGCAAGCATGGTATGCAAGCCTTTCTACGTCCATCAGGGTGAATCCATGTTCCACTGAGATCTTGCTAAATGTTGTATTTCTGCTAGTTTTCCATCAATGAATTCTCTTACACACACACATACACTTGCTTAGTACTTTACAAAAGCCAAACACAATCTTTGACTCCAGTATTTCACCCATAAAATTTCATTTCACATGCAAACTACTTGAATATGATCAGCAACCAGTGCTTGCAGCCAAAAAAAGGCTACTTGCTACCTCTGCCACAGCAAACTGTCAGCAACAACAGGCAGCAGTAATGGAGATTAGACTAATGCTATTTGATATGACCAGTTCTGGTTATTTCACCTGACAGCCATCAGTTATGATATTTCATTACGGTTATTCAGCTATTACAGCTACAAGTGGTCCAATGAACGCAACCCCCTACTTGATAACCAGATCAGAAGATGCTTCGTTGCCTATAGCCTTTCCTCTGTGCAAGCACCTTTAGGGAGCACTCACCACAGTTAAACACATCTAAGAGAATTAAGGCTCCCTGCTGTCAGAAGAACAGCCCACGTCTGGGCAGGGCACCCTGTGTGTACCTTCAGACAGACCTTCAAAAGTCTCCTTTCCATTGACTACAGAGATAACCTAAGGATATTTTCTCCCTCACAATCAACTCATTTTACCATTTTTTAACACTGAGACTAGGGCTTTCCTGTTTCCCAGCTTCTCAAGGGCATGGTCAGAACAAATATTTTAATGATTTTAACATACTGACATATTAATGTACAGAGTATATAAGCGTAGCTGTGAAAAATGATTATGCATCCACCTACATATTTATATGTATCCATACTTATATGTATATGTATGGTTAAGTATATGGAACCACGTACATGAAACTAGATTTAAAACAGCTATTTTCTCTGGCTACTGGAATTTGTCGCAATTAATTAGCTATAACGCTCCCTCATGTTTCACAAAACATGAGAAATTATGTGCCAGGATGATCTAGATGTCTAAGCCAAAAGAGACAGAGAAAAGAGAAATGCCGTTGGCAGGAACTACATATTAATTTATTTGATACCGTGAGTGAAATCTCTGCTCTAAAAGAAGAAAATAATTTTTCACTTGAGCTATTTAAATTAAAACATGGTCAAGTATCAGCAACTAAATGAAAAATTAAGTGGGGGAGATTTGAGGACAAGGCATTTTCAAGTGATGAGATCTAGCTACCTTAATGACTTTTCTGGGGTGATAAAATCACTCAGTACCTCAAGATCTTTCAGGCATTACAGAACTTGTCCTTCTGATGAAGCTTTTGGGCACAGCTGCACCTCTTACTTTCCAAACCTAAAATACAAGATAATTAAATAAGGATTCAAATGAGTTTCTGTCTTAGGTGCAAGTTTCTGTAGAATATTAAGCTCTGTTAGATATCTCCTCATTGACCATGTGCATGAGCCACAAGGAACGCCAGTACTACAGCGACTGATAACAGTGTAAGCAATACAGTGCATGGTGAGAGAGGTGTGGGTGGATTTTTACTTTCCTAAACCTGCCACTCGTATACGAGGACAGACCTTTTTCCTGAAGCAGCATTTGAATGTCTGCAAAGTCTAAATACAGATACATACATTTCATAACATATTTACATTTCAAAAATGGCTCTCAACACTATTGCTATTTAACTTCCACATATACGCCTACTCATTTTGTAACTTGGCTGTTTTTCTGACAGTTATGTGTTTACTCACATTAAGACTTCACAGCTTCTTTTCTTTTTTTTTTTTTTTTTTTTCCTTTGTTAAGATGTTGTGAAATGAATACAAATGTTACCTTCTCTTAAAGAAAGCAAGGGCATTGTTCTTCTGACATTTGATCACAGTATTTCTCATACTGGAGACACATAGATCCCCTTATGTTTAAAGATAGGTGGACAACTTTTATTTAAATGTTATAACTACATTAGGTTAGCATCAGGATAATACTTAAGTCTAATTTCAATAAGTTAATAAGTCAATAAGTAAAAATATGGGAGCATGACACAAAACCTTTTTCAGGAAGAGTTTTTCTCAGCAATACTATACACTGTTTTAATGTGTACAGTTCAGTGCATATACCCGAGCCAGTAAGTATTTAGTACTCTAGGTAGTTTATTACAATTACATCTATTCGTTGTTGGAATGATTGTTAATTAATCTGTAACTATCAACTACTCAAATCTGTTATTATGTAACTCTAGTTACAGTATGAATAAAAAATTAACCTGAATAAATGTGAAAAATTACATAGAAAGAAGGATCAAAATTAGCCTCTAATTAAGGTGGACTTCTGAAGGAAGAAATGTCAAAAGTTATATTTCAGTTTACCTGGTAGTCTTAATCTGTGCTCTGAGGCTGCATTTGTGGTCAGTAAATACACTCCACTATGTGTCCAGGTACCTGAACTCCCAATTATGCAGTCTGGTGATGTATGGTGAGCTGTAGCTGTTTCCTTTTCATAGAAAATGGGGAGCTTCTGCATTGGTCAGGTTGGACATGGCCTATACAGTGCCAGAAACCAGCTGGCAATGCTTAATCAGAAGAAAGAAGTGGTTTTTTCCTGGTAGGAAAAAAAATAATAAAAAAATTATTCAACTTATTTGGCTATTTTTCCTATTTTTAAAGTTGACTTATCTAGCTATTCAAGTGATAGAATTTGCAATCTCTGTTTGTACAGTACCTAATTAACACAAGGAAATATTGCCCTGAATTCTTCTGTTGGCAAAAAAAAATCATGATAACAATTAACAGTAATAACATAATTAACTGCTCTCTTGAATTGCAATGCAAACCAGACGTGCCTGCCTCATTTGGTAGGGACACAGTTTGGGAAGGACTTCTGGGAAAAGTTCAGAATGAAGTCTGGAAGTAAAAAGGAACTGAGCTCTTCATCGTGTCTGCCTGAATAGTGACAGCAATGCTGAAAACTTCTGCAGGGATCTTTCCCTAAGGAAGTCTTCTCTCTAGGTACTTGCTGGATAAAAATCATATTAACACAGAAATTTAAAACTTCACTTTCACTTTGATACAGGCGACTGGAGAAAGTTATTCTATCCAGTAAAGCTGTGACAATGTGCTGTGCACAGAGCATCTTCAGAGAAGTGAAAAATTGTGTGTTTACTGCTGAGATAACACATATATGAAAACATACATACATGACAGAACTTTGCTTTTAGGTCCATGGTTGCTACAGAAAGTGATAATGCATGAAAATAATATGACGAAAAGAGAGAAAGTGAAGGAATGGGAAAAAGGATGAAACTGTGTCTGCCTACCCTCCCCCCATAAAAACCTGATTTTAAGTAAATGGTATGGTGACACTTACAGAAACGTAGTCTTTGCACAATCTATATTCCATCATGAAATAGAAAGCCTTGCTATCACCTCTGACTTGTGCGAAGAAAGGTTTATGGTGACTGGCGCTATTTTTTCTGTTCAAATAGGTAATTTCAGGTCTGGCTGCCTTTTCTCTCTCATCTATGCAAAGGAGAGAAGATTTTGCTATGGTTAGCAATTTATTCACTACACAACATTTGTAACGGTAGTCAGGGACTTCTCTATTGCCTGAAACTAGATGCCACTAACTTGTATTAGTCATACTTATATACAGTGTTCCTGAAGCCATAAGGTTATTATCAGNAAAATTGAGGCTTCTCTGTAGTGCAGTTTAAAGCTAATATTTGGTTGTTTCCCACTTACTCCAAAATTTCCATTTTTTATTTCCAAGGCAGTATCAGGCTATCCAAATTGCAAAAGCATCTCACTTTTTCTCCTCAGACCAGCTGGGCTTCTAATTAGAGGTCAGCAACCACATTTTACCTATTTGTTCTATTCAGCTACACCAGAAAAACCAGACGGGATCAGACTTGAATATTACCTTTTTCAGTATCCTGGTTTTGTCACTGACCAAACTGTACCAACCTGTACCAGAAGAAATATATGTAGAATACATAAAATACTTAGACCTTCTCCTATTTTCCAGCCACCAGAGAACACCATCATGATTAACTAGCACTCAGACTGTCTTCAAACTTTATGCCTAAACAGCATCATGAACCCTTTAAAGACTATCTGAAAATATTTAGGTAAGTAACGAGGAATTTGCAAGAAAAAATAACCTGTAATAAGTGGAATTAGCTTCCTAGTTTCCAACAGAAAATTTGAAATGGGGAAGTTTATTTCATTTTTCCCTCCTCTGTAGACTTCTAATTTAATTGTAGCGAGGCATTACTCTCCATTCCCAATCCCCCAACCCTGTCGTAGCATTATGTTCCCAACCAGTCCTTCACTTCAAAAGACAAATAGCTTGTTTACTCACATCAGGTTGTAAGGTACCTCACTGATCATTTCTCCTTGCTTGAGGATAATCTTTGTATCCAGGAAAGTGCCCTGAACGTTCATTTATGGATGTTCCAATTTGAGGGGACTGTCTATGTCCTGCTGAAGCTGTCACACACTGAATGATGAACTAAATAGCTGCAGAAACAGACAGAAAAATGCCTGTTACTCTACAGCCTAGCAGTTACCTTCTCTTTCTTCGATTGGACAATGTTTTTCAATGAACATTTTGGTCTTTCATAGTAAATCTTCAGGATTTCTTAAATGTCTTTATATAGATGAAGAAACTGAAAGGCAAAGAGATTAAAAGCACTGCTGTAGATCCAAGGCAGATGGTTGAACTAGCTTTGTCCACCCTCTGAGCTGGCTGAAGTTGAGCCAGCTTTGTTTCAAATACATTAGTTCATGGTGTTACCCTAGTAACAAGTTACCTATCAGCATTTCAGAAGATGGGGGTATCTCTCATGTTCTTAATCTGTCTCTCTCAAACCTTACCTGATGTTTGTTCTTAGTATTTAAAACCACTTTTGATTTCTGGCGCTCTATATACAGTATGTATGCAGCAGAGACGGCCACCTAAGGGTTGCATATGCCTGTTCTGATAGATGAAGATCACCAGTTATTCAGGTAGTCTGCTTCATGTGTAAGTATCATAGAGAAAGTTGCACAGTGAGTACCGCAGAGAAAGGAGATGAAAAACTATCAGCATATGGAAAGAATGTTTTTAGCTGAAGCATTCTATTTCCTGAAATCTCTTTTACTGTGTTTCACATATAGTCTCTGTGAGTAGGCAAGCCAAAAGACAACTGAAAGTGATGCACAATAGACTCCATTTCTGATGTGTAATTTGTTACAGGTTGAAAAAACCAAAAGAATTTTGATAGTGTAGCTTTTGAAATCTATCAAGGTAGTTATAGTTGAAATCCAGCTGTGGTAAAGAAAAAAGAGAAGTAACATCCCAAAGAAACTTCAGTATCAAAGCAGTGATGTGACAGGTTTGGTGAGGTCCTACTGACATTCTCATAGTATTTCAAAAACACATGGAAATGTAAATACAGGGCTTGAATGTTAGAAGTGAAGTTTTGAGACCTTCTTACATGGTTTGCTGCTATCTATGCCTTCATAACAAACCACATACCTTCTGGGTAAAATTTAAAAGACAGGTTTCCAGAGGATACATCCTAGTGTCATTAGTAACCTCCCATGTCCCAGGTACTGCCAGCTGAGCTGTTCCTTCTGCACCCAGGCCTACTGCTCAGAAGTAAATAAGGAAATCAGAGCCTCTCGGAGATTGCATCTTGTTAATTTTTCAACATTATTCCAACTTCGTAACCACCTCATCTTCTCTTTCATTTAAATCATATTTATTTTTTCTCTTTTAAGCCCGAAGTAAAGCTGACAAATACACAGTACATTATTCCTCCAGGAATAATAGGTATATTTAAAGCACAATACCAAACTGATCCTCCTCCCTATTCTCCTCCTCCAGAGGGGTTTGCAGCCATGATCTAGACATCTCAGGTTCCAGGAGAGTCTTCAGTCAACAGTGAAGCTCAGAGTTCACGAGTCCACCGTTAATAGGCAAGAGAAGCCTAGTTTCAGTCTAACAAGACAACATTGACCACGCTGGCCATAATTTCAGACATCTCCCAAATCATCACAGTGTGTATAGTCTGTGCAGGCAGCTCCCTCAGTGGCCTCTCTCTGCCTGTATTTTGCAAGAAATGCAGGTGTTTGTTTCTATTTTCTGGGTCAGTGAGAAGTTCTGCTCACATAAAAATGAGTCTGAGATAATATCGTATGCACGCTAGTGTGTTTTGTAATTTTGGATTAAGTAATTTGTAATTTCTTCTAGAGCAGAAAAGGATCAGGTTTGATGGGCTTAAGTCTGAACACCCTAAGACTCTCCATCATCCAAATGAAGATCTTTCAGTGTTACAATATGCCCTTGATAGGGCCAAAGGAGATGCACTTCTGGTAGTCCATGCCAAAGGGAAGCAGAACAGGCTGCAGCATTGCATGGCAGTCAGCAGAGAGACATGTCACAGCCTTGCTTTTCCAGCACAACATATTACGTGGCTCAAGTCATGCTACTCCTCACCTATACAATACACATCTCAGGAAGCCTGTAATGGCCATATTGACTACTGGGTATTAAGAGTGAAAAACACCATTAAAAACTCACAGTCTGACATCACGTAATGGCACTGGCCATCAAACACTCCACAGAGACTCCTGCTCTATGCTTGCACTAAAACATCTTCTGGGAAAAAATCCCATTTTTTAAATGTGAAAATTGAGGGACATGTTTGTTCCCCGTTGAAGTCCTTAAAAATTAGCCATTAGCTTCAATGAAGCCAGAAATTCTTCTTTCCTTTCCCTTGTTTTACTTTTGCCCCTCACAAAATTACATTGTCTCACCTTGTAGAATTTTTCTATAGAATATTTTAATATGTTCATTTTTAAGAATGTGTTTGCATGAGAGCAAGAAGAGCAATAACTGCCCTATTTTTGCACTCCAAGATGCTACAATTTCAAGAGCAGATTTCAAATGAATTGCTATGCAGTGCTGAGGGAAACTGAGAGGAGCCAGGAAAGACATTGGAAAGGAACCTTTGCTCACGGTGGTATTGTTGGCACATTTGCATTGACTTCCAGGAAGAAAAAGTTTGTGTTTCACACAATCTCATTCATTACACTTATAAATCTATATTTTTACTTGAAAAGTCAAAAGTACTATCTCTGCTTTTTGTTTCCTTTTTCTTTAGTTTGTTTGGCAATTTAAGAACTACTCTGGGGAAAATTCTGACTCCAGTTAGAAAGGGAACAATGCACAACCCAAACAACACCTGTCCAAATCCCTTTTTCTTCACATCAAATTAATTTGGTCAAATATTTCACGCTGAGAGATGAATGATTTAATAGACTAGTGGGATACTGATATTACGCAATACCAGAATTACTGATTTCTATCCTGATTGTCCCCTGATTTCACACCAATCGAACTGACAAAAGAACTGATTTTACAACCATAGCAGCTGATCTTCGGCAACTCTTCACTGCGAATTCTTTTAGCCCATGGCAAATGCAAAATAAATTGAGTTTGCTTAGCTTTCTTTCCTGCTAACTTAAATTAAGTTGCATTTGCCACAGGCTAAGAGCACTCAAATAGATATTTATTGTGGATCTGCCAGCACATGGTAACTCTTACCCCGCAGTAATGTGTGTGTTTGATGTCTCGGGCAGAGAAGTTTTAATATGGCAAGTTCTCACATTAAGCAGTAAAATTAATACACGCTTTACAATTTAGTGCCAGATCCTGCGAAGCAAGATGGGGAAGGGGAGACTGGGTAGATCTGAATGTGAAATTCCCATGTCCTTTGGTGGAAAGAGGATACAAAATCTAAGCTGGCAATGTGAGATCAAATACAGGTCCATACAATTCATGAATAAAGTGAAGGCAGAGAAAAAGCGGGTGTCATGGGTTGGGCTAGGCTGGCCAAGCCACCAAACACTAAACAAATGATAGATGCTCTCTTTACCTCTCTCTCCCTTCCCAGAAGAGAAGGGAGAGAAAATAAGGGAGAGACTTATGGGTTGAAAAAGAAAACTAAAACTACTTTAATTAAATATTAATAATAAAAAGAAAAGAGAATAATCTATCAAATATATACAATACATACAAAACCAGTATCAAGCTCCCAGGATGACAGTCAGAGCAGACTGGACTCAGCAACGGACAGGAACTGGATTCAGGAACACACAGATCAGGATCAAAGGCAGACAGAGTCTTCCTCGGACACTGGCCACTGAAGAAAGAGGGTGACCCTTTGATCCCTCAGCTTTTATAATGAGCATGATGTAGATGGGATGGAATGCCCTGTTGGTCAGTTTTGGGTCACCTGCCCTGTCCGCTCCTCCCTGCAGGTGCAACCTCACTACACTCTTCTGCTTCTGGCAGTCCAATGGGATGTGTAATAAAGTTAGCTGACTGCAGTAAGTATAAGCAAGAGCCTCTCTGCCTACCATTCCTTGATATTGGCTATAAACATCAGACTTTATCTGCTAGAAGCTGACGCTGTCTGAAAAATATGCTCTTAATTTCGAAGCACGTAGTTAATTAGAAGAGGCTTAGCTAAAAAGTAAAATTACTGAAAAGAAAATTGGTTCTGTTTTACCTCAAACCAGGACAATAGGTCTTAATTTTGATATCTTTTCAAAGATGGAGTTTCCTTATTTGGGTGCTCACAGTAGATTTTGGATGATTATCCGAAATTCTTAATGACATGCTTTCTGAAAGTTTGTGCCTGGCAGTCCTTACAGAGAGCACAAATTCAGTGACTGTTTTCTGATTTCACAAAAGTAGCCTGACACTCTGCAGCATATCTTCATATATTACCTTCCTAGAGTTCCCTGAGCCGAGAGATAATGCTTGATATCCATGCATTTGAAAACACAGTAGCCTTCATTTTACAATTTAAAAACCATTAATATAATTAAGAGCTGCATCAACAATATACTAATGTTAATGATACTTTTTAGGAGAGATTTGCAATGAGAAGATTTTATGTACACTTGTCAAAATCTACCATACTTTATATGAGATAGGGTAGAATAGAAGAGGACAGGACAAGATAGTTCAGCAGTAAGGGACCTGCAATGATCGTCTAGTCCAACTGCCTGGCAGGGCTGACCAAAAGTTAAAGTATGTTATTACAGGAATTATCCAAATGCCTTGTAAGGCTTGGGGCATTGACCACCTCTCTAGGAAGGCTGTTCCAGTGTTTGACCACACTTTTGGTAAAGAAATGCTTTCTAATGCTCAGTCTAAACCTCCCCTGGCACAGCTTTGAACCTTTCCCACGCATCCTACCAGTGGATACCAGTGAGAAGAGACCAGCACCTCCTTCTCCACGTCCCCTCCTCAAGAAGCTGGAGAGAGCAACGAGGTTGCCCCTCAGCCTCCTCTTCTCCAGACTAGATAAACTTAAAGTCTTAAGCTGCACCTCACAGGACATTCCTTCCAGCCCTTTCACCAGTTTTGTTGCCCTCCTGTGGCCGCATCCTTCTTAAATCGTAAGGCCCAGAACTGCACACAGTATTCAAGGTGAGGCCGGTTATACTGCACTTAATGCACCCCAAAATTATTATTGCTTCCTAAGCAACTTTGAGCTTTGTTCCCTGCCAGTCAGTTGCCACATAGGCATGTTTACTCAATACACAGAAGAACCAGGAGGCTGGTGAAAGACCTCAGCTCCCTCCACTCTCATGAAAATAGCTCAAAGAATTACAGGCTTTTGTTTGCTTTTTATTACCAGGCAACCTTCATATGGCACTGGAGTCCCCATATCTGTGTTTTTTTAATAGCAGTTGGCTACGCGCTGTGAATACACATGAATTCACAGTTCTAAAGCCAAAATCACAGGAGAATAACTGGGTTACTCGCAAAGGTAAGCCAGTAGGAAAAGAACGCACAATGAGAACTACTTCTACTCTAACAGAAGTTAGTTTTCTAACAGCTTTTGTGCAGCAACATTTACCACAGCAAAGTTATGCATTCTAGGGGGTCAAATCTAAGAATAAACACTAGAAATGATTAAAAAAAAAAAAAAAAAAAGAAATTGTGGGATTGCATTTGATGGTTTTCCCTCCTTTGCATTTTAATAATATTATTTTACTCTTATTTTTGACCATGCAGTTTTATTAAATTTAAACATGATCCAATATCTAGAAATCTACACTTAAATTCTTGCTCGGCTAACCACTGTTTAAAAAATAGTTTATAGAAACTGAAGAGTTCTAAAGTAACACAGTCCACCTTTCTCAGTATTGCTATTGTAAAATGTTACCCTCTGGCTAATCTCTTTTAAATTAGGTAAATTAGACTAGATAACGAGAAATAAACAATTCTCAGTGTCTCCCCCAAATGCCTAGTAAAACTGTGTGGTGAAATTCATGCCAGTTAACAGGTTCTTTGCTGCAAGTGCTCACATTTGTATATTCTGAGTTATAGCAGGCCAAAGACTTACGTTCACTTACAGAGAAAAGGGGGGTTTTACATGGTGCTTCCTGGCCTATTCTTGGATTTTAACCTGTAGTATCTGTCTCCTGGTGAAAGAAGTCCATCTGCATATGTTTGGGGTTTTTTAAGAGTAACATTACAAGACTCAAACCCTAACCAGTATGCTTCTAAAATTCCTTCTTTTCATTTCCTTAATGAAGGACATTCCATACATAATTTTGAGTTCCTATTTTGAGAAATCCTAAAGCAGGATAATACAGGTAAGATCTTTTCAGCATTATTCCATCATGCTTGGATTTGGTATGTAGCACATCTTATCTGCAATACACAAGATTCATTTCCCAGCTATTTTTACTGTCTGTCTTAATATTTTTTTTGCCAGTAAAGTTTTGAATGTTGGCTTCAAGAGAAGGACCACTGCCTTAACACTCACAGAAGTCAGCAGGGACTCTGGGTCAATCATCTCATTTCCCGACCAGGTTAGTAATCATTTGGAGGTGGATTTGTTTTCTTGTAAAACAGAAAATTGAAGCTCTCCTTTTCCACCAGTGCAAAATGACCTTGTAAGGCTTAAGGTTATATCTTCCTCTATCTTCAATTAACTGGTATAAAATGGTTCAAGAACCATCAAAACTTGTATCATTCTTAGGCTGTACATACTTGCTCTGATTTGTAAAGAATTCCACGATGTTCTATACAAGTGAAGACCTGATCACTTCTAAGGGACACTCTCAAGTTGCAAAATTAAAGTCTTCACAATTCAAAACTTTTAAGATGGTCACTGCCACCCACAGGATAAGAGTCACATTTATTAATTTTAGGCTTTAAAACTTTGTGATATTCAGAATTGATCTAGGATTTTGCTTAAAGAGCAGCCACTGTGTGGGGTTAACAGGTCAATGGAGGCTGCCAGGGCGGCTGCAGGAGCCGACGGGGTGGAAGAAATGAAAAGCAAAGCCCACACAGAGAAACAAACCAGGCCCGTCAGCTGGCTGCCGGCACACACCGGGCCTCACCCGGCAGCTCCGGCAGCCTTCCAGAGCAAGCTCCTTGGCTCTCCCATGCTGGGCAGGTGTTCGGGACAGGCTCCGTTGCCACTATGGGGAGAAGCAACCTGAAACCCAGTGGCTGCCAGCACATCTTTCACTGAATTAACTGCAAATAATGTCTAGCTTATAAAGAAATCCTTTGCAAAATACCGAGAGTCGTGTTCTTAAAGATAAACACGCAAAGCTTGTGTTTTAAAAACAGTAATGACAGACAAGGCAAGTTGAGGAATTTCAGCCATTGGAATCTACAGTCACTTAACTCCCTGTTCAGAGATGCGGTCTGCCTACACCTGCTGCGCTTACAGCCCCTTAACTGCATGGCAGATACCTGCAACCTCTCCTTTCCAATTGAAAGCCATCTAGCCAGTATAGCAGACACGCAAAGCTCGCACAAACACTCTGCAAAGTGAAGTAGTAGTCAGGGAATCTGCGATTTCCCCGGCAAGCAGGAAGAAGGTCCAAGCTCACAATCCAATTTGGAAGCACCTTTTCTGTGACATCCTGTTTGCAACTTTGAGTAGCAATTCTCAAATTCATCTAAGCTTTCCCACTCAGGCACTTTGTACTCATCAGATCTCAGTATTTTGATCAACCACAAGGTTGAGTGTCTCCAGAAATGTCATTCACTGTAATTAGACCATGGTGTTTCTCAGTTGTGGTGAGCTGACCTTATCTGGCTGTCGGAGGACAACCCAGATGCTCTCTCACGCCCTCCTCAGCAAGGCATGGGGTGAAAACCTGATGGAAAAGCTCATGGGTTGAGATAAGGACAGGGACATCACTTACCAATTACCATCACAGGCAAAACACATTCCACTTGGCGAAATTAATTTATTAACAATTAATAACACAGTGTAACTAATAACACAGATAATGAAAAATAAAACCAAAACTAAAACCACCTTCCCCTCACTCCTCTTTCTTCCCACGCTCAGCTTCACTCGTAACTCTTCTACTTCCTCCTCCTCAAGAGGACAGGGGATGGGGTTTGAGGTCAGTTCATAACGTTTTGTCTCTCCTTCTCCTTCCTTCTTATACATGGACTCTCTACCCAGAGGCTGCCTGGCAGCCCCCAGGAAGCCACACCTCATATATTGCAGTTTAACAGCACCTTTCCTACCAGCTCATCTGATTCAAAATCATGGGAGTATTTGTGAAATAGTTTTGGGTCTACATTTCCAAATATGTCTATACTGGAGATAATATAAAGATGGATTCTTCCCTTGGTAGTAACAGTGAAGAGCACTTTGCTGCAAGAGAAATACTACTTAAACCAATGTGACTATGTCCTAAAATGAATAAAAGCAATGAGATGTGGTCTTGTATTACTTGAACAATTCTCTTGAATAGATGTATAAAAATATTGTAGGGACAAATGTGGAATAATCTTCTCATTTTTCATTCTCCCTGACCACAATGCAGAAACCTGCTGTCTACCTTTGGTGACTCTCAAGTATTTATTGCATCTGATGGTACTACTCTAAAACACGTACGATCATCTCGTTGGGACGCATGCCAGATTAGCAATATTCCAAAACTTTAGCACATAAGCCTTATGAAGTGTTGTTGGCACTGGTGGCTAAGGCACTTAATTTAATGAGATGGGCTTGCCATTGCTGAAACTGCTGAATGTAGTATTTTCAACAGAGCCAAGGAAAAATCTAATTCATTAGACCTCTGAAACTGTGTTCGACTATTGTTATTGTGCTGGAACATATATATTCATATTTGAATATAAATGCAAAGGGCCCACAGAATATACTGTTTCACTCTTTGAATTTGCACATATTGCTGAAGACCATTTTTGTCCTCCTGCTGATGTGTTGTATTGTCTTCCTGGCTGCCACAACATAGTGTATGATTACATACCTATAAACCAATGGCAAAATACACGGTTGTTATAGTATGTAACTGTTGTCCTCTGTAATGAAAAATGACAGCACGCTTTTACAGTAGGATGACTCGCCTCTGCTAATACGGAAACTAACAAAAGAAAAGAAAACCAAAAATATAGTGCCATCATTAATATTCATAATCTGAAATGGGAAGAAAATTAGATCAGAGCCTTTAGGAAAAATTATGAATCCCCTGGCACATGCTTCGATGTCATTTATTTTGTAAGAGAAAATTATGACTAAGACAATGAAGAATTAAAATCTGCAAAATTCTGCTGTTGAATATTGGCATATTACACTTCTGGTTTAAGATATGGCATTTCTTCACAACGCTCTATAAGATTTCTCAGATTATGCAAAATAAAAATAGGTAGCTAGACTGCATTTCAATAAAAACTGAAATTTCCTGTACAGAATCCTGTACCCAGCCCAGTCGTAACTTTCTTGGTTATGATCATACCATGAGCAGCTTTACAGTAGTGTAACTCTACCAGAATAGAGAATGAATGATGTGAACTGTACGTGCAGCTTTCTCAGTTCACCTCACATTCCACATCTGCATTTTATCTTCAGCAAACCAAAGGCCGAAAGTTCAATGCCTTGTGAAAGAGAATGCAAGAAGTGTGTACCTAGACTGCAGTGAAGTCCCAACCTGGAGGCCAGCCTCCTCCCTCTTCAATGTTGGCAAAACTCCCATGCCTGCCCCTCCAATCTGTCTGATTTTGGTTCTTTGCCTCCCTGGCACAACTGTTCCTTATCCTGCCAGACACCGACGGCTCTCTGGAAAGTGGTGTCTCAGGAGTAAGGTGCCTCCCAGAAGGTGGTACAAAACTTCAGATTACTGTACAGCATCAAAATGTTTTAGTTATTAAAGGTGATTGCATTACTAAATGTGGGGAGGAATTTGTTGTTTCTTTTCTAAAGTCTTCATAAATAACTTTTCTTTTCAAAATTACATCCGTGCAAGTATTACAAGGTTTGTATTTTTAAGCTATATTCTCACTTCTCGCTCAGACTATGTGCAAGCAATATACATATACTGTATAAAGTATACCGTACTCTCTTTATTTCCTGGCCAGCTAAGATGTTTAGAACAAGAATACAAAAAAATCAAAATAAATAATTCATTTCCATGTTTCTGAGATCTCATTAATGACACTCAGCTTCATTGCTCTAGGCTTGGAGATCTTTTTCAGACCAGAAAGTTTAACTTAACATAGGGTACAGGGTTAGACTCTGTCTGCTAGAAGTGGCATCCTGTAACATCTTTACATGCTAGGGTGAACGGCCTCTTTAAAAGAGTCCTATCAGTAACAGCCTCATGAATTTACAAGTACATTATTTGCAAAAGGGCCTAAAGCTGATCCCCCAAAGGAGATGCAGCAATCTCTAAGAGTTCCTGACATGTAAGTGGCTTCACTTACCGCTCTGCAGCTTAGAAGCATGGTCCTACCTGGAAAGACCGTTGTTTTCTCATTGTCAATGGAATCAGAGGCCTACCACAGATGCCACAAAGAGCTGTGAACTCTCTTATGATACCACTAGTGAATAACTCTACAGAAACCACTGCATGTCAGGTTATATGCTTTTTCTCCCTTTTTCAACATTTGCATTATATTGTGCATCATGTTGCCTTGAAAACTTTAAAACTTCCTGGTAGTTTTGCCTTTCCAAGCACTCAGGCCAAAACCATGTGTGTGTGTACGTGCACGCACATCCAAAATTTTTAAGCTCAGAACAATACACAGAAAGACTTCAAAATTTGGTTAGATGAAGAAACCCATGGAACTCCAATAATATCAGAAAGCTAACCTTCACAATACCATACCAAAATGTTTTGTAGCTATTAAGTATCTTTGTTGAAATGAACCTTTGTGATTCATACTTTCTCTCAATTCCTGTTTTAAAGTATGATTCAGTTTCACTGTAATTTTTGAGATAAACTAAAATGTTCTTCAGCAATTATGAGGGGCCAGAGTTGAACAAACCTACAGAATTTTAATGAGATTGCAGTGGTAATTATTTTTAATTGCCTTCCATCTTGTTAGAGTACCAGGTGGCAGCTATGTAACCTCACCATGGATGCTGATTGTCTATATGGCCACATATTGCTCTGCAGACACTAATGAACAGGCATTCGACGTCCAAAGCCTCTGTAGCGGTCTACTAACAGCAACTTGTTAGTTCCTTTGAACAAGAGGAGTCTGACTCTGACCTCACTCACACTAAAATCACCTGCAAACATATCACTGTGTCATACTGCTTACAGCGTACCTTTTTAAAAAACAACAACAAANCTGAATTAATTTCTGATGTGATTAGAAGAGAGAGTTTGAAATGGACAGAAAAAAGCAATAACAATAAAGGTTTGCGCTATGTGTGTATTGACTGCTAGAAGAATTCATATGCTGTTCTTTACTAAGAAAAAGAAAAAAAAAAAGAAGNTTTTCTACTATTAACTACTTAAAGGCTTTTACTTACCACTTCAGAAACAAATGGAATTGTGTCACTTCACACAGCAATATAGCAAAAAAAGGAATGCTCCTCTACACTTCCTTCCTTGCTGCAATAATTTTGTCTTAAAATAATAGAATCATAGAATCGTAGAATGTGTTGGGTTGGAAGGGACCTTTAAAGGTCATCTAGTCCAACCCCCCTGCAGTGAGCAGGGACATCTTCAACTAGATCAGGTTGCTCAGAGCCTCATCAAGCCTGGCCTTGAATGTCTCCAGGGAAGGGGCCTCCACCACTTCTCTGGGCAACCTTTTCCAGTATCTCATCACCCTCATTGTAAAGAACTTCTTCCTAATGTCTAATCTAAACCTACCCCGCTCTAGTTTATAACCATTGCCCCTCGTCCTATTGCTACATGCCCTTGCAAACAGCGTTCTTATAAGCCCCCTGCAGGTACTGGAAGGCCACTATAAGGTTTCCCTGGAGCCTTCTCTTCTCCAGGTTGAACAACCCCAACTCTCTCGGCCTGAATTAATTTCTGATGTGATTAGAAGAGAGAGTTTGAAATGGACAGAAAAAAGCAATAACAATAAAGGTTTGCGCTATGTGTGTATTGACTGCTAGAAGAATTCATATGCTGTTCTTTACTAAGAAAAATTAAAAAAAAAGAAGAAAAAAACCTACAAACCAAACAACCTACCTTTGGTTTGAGAGAGAACCATAACATCGTGAATCTAATCCCATAGTTATGCAAAAAGGTACAGCTTTGTAGGAGCAGTACTATTTTAATATATGCAGATTAGAGACTTGCTAATAAAAACAAACACTACGAGAAAAAAATCTAATCTATAAAAACCCCCTTCTTTTTACTACTGGAATAATACAGTTGTAACACCCTGTTATTAGGACTGCTTAAGAGTTCTGGCTTCCAAATGCCTGAAATCAAAATGATCCCTATTTAAATTATATGGCATCAATGACAAAATTCTAGCTGTATGCTAAGCACAGCTTTGCAATATGTAACAACCTGTGATGAACTAGCTGCAAAGTTTAGACATTTCTCCACTATTTTATAATAGGATGAAGCTCTAGGACATAAATCCGGTAATGCAATATCATTAGGTTCTCTTCTTTCTGTCCAGATAGATGTTGACTTCTGTATCCTTCCTTTTTTTAAGCAATAAATTCCACAGAACAAGCGATCAATTTATTTCATGTGTCCGTTTTCTCTTACCTGCATCTTGCACCTTCTTCACAGGTATTTATTTCAGACACCTTAACTGCAGAGTTAGAAAAGATATGCATTTTACTTTCTTTATATTAATAATAAACGTAGATCTGATGTTGGTTATCTGCTCACAACTGAGCCTTAAAGCCACTGTTTCTTTTCATTAAAAAACTTTCTTCCCCTAGCATAAGGCAGTGGATAGCCCAAGGCAACGTCGCCTCAGAAAACATCTCTCACCTTAGGTATCATTTAGAAAAAATGGATTTTATCATGACCTGGAGGATTTTCTCAGGCTCTAAAGTGATTATCTAAAACTGGATTCTTTAGCCAAAAATGCCTGCTTCCTCTGAGTTCCTACACTATGACATGACAGAATAACTAATGGTCCTAAAAAACCTGTAAACTAAGATGAAAAGTAATCATAATAAAATTTCTTATTACTCAACAATGGTATATGAGATAGAAAAGTTACATATATTCCCTTTTATCCAAAATGCTAAATTAAGTACTACAGACTAGATTGTCTTTCACAGCAACATTTTTTCCACTAATTTCAGTGGAGTTGAAGTAATTAAGAGAAGATGAATAGTTGTGTGAACTGCTGGAGTCAAAGACGGATTAAAGCAAGAAACAGTCTAAATGGATGTTACCTAAAAAATACTAATAAATTGAACATAACGTCATCTGTCCCTGGTGTAACATGAGAGTGTATGACATTTAGCGAGTGTCTTCATCGTCTAAGAGGACAGACTACATACTCTGGGCTATTTTTATCACCTACATGATCATATAAACATAATTTACCAAAATCACCCATTCACGAACACAGATCAGGGGTAACTCCAAACTCAGAGAAATGTTGCAAAACTCAAGGTCAATCAAAAAAAGGAAATTTAGCTAAAAATGATCACATGATATGCATAAGGAGACTTAAAGCCTGCCCTGGAATAGTCACTCTATGAAACAAGTGTGGAAAACGCAGTAAAGCTTCTATGTAAAAGGCTGTAGGTGAGTTTGCATTAATCACAGAAGGTTTCATAGTTCAAGCTGTACTTTCTCCTTTGCAAACGCAGACTTTTTCTGTTATTACAATTGTGTCAGGACTTTCTGTATCAGCACAGCTTGAACTCATCAGTAGCTAAGCTTGTTATGGATAATCTTATTTATACTACCGTCTCTCTGCAAGATAATCACATTATGGTTTTCTCAAGGGCTTATCACCTTGCATCCACCCAGGACCTGCAACATGCACAGAGCGGGAGAGAGAGATGTACAGATGTATGAAAAACTTAGCCAAAATTATTTTTTCTTTATGCTTAGAATGATTGCATCAAGATTCAAAATTAGTACTGCGCATATTAAGTCTTTCAGAAGAGTAGAATTAATTGTCATAAAAATTAAATATAAATGTTATGAATGACACTTTTGATAAGAAATGAGCATTTGCATTTTCTGTTGGAAAGTAAAAAATAGAGAGTATAGTATATTACAAAACATTTTTAGCTGTAGTGATAATCCCAAAGAATACAGATATGATTTCTGCAGGAAGACCAAGATAATATTTGCCTTTCAATAAGGCACAGTATAAAAAGGATAATTTCCTCCAACCTTTTAATAAGCATATGAGAAAATGCAATTCCTTTGTTGAATTACTGAAAATTAGATATTGAAAGGAACTTAACAAAGGCCCGGTAGATATTTTGGACAATGGCCAGATATCTGAAGAGGCAGAATTATCTATTATTCCATCACTTGGACTTCTAATCTAGATTGGATTAAATGCTATTAAGTACTGCACATAAACCAGTCTTCCACTGGCAAAGAAATGTATTAATGTGTTCCTATTTATAGAATCTAGTATTATGCACAAAAGTATATGGATAATTGTTATGAATTTATCAGAGTTTTTTCAAATGCATACCATAGAAAGGTGTCAGAGCCCGTCCCTTAAAATGTTCAGGCAATACTTACTTCACAAATCTAGTCCAAACCAATATTCATCCAGGGGATCCATAGTATCCATTAGGGCTTCCCTTTGAAGACAGACTTTGACCCTTTCAGTTGCTTGATCCAATATGATGACTAAATCAGTAAAATTAAGCAACGACTCTATCTCTTCATTGTGCTTACAGACTAAGTTTCCTCTCACTCTAGTCTATTAAGACTATCTTAAATACATCAGTCTAGCTGCACACAGTTCAACATGTCCACTCTTTTGTATGTTGCCAGTCAGTGGAAGTTCTGGGAAATAGGGGACTGAGTTCTGTCTTCAGAAACACTCGTGCATTAGTAGAAATTTGGTGTCCCTGTGGGCAGAACATGATCCTAAATGCTAGAAGCTTTTTATTTGTCTGTAGTCCTGTGTGACTCACATGGGTATTAGTTTGTATTAATAAGCATCAAATATTTCTTCATTCCCATGTCTGTAGCTGCTCCTTAGACAAGCACAAATGTTAGCACACCCGGTGCAGTATGGAAGGTGATTAAGTATGAAGTGCTATTTTGAATTTCAAGTGGATCCTTCTGCATGAAGTGCACCATGCTGTGCAAAGTGAAAAGATTTGAGTGGTTGATTTGGTCTTAATTTCTTTTTTCCACAGAGAAGAGTTTTCAGTGGTGGGAAAAGAAGATACTTGCATGTCTTAAATCAGAAACAAAAGTCATAGAATTTTTCAAAAGATATTTTGTGCTTTAGATGTAATTCTTTCAAATGTTTATTTTCATAGAATTCTTTTGTGACATAACACTGATGTAATGTATGGCAGAAAAAACTGTATGTATGTATATAATAATGAAATGAGATTGTTCAGATTTGCTTTTCTTTCTATTGCTAGACATACAAAAAAAATTATCTAAAAAAATCACCAAAAATTCATTTATAAAGGAAACTGTGGAATACTTATTCAATTAAGCTAACATGAATGAGACCAGCAAAACCGTATGTTAGAGTTAAGGAGTCAACGTTATGAGATACCAGTGTAGCCGTAAGTCACCCTCCTCACGCACACGCATTATTTAGGCTTTAAGTTTGTATTTACATTTGCTTGTTCTATTTTCCACAGGACCCACCCTTCATTTACAATTTATTGGAAGGTGTTGTAACCACTGGATAAAGGGGTGGTCTAGGGACCAGGTCCTATTTGTGAGGCAATTTAATACGTCTCCCTGGAAATTCATGGAATGGAACTACACAATATTTAGTTCTCTAATTAACCTTTCTGGATGAGAAAGCAAAGTAGGACAGATGATGGACAGCCAAGGACCAAGCAAATGAGTTTGGGTATTCGCATCATGTAACCTCATTTTAAACACCTGGGGAAGTGGTGGATGATGATAAAAGGAAAACTGTAGAGACTGGTGAGAGTACAGAAAGTGGAGGCCAGGGAAAATAAGGTTGCTTGGTAGAGACCAGGACAATGTGGGAATTTAGGAAGCCTGAAGAATACACAGTAGGGGAAACTACCTGGTGTAATGAAATGAGTACTGCTGGATTGAGAGCTGTGAGTTATGAGGAAACTGGTAAAGAATACTTTTTTATGAGGAAGAATACTTTTTTTTATGAGGAATGACTGAGGGAACTGGGCATGTTTAGCCTGGAGGAGAGGAGGCTGAGGGGAGACCTCATCACCCTCTACAACTCCCTGAAAGGAGGTTGTAGAGAGATGGCGGCTGACCTCTTCTCCCTGGTGACAAGTGATAGGACAAGAGGAAACGGGTTCAAGTTATGTCAGGGCAGGTTTAGATTGGATATCAGGAAACATTTTTACACTGAAAGGGTTATTAAACATTGGAATAGGCTGCCCAGGGAGGGGGTGGATTCACCATCCCTGGAGGTGTTTAAGAAAAGGGTAGATGAGGTGCTTAGGGACATGGTTTAGAAGGGGTTTTTGTCAGGGTAGGTTAATGATTAGACTTGATGATCTTAAAGGTCCCTTCCAACCTCACCAATTCTATGATTCTATGATTCCTGTATTCTTTGCAGTGTAATTACTTTTTTTTTTTTTCTGTTGAAAGCTCTTTTTCTGGATCTCAACTTTATGCTTAGAAGTAAGAATCACAGACATAATTACACTAAATAAAGGCTATGTTATTCATCTATGTTGTTTACCTGGTAACCGTCCTAAATCCTGTAGTACTCTCCACCATGCATCAGACCTCACTGCGACCTGCTGCTGGTCTGATACCACTTGGTGCTGTAAAGGCAAACAACCATTAGTATGGCTCAGACCTAAATTAACACAATAGTTTCCTTTACTTGGCTCCATGTCTGCTTACTGTGATTTAAACAGACCACTTAAAACCAAGCAGTGTTTCAGGCGCTTGGTTCTTCATCAGTATTTAAGAATGTTGTTTCCTCCAATCAGTATGTCCAGTACTTCTGTAGCTTCTTTTAACTACTGCTGCTCTGCAGCAAATGTAGAAGTTACTAATACATTACAGACAGCTTGTCTTTGTAACAAAGTCTAGATTTCTTATTTTGAATCCAACCTTCTCTCAGCTTTTTCCATACTGTAATTTAAAGTAACACAAATCTCAAATACTACCACTCACTATACTTTGCTTACATGCTGATACATGATGCTGAAAAGAATATAGAAGGATCAATATAATTAAAAATAAAATGGTCTGTTGCCACAACACTTAAGCTTAAAAGAAATTTGCAAAATAAGAAGGGTAATTTTAATGCAGATTTTAATGTAGAGTTTCCTAGTATTTCAGATTTTTTACTTGAATATAGGCTTTTGTGTTGAAAGGCCAGAACTTCTGCCAGTGTGAATAATATTTATTCCCATACTGTGGGCATATGATTTATTGGAAATAAGATTCTGTGCTTCAGAATTCAGATGCTTCTTTAGTGAAAGTCAAAAGGCTTCATTTTTCTAGTTTTCAAAAATAGATGTAGTTTGTTTGGGTTTTTTTTTAATTTGGGTATGCACGTGGCTGAAGCACCTTTTCTGCAAATATACATACACATCATTGTTTACAGGAAATCTTCCCAGGGAAGAACAGAGAGAGAAATACCACGATGTTAAACTCTCATTTCTGGCACCCACTACTGAAAGTATCCATGGAGTAGCTCTCTGGCAATCACAGGAAACAACAGCAGTTGCTGTGAGAGAATACACTGAAGTAAAATCAGGTAGAAGCTTGAAATATTTCTGTCCTCTCCTACAGCAAGGAGAGCCTCCTGGCTCCTTTATTTAAATATGGTCAGGCAAAACCAAGCAATATGGGTCATAGTTTAGTCTAGAAGCTGTGAATTTCTATTGGATTCTGTCTAATAGAAAATTCTCCTTTGCTTCTCTCCTCCCTTCAGACACCTTAGCATATCAGCTCTAACGCGTGTCTCATCCAACCTTGTAAGGTTATATATTCAGGTTTCAACACAATCAATCATCCCAAGTACTCTTGCAAATTCTTTGTCATCAGAATACCCGCTACATAAATAAAACAAATTAAATGCCCAGACTGCTGTTAAGGTGGACCTTCCTCTGGGGCTGCCCACGTGTACTGGTGGAGTCTGCGTGACTCTCTTGGTTAAGACTGTGGGCTCTTAAAGAGGGAACTGTGTCATTCCTTTGCATCTTTATACAGAATTTAAAACACTATCAATGCTTGCTACATAATTAATAGCAACATTAACTAATTAAATAGTTTGTCTCTTTAATTTTGGTATGCTAAATAGATGGATAGAATGTTTTAATTGGTCACCTCAGATGAGCAAGCAGTGCTTCTCCTCTGTGTGTTTCCACTTTTTATCAAGACTGCCAGCAGCTTTTCTCATCTTTAGAACTGGAAGTGCTTAAAGGAGTGTTTTTAAGGCTGATCTAGTCAATTCATTATTAACCAAACAGCAGAAAGTATTCCTGTACTAGCATGCAAATGAAAAATATATCTTTTTCATATATTTAGTCATAACAGTACCACTCTTTCTCACCAATTAGAATTTTGCTTGGTAGACACATTGTTTCTGTGTGCCTGTCTGAAAGTTACTCAGGGCATTATTTACAAATACTGCATGGTTTGAATAAGAAAGGCAAAATCAAACCCTATAAAAAAAAGGCAAGACAAGAGACCAAGCTTTAAAATAAGAGATCTCAATAGCTTTCAATATCCCCTGAATTTCCACCCACTAGCAGGCTGAAATTTTCACCTAGCACCTAGGTTTTCATACACATGACTACATATGTTAAAGCACAGCAGAGTGAAATGTAAGAAGAGCAGGATGGCCTGGCAGTTCAGAGACAGATGCGGAAGAAACCTGGGTAATTCTTTGTCTGTGGTTCTTGCTGCCTTGGGATAACACTTCACAATCGCTTCTCTCTGGTTCCACTACTCAATGCCTACTTTGGCTACAAAACACTGGTTTAAGGACTGTGTGTTATTGGTCATGTCTATGGCATATGACAGAATAGCTCTATAAGCTTCACAGGCATTTGAAGGAAATAGTGCACAAATAAACTATTCAAAACCTAATGATAAAATATTATGTATATTGCTTTAAAAATATTACAATAAATGAAAGATCAGAATCAGACAGAATTTGATAATAGTCTCAAAACTAGCTCCCTTACAGTCAAATTAGGAAAGTGTTTAGTATGCACCACAGGGTTTACCAACAAGGGTTATACCTTTTTTCTACTTCGATCCACTAGTAGTTTATTGTATCTGAGCTTTTCATTCTCTATGTTTTAGCTCTCTCTGCATCTGCTGCTAAGGTCTTCTGGATGACTGGGCTAACAAGGCTCTGGCTGTTAGTGTGTGAATTGCTAGTCCACTCAGTGGTGGTTTTAAAGGTATACTACAAGAAGTTTTAAATATTTTGTCTGTTTTGCAGTTTCTTAAATAATATTCATACTATAGACAACCATATAAAGGGAGGTGAAACTGCATTAAAAATGCATCTTTCATTAGTATTTTTTTTAATGATAATTTCATGTTTCACCAGAAACAAGGTGTTCAGAGATGTATTTTATTCTGTGAAGTTTTTACCTTTTTTGGTAATCAAGCACTCTGAACTACCAGGGGAGTTACAGCAGGTTTTTTAGGCTTTGTTTCAAAAAAAAGACGATGTAATATAACAAGGACATAATCCGTGTTGCTTATTAAAGGCTCTTTATTGAAGGACAAGGCTGTTTCACCAGTCTACAGCTATTTCTTTATATTGTCAGAGAGAGAAAACTTGAAGACTGAACAAACTAATAACAAATTGCAACTCAGGCTAAGCCAGAAATGTTTGCAATATTTCAATATCATTTTTTTTCAACAAATTGCAGCAAGTCACAGCCATTCACTCAAATAATTCAAAATCAGTCAGTAGGGTATAAAAATATGCCAATTAAAATCTGCTTGCCTTCTATTACAGTGGTTGAAGTGTCATCAATGAAAACTAAAATAATCATTTGCACAGCCTCCTAGCATAGATCCTTAACTAATACAAGCCTCCGTAATACTGGTCACCAAAGAGGGCACAGGCCAGTTTATAGCTGCTAGAGATCAGGCCACTGACTTTAAAAGAATAAGGATTTTCTTTGCATTTCTGTGATTTTTGGTGTTGTTAACAAGCAAGCCTAGCACTTGTGACGAGCAGTCTGGTTGTTTCTGTAAGTTACTGTTTATCATTACTTCTGCCAGGATGTAAATTTTATATAAGAAGCCTTTGGTACAAAGCCCTAATAATAAAAATCCATGTATCATTTAGCATGCCTCATTCACAGAGGTAGTGCATTTACTATATTAAGATAACCTTTTAAGGAATTACTCAATTAAAAAAATTGAATGAAGGAAAAACAAATCTCTGGCACTTTAATCTAATTGTAACAGAAAACACTATGTTAACTGCTGATCCTCAGAGAAATCCAAAACCAGCAAGAGGAAAATACTACCACTCCATAAAAATCTTGGCAACTTCCCACTGAGACCTGAAACACAATATGTACACGTCAAACAATCACTAACTTATTGGATCATTAGGTAAAAGCTGGAGTCATTTGAAGAGAGTGCTGCTCTTCTTAAAGCTGAAATATTTCCTGGTGCAATAAATAAAGCAGGCACAAATAATTCCACATCAAAGGAATTATTAGGAATAACAAATATTAGGAAGAAATCTGCTAAACTTTCTTGCTTTCAACATATTCACTGTGAAGTTAACTTTGCTTTTTCATTATGCTCAAGAAATTTTACCACTCCAAATACTGTTACTTTTTTATCTATTTAAACACAGAAACTGCAAGTTTTTGTGCCAAGGGCATGAAATTCAAATCTGTCTCAGTGGAACTGGAAGAATGCAGATGGAAAGTAAAATGGCATCTGAAAACGTTCTTACAAATAACTCACATTTCATAAATGTACAAATAATTGCAATATTTTTCTCTTTTATTTCCTTCCTCTCTATGTTCTGAGTAATATTTTTTAATCCCCCTCCCTCCCCTTAATATCTATCTATCTGTCTTCCAGGAACCCTTCTGATTTTATTCCATTCATACGTTCTAGAATCTCTTGTCCTTACTTCCAGTCCCCTTTACAACAACTTAGTAAGTTGCACAACAATTCTGTTTCTGCCTCCTTATATGGCTTTTCTCTTCCCGCTATATTCCATCAAATCTCCCTTCCTGACTAATCTCTCAGCTCAGTTTCATGCTTCTCTCCTCAGGCCTCTTCTTGCAAGTCTCCTTTCTCCTGTCTTCCATCTCCATCCTTTTCTCCTTTCTGCTCATGACTGAGACAGGAAGATAACCTCTCCTCTGACCTGAAAGATAATACCTGAAGATCCTCTCCGAGGAGACAGGCATATTCCAACAAATCAAATGGTATCTCAGTGGAGAGAAAAGTGCTCTTTTCCCTAAGACTTATGTATTTTTTTTTCCTTAAAATTCTTATAACATTCCTGCTGGGATTTGTATTAAAAAAAAAAAAAAAACAACATGCTGGAAAAATTATAAGAACTACATTAACCAGGGACTGCTAACTGAGAGTGCATGAGGAAGTGTAAAATTGCTCTGGCTTCTACAGTGCACTGTCTAAGTCAGCTGCTATAAACAGCTGTAGATCTATTGACAGCCAGGAACACATGACAATTTATGCCAGCTAAAGAACTGCTCTCGTATTCGGAATGAAAGAAAAATTGTGAGCCCACACAAGCCCTATTTGAAGCCAAAGTCAAATCAAGAACTTGTTTTCAAAAGCATTCACTCATGCAGAGCCAGGAATACAGACTTTTTAGCTGCAAGCAATTAACATTTTATATATTCTTTTCTTCTGAGAGAACAACTAGACATGGTGCTGTTACATAGGTCTCATGTAACCACTGTTTTTAACATGTATTTGATTAGTTTCTTAAGCGGAATGAAAATACTACCTTGCATATAGTTACTTTTGATAACAAAATCTATTTGCTGTTCAACCCTCAAGCATTGGTAAACTCTTTGAAAGCTGTAAGGCACAAGTGAACCATAAGCTATAACATTATAGCATTTGTAATTATTTGGATTTGCAGGACTTGGGCGTAGAAAGAACAAGGATATGTGCAATATTTTAATTAAATATTAACTGGGTTATCATTATGCATAACTGTGGGTATAATTCTTTGCTGCTTTATGTTTAGTCTTTTGCCTGGTGCCCCATTCAACAAAAACTCTGTCACATTCAGGCGATGACATACAGTTTTCTTTCACTTAATGTTGAGAAAAATGCGTCCATCATCTCATCCTGGATGAAGGAGTTGATGGGACATGGGGGAGAATGATAGATTGCTTGCAAAAGAATTGTTTTGTGGGATAATTTTCTTGATCTAAGTTACAGTGGTTGCATTCATGTGCTCAAGAGGAGGTGGGTTTCGGAGAACTGGGAAAGGGATTTGAGAAAAGTTTCTTCCTGTATCTTTGAATCTTGTGGTATGCACAGCTCAAACTTGGACACAGGTGGACAGTAATGTCATTTGGATGAGAACATTTCTTTTTTGACTTATTTTGTTGTTGTTTGAGTCAAGAAAACAAAGAGACTGCCCACTTGAAATAACCTGGGGAAATACTGGTTTAATGTCTGCATCCAGACTATGCAAAAAAAAAAAAAAAA